>CM044104.1:2565204-2613653 GCA_024174645.1 Lemna minuta | reverse complement strand
AAAAAAATTATCCGCTTTTTGTCATTTAAATCATTATTTTAATCGTTTTAAATAAAAAATTAAATCAGAAAAATCTAGAAAAATCCCTAAATATTATAAAAATCATAACTTTCAAAATACAACTCCAAATTAATCCAAATTTCTTTCATTTCATCTGAAATTTAATTATCTATCATTCTAAAAAGTCAAATTATTTAAATAACAAGAGATTTAATTCTTATTTTAAAAATACATTTATTTCTTTAAGATTTTAACTTTAGAAAATTAAATGAATGTTTATAAAAATGATTTCTCTTATTATTTAACTTTAAAAACCACTTATAATCTCAAGTAAAGATAGGTTATAAAATCTTTAATCTTTAATTCATCATAATTAACCCTAAATTAACGCATTTTGAGATTATAATATAAAATTGCATAGAATGATAGAAATGCACTCAAAGTATGATAACATGCATATAAATGGAATATTTTATGCCTTATTTTGCATTAATAATCATGTTTTATCATGTTAAGATTGCATGTTATCACCCACCGAGCTGGGCCTTCCTCCTGACTCGACAAAGCTGAGTCCTTTCGAGCCGGAGGAGAATGATGGACCCCACACACCCACAAGAGGAGTAACAGCCAACGACCTAGAACCAGGAGCGGAACCGGGGGACCCCACAGGGTCAAAATGGGAAAATGAGGCAATCGAAGAATGAGCGGGGCAACCGCGGCGCTCTGCAAAATCGACGGCATGACCGTCGGAATATTCCTACTTCTAGAAGCTTCGTCTTCTCTTTTCAACGGGTTATAAAGAGAGACCTCCCATAGCCCAGGGAGGAGGAACTTGATGGGATTTGAGGTCGATAACATTCCAAAATTTTGATCAAAACATCAAATGCAGCAGAATTCATTGAATCGGATATTCAAAACATTGAGGCACCAAGAACAGATGATCCTATCATCTAGTATGTATGAGAAAACATACTTACAGGTTTCCTTGAAGGAGTTCTTGAAGCTATTCAAGTGTCTAGCTTCTAGCGGTATACACACGGTCTTTGGATGGTTGGATCTCCTCTTCAAAGCTCTTCACCAAGAGAGAAAGAGAAGAAAGGAGAGAATTCCCACAAGGCTTGCATGGGCACCTTTAGTTGTGGTCGTCCTCCCCCTATTTACAGACATTTGGTATGAGGTTTTTTCATAAAAACCCTCAAAATTATGTCTATATCCACCAATATCCATAAACCTTATGTGTGTGACACTCTAGGTCCATATATCTCACTAGTTAATAAATCTATAGACCAAATAACACCTTATTGGTCAACCTTAATTAATTATTCACATCCACATATATATTAATTAATCAAGGATCGATTTAACCCAATCGATAGGTTGAGTTGCCAGCCCGTTGGGTGCGAAGCTACATCACGTACACTAAGAGATATGGAGTATGTAAGAACTCACTTATGGAACCTTCCCGTCATTGATTACCATGTATGTATAATCCTTCATCCACATTAGACTCATGAATGACTTAGGGTATGGTCAACTGTCAAACCCTAATCGGTCACTCAAGTTAGTACTGATGAGTGTAGAAATCATCGAGAACTCCTTCTTCGATATTTCTACTACATTGGCCAAGGATTTCATCGCATCTCATTTCTTGAGTTAATCTCCTCAAATACCGAAGGTGGATGATCCCATCTTAATCACACAATCATCTTCGTGAACTTCATGTCGTATCCAATATATGACATTTTAGATATCACGTGGCTAGGGATTCATAAGTCATAATCAAAACACGATCATCCATCCACAAGATGTCTTTGGTGTCTCAAGTCAAAGGACCATATACACAACCATGACATGAATCAACCTGATTGACAGTTAGGTATAATACCATTCAAGGATTCATACGGATCAATTCAGTGAACTCTTTCTCTAAAGAGCACCCACTCCCTATCCTTAGTGTCTCCACACCGATGGCTATAGGATCAGCCATACTCATCATATGAGATGGATTAGATAGTGTTATTCTTTCCGGATAATTCGATGTCCTTCTCGAATATCCTACGAATAGGAATGGTTACAACATATGTTTAAAGACTAGTGATCACTATATTATGATCTCATCATAATTCACTTAGTCATTGCACATGCTTATGGACTTAATTGCAAACATCACACAAGAATGACAATGAATAAATTTTATTTCAATGAACATAAACAAGATACATGAAAGTGTGATTGGCTTATAGGCCACATAATATCCATCAGAACTTACACCTTTTAAGAAAGTCAATTCCCTTTCAGCTCTCCCTGGTAAGGAATCAGAGGTAGCGGACTCGCCGTGAGGGCTCGCCGGACGACTTGTCAACCGGCGTCTAAGTCGGGCTTGCCGAGAAGGCGTGACGAGATATCTCTTTGTCAGCCAATCATCGTCGCCATCCACCCCGCCACTCCCCCCCTCGTCATACGTTCTCCGCTCTCCTCTCCAGCGTTTAGGGTCACTGACCGCATCAATAGGCATAGCAAGAGTCCTGGCCAACTCGCCCAACCTGGAGATCCCCCTTCTCTGAGCCACCTCCCACGACGAAGTCCCAACGGAAGAACGCCACGCAGCCAAAGTCCTCCTCCTCGCATCCCTCTCACGCGCTGATGTCGTCGCCTCTCTAGCACCCGCAACTGGGTCGTCTCCCTCAAGACCCTCTGCCTTATCTCCCGTGCCCTTACCATTGAGTGCGGGCCTTTCTTCCTCTCCGAAGCCCTCTTCACGGCCCGCTTTGGCCTTCGCCTCGCTGTCCTCACCAAAACCTGCCACGCACCCCGCCACCGCTCCTCCTTCCTTCGCTCCTTCACTCTCTTCCTTGACCATCTCCTCGCTAAGCATTCCTCCTCTCTAAGCATTCCTCCTCTCACGCCCACCCTCTATTCGACAAACTCTCCCGAGCGCAGCAAGCTCTGGACAAAGCCATTGCTGCCGCCCTAGCTCGAGAAGCCCGGAAGCAACTGCCGGTTGAGA
Source organism: Lemna minuta (assembly GCA_024174645.1). Classification (NCBI taxonomy): domain Eukaryota; kingdom Viridiplantae; phylum Streptophyta; class Magnoliopsida; order Alismatales; family Araceae; genus Lemna; species Lemna minuta. Next base: position 2,610,646 of record CM044104.1, on the reverse strand, counting down.
TCGCTCTTTACCTCGTTCTCAGAGAAAGCTTCGACATTTACGAGGACGAGGCATCAAATTAAAAGACCAAGAACACAATCGTGAAATATATCAACTTGAGACATTATAATATATATCAACTATACTCATCAAATGAGTTACATCAGACATTATAATTATTTCTAGATAATTTTATATCATGTTTTAATATCTTACAAATATGAATGTTTCGAAGACATGTTTAAATAATAATAATCATTATATTATGATCTCATTATAACTAACTTAGTCATTACATATACTTATTTTCTTCATTGTAAACACCAAACAACAATAATAACCAAAAATTTGATTTCAATGAATATAAACGAGAAACATAGAAATATGATTTGCTTTTAGGCTACATAATATCAATCATTTAGTTAAGTGCATCTCTTTAAATAACCTACTCAAGTTATTGAAATTTTTACTAGTTTCTCCAATAAATCATCACCTAATATTCCACTACACACAAAATCCTTCAGATATTGAGTGCCCTTGAATTTTCTTAGGCAACTCACGAACTTTTTTGTTGCACAAGATATCATCCACCAAACCATAATAATTAAGATTAATTATTATTAGTTTAACAAAATGGTGAGAAAATGGTTGAATCCACGAAGAATAAGGGTAAATTTTAGAAATATTTTTGAATTTGATCAAATTAAGTAATAAATTGAAGAAAGAAATTAGACTAAAATATAGATTCAGAAATAGATCTCTAAGATCTTTCCATAGAATCAAAAGTTCATGCAAATTAGATGGAAATATATGTTAAAAATCAAAGAGAGGAAATCATTTACGATGAGAGAGAAATTGATTAAAATTTAAAAAATCCTTTCAAATTCTGATTTAAAATGAAAATATCATACCAAATAATGAGATATTAGCGGAAAAGCATAAGATAAACCCAAACTATGATGAAATTAATCTATTTAATCAGGGATCAAAGGCTTTTCGTTATGTAATTTCAAAGTAGAATTTTGAGACTCAAGCAGTGATTTCGCTCCAATTTTCCATCAAAATCTTGACTATAGATACATTGTGGATCAAAAATGAGTCTAGAACATGATTCAGCTAAGAGATTCAAAGGAGTTGTCCAAACAATCTAATCAATCAAATTTCTCCAAGAATGCATACACTGTAGATGAGAGAGAGAGTTTAAAGAAAAATGAAATTGGACATGATTGGCCTTTTAGATGCAATCAACGATCAAGATAAATTTATTAGGGCACTTTGATTTATCACATGTATATCAAGCGACATAATAGTTGTCATTAGATTTCCATCTAACACTCTAGATCACGTCATGCATTGTGTATGAGTTAGTTGGGTGCATTTAACCTTGGCTATTATAATGCCTCAAATCAACAGCCATGATCCATAAAAAATAAGGCAAATTTGACATCAAGTGATAAGCCATCACACACCTTGCCCACTTAAGTTAAAAATTGAGGGTTTATATTAAATCCACTTATTTGTGTAGATCAAATGCTCTTGATGCGACCACGCCACCTTGAATAAAAATATTCATTTATTTAGTTCCGCATTGAAAATATGAAGGATTTGAGGAGGATATAAATATTCTAACAATGGGCTTGGATTAGTTTAGTCCATTAGTGGAACATAATCATAACATTATATCTATGAGATGGTACAAAGTAGAAGCCACCTGCATACCACAGTGGAACTCGTGGGCAATACCATGTATTGCCATGCAAGCACCCTTTTTATTGCGTTAGTGCTGCCACGTCAGTATGCAAAACAAAATCCCATTTTATACTAATTAAAACTAATATAAATTTAGAAAAATTTACAAAAAATCCTTAAAAATTAAAAAAATCATTTTTTCAAAATATAACCCATTTTTATTAAATCATAAGTTTAATTACTCTATCACTATATGTAATTTAACTGAAGAAATAACAATAGAATAAAATGATTAACTATAAAAATTAATAAAGTCACTTTAAACGAGTAAAAAAATAGAATTTCAAAGTTTATTAAAAATATTTTTCACTTATTCTCATGTAAATCTTAAAATCTCAACTAACATGAGACTAATCAAAGGGAAAATAAAGTTTGAAAATTCAAACTCATGTTATGCAAAATAAGCATTTAAATAATAAATTTTGAGATTTTTAAGATAACTTATATCAAAGGGTAAATATACACTCAAAATATGATAGCATGCACACAAAATATATAGATTGTGCCTCTAAATGTATTAGTAGTCATATAATTATAAGTTTAAAGTACATGTTATCAATATCTACTCTAAAGTATAACCTTGATGTCATAGAGCCTTGATAACATGCAAATTGAATGTGAAAATATATAATTATTAATACAAATTAAGGCATAAAACATTCCTTTCTAATGCATGTTATCATATTTTTGAGTGTTTATCTATCATTTTATGAAAAAGTCATTATAATCTCAAATGCATTAATTTATGATTAATTTTGATCAATTATGATAAATTCATAAGAATATTTTTTATCCCTACATTAACTTGAGACTATAATTAGTTTTTAAGGCTGAATAATAAGAGAAATCATTTTATATACAGTCATATATTTCTCTAAGTTTTAAAATCTAAAAGAAATGAGTATATTTTTTAAATAGATATTTATTATCTTATTATTTATTAAATATAACTTTTTATAATGATATATAATTTAATTTCTGATCCAATGAAATAAATTTGAATTAATTTTAATTTGTATTTTAAGAGATATGAATTTTCTAAATTTTAGGGATTTTTTTATATTTTTTCTGAAATTTTATGAATTTAAATTGATTTTTTAAAATTAAATTCATTATATATATATAGCGTGCTGATGTGCCAGATGATGTGGCGCGGACGAAAAAGCACGTCGCCACGTGACGACGTATTGACACGCCATGTGGTAGAGTGTAAGTGTTCATGCGTATGTATACACGTGTGTGTGTTCATGTGTGCGTGCGTCTGTGTGCGTATGTGTGCTCGCGTGTGGAGAGAGATAAAGCTTCCTTTTCATGCTAACACTATCTCTCTATGATTCACTTACCTTATATACACGTCGATTTTCATCCTTTTTTTGTCATGTGGGACTTTGTTTTTCTATTTTAAGTGCACAGGTGACGTGTCGTTACGTGGATTGTCTGATATGCGCATTAAATAAGTATAAGATATTGGAGAATGTGTTCTTGATGATTCTTCTATACATGATTACTAACTTGAGCGATTGATTAGGGTTTAAGAGTTGACCATGCCCTAAGTTATTCACGAGTCTCGTGCAAATGGATGATTATTTGTGCACCCTAACAAATAATAGTAAAGGTTCTATAAGAGAGTCCTTATATATTCTATATCTTCTAGATCACTTTATATAGCTTGGCATCCAACAAGCTAACAATTGGACTTATTAATTGGGTTAAATTGATCATTGGTTAATTGATATATATGTTGATTTACTTCATTATAATGATTGACCAATAAGTGTTATTGAGTTAAGAGAGTTAAAGGCTACTCACATATGTGGCCTAGTGGGTGGGTCATACACATAAGGTTAATAAATATTAGTTAGGTATAGATATCTTTATGAGGGTGTTTGTGAAAAGTGTTAAAAATCTAAAGTCATTAAGTAAAGGGTGGGCTCTCATCCCTAATGTGTAGTAATGTGAACCTTGGTTGGAACCCACTCCTCTCTTCTCTTGCCTCTCACTTGGTGACCTAGTGAGACTAGATGGTAAGGAGATATTCAAGGAGTTGAATAGGAGGTTCAAGAGGAGATCTAACCATCCTTAGATCATGTGAAAACTTCTCGAAGCTATATATTTGAACATCTTTAAAGAATTCCTCCAAGGAACCTTGATTTTGATTTTCAATAGATGATAGGATCATCGTTCTTCGTGCATTATGTTTTGAATCCTCAATTTGATATTTTCCATTACACTCAAGTTTTGCAATTTGAATTCGAGGGCTTATCAAACCACAACACCCAACAAGCCTCTTGAATATGTCCTTGGCACCTATTATGTTTCGGGTAAACATCATATAGTGGCACCACCTTTAGGGTAATTATCAGATAGTGGCACCACCTTTTTTCACGCTCAAATAGTGGCACCACCTTTTTCGATGGCTCAAATAGTGGCACCACCTCAGCATTCCCGCTGAGGTGGCATTTAGTATTTTGTCCTCTTCTGCCACGTGGTCCGGCTTATTCTCTCTCTCTTTATTCTCTTCCTCTCTCTTTATTCTCTATCTCGTCATTTTTTTTCTCTCTCTCTCTCTCTCTTTTCCAGTCGCTCGGCGGCACCCTCAGCAGTCGGCTTGGGTCCTTCACTCGTCTCAACAGACTCGTCATCTCCGGCAGTCGCGTCTCCGTGAGCTCCTCTACCTTGAAGACGATAGGGTTTTCTTCGAACCTGTGAGCCTCTGAGATTGGTTTCAGCTCGTCGAGGATCTTCTTCTCCACCTCACGGGTGCTGGGAAATCGCGTAGAAGAACCAGGGTGAGTGCCGTGCTGGTCGTGTCTCTCCCTGCTAACAGCAAGTTCAAGGCCGTATCTTTAAGAAACTTCGATTCCATAGCTGTGCCTTTTAAGATACGAAGAAATCAGATCGGGTGCCACGACACCGTCTTCCTCTTCGCTTACCCCGTTCGCCATCTTCTGCGAGATTAGGGTATCCATGAAATCGTTGATGGTTTTGAATGCCAGAGCCATCTTCTTCTCTTCTCCGACGCGCAGCCACCTCGAAACTTCCACCACCGCATGGGCATGGCGTACCGAGAGAAAACCACATCCTCGCAGTCGTCGATCGCGTTCGCGAACGGCACCGAAGGAAGATCGATCGAGAGGCACCCCGGATCGAACCCGAACACCAAACTGCTCGTGGTATCGAACGTGTAGCGGAGGAACAAGTCCTGCAAGTCGACTCGTGGTGCCCTGGTGCCCTGCTCGCGGCGCGTAATAAAATCGGGAGGAGCCCTTGCTCCATCTTCTCTGCGCTCGTCCTTGCAACGCGCGCTGGAACTTCGCCTCGCAAATCGGAGAGTGCGCCGCCTTGCGTTGACTCTTCCAGAGTCGGAGTCGGAGGTGAAGATGCCATCTCCGAGAAAGTCGAAGATCCGGCGGTACTCGTCTCCTTTAGGATAGTTGGCGAAATTGGAGTTAAACATATGGTTGATATTGGCTGGATCGACGGTGGCGAGGATGTTCATGCCGGTGAACCAGTGGACCCTTGAACAGCAAAGTGCAGTCGTTCCGAGTCAGCCAAATCTTCTCCCCTCTTTATCATGTGCGGTTCGAAGGGGAGAAAAATTAGGACGGTGGCAGTGGCAGGTCTCGAGTGTTCGGGGTTCATCTTCTTGGTCTTGTCACGCTTATCTCCCTGCAAAAGATTTTAGTTTTTTCATGGGTCGGTCGTCGGTTGATAATTAGGTAGTAATCCCGAGAGAGAGAGAGAGAGAGAGAGTTGTCTGTGTGTGTACCAAGGAAGCTTGAAGTTGCCCTTCCAACCTCCTTGCTTTTCGCAGCTTTCGTGGATTTTCTCTAGCCGGATGATTATCTCCGAGAATATGGGTCTCGACAGGGGTCGGGGATCCCAGCACTCTTCGATCAGCCTGTTTTGGACAGCAAAAAAATGCCTAGTTATTTATTTTCTAGAATGTGAACAGTCTATATCAAATACTGACATTACTTCCATCGCCAGGGAATTGCAGGGAGAACTTTCTCCCGCGATACCTTCTCACTATTTCTTCTCCCTCCTCTCTCGCGAGGAGAAGGAGAAGGAGAAGAGAGAACCTTCTGCGTAAGGGGAGGGGGAGGTTCTTTTCTTCCTCTCCTCTCTCTCGCGTTCTCCCTCTCTTTCTCTCATTCCGGAAATTCTTCTCTTCTTCCGCTCTCTTCTCTTCTCGTGACGGAAATTGCTTCCGTCGCGAGAGGAGTTTTCTTCTCCCTTCTTCCGCTCCCCTCTCCTCTATCTTTTTCTTTCTCTCTCCTTCTCTTCTTTCCTCTCTCTTCCGCTTTCTCTCCCTCTCTCTCTTCTCCTTCTCTCTCCTCGCGTCGCGTCTCCCGGCAACAGAAATTACTTCCGTCGCCAGGGGAATCGCAAGGGAGTGGTGATGGGGCTTAAAGTTGGTAGTATCGCTTCAAAAAAATAAAGGTGATTTGGCGGAGAGAATGGCGGGCCCCTGCTCGGTCTTCCCTGAATAATTTTCTAGGGGGAGGGAGGGAGGGAGGGAGGGAGAGAGAGAGGGCAGGAGGGAGAGAGAGGGATGAGAGGTAGGGAGGGAGAGCGGGAGAGAGAGAGAGGGAGGGAGGGCGGGGCCTCTCCCTCACTCCCTCTCTCTCCCGCCCTCGCTCCCTCCCGCCCTCACTCCCTCCCGCCCTCCCTCTCTCCCTCCCTCACTCCCTCACTCCCTCTCTCTCTCCCGCTCTCCCTCCCTCTCTCTCTCCCGCCCTCCCTCCCTCTCTCTCTCCCTCCCTCCCTCCCTCCCTCTCTCCCACCCTCCCTCCTAGCTCTCTCTCTCTCTCTCTCGCCATCCCTCCCTCGCTCTATCCCTCCCGCCCTCCCTCCCTCGCTCTTTCGCTCCCGCCCTCCCTCCCTTGCTCTCTCTCTCTCCCGCGTCCTGCCCTCCCTCCATCTCTCTACCGCTCTCCCTCCGTACCTCTCTCTCCCTCCCGCCCTCTCTCTCTCTCTCTCTCTCCCGCGTCCCGCCCTCCCTCCCTCACTCTCTCTCCCGCGTCCTGCCCTCCCTCCCTCTCTCTCCCGCTCTCCCACACCTCCGTCAACATACTGCTGCACGACGAGCACAGAAGCCGTAGCCCCAAAGTCCGGCGATGCAAGTAAATCCCCAATAACTCCAAGCTTGGGGCACTCGCTCCACTCCGTTAACCCGTCGGTCAACGGCGAACTTCTCCCTCGGCCTCTGCCCACCACGTACAAATCATGAATATTGTCCATCCCCCTTATTGCCGCCACCGTCTCTTCTCCGTCACGCACCACCCTCTCCACGTACGCCACCGACTCATCGCTGACGTTCTTCACTCGAAACTCCTTTATAATTTCCTCGTCGAGTTCTTTCTCGCTCCTCCCCATCGTCAACCACGACGCTCTCGCTCTTTCTCGCCTCCTCCCCACTCAGAGGAACCGGACGACGGTTAGACTAATCCCGGGATGGCCCGCCATGCGCCGGGCGTATGCCAGCGCCTCGCGGTCATCGGGGCCCCAAGAAAAGCAGCGCCACGTGGTGCGCCGCATGCTGCCCGGCGGCCACGCCGCGGTGCTGCCGAGCCCGCGGTCTACCAGCACGCCGACGGAGCACGGCACGCTGCCCAGCACCTCCTGGTTCACGCTTCTCATCCCCGGGTTCATAACCTCCATTCCGCCGTCGACCGTCTGCTGCTTGTGGAAAGGCAGAATTATCGCCGCGACCCGCTTCTCCTCCGCTAAACTGCAAACGTCCTCGTGCATGTTAGAGTATGCTGACATGGCGGTTGCGGGTTGGATGGACACTCCCCCCGCGTGCTGCTCGTAAGTCTTGAAGGCGTGGGTGATCTGCTCCGACTGAGCTTGCGCCTTGTTCAGGTGATGGTGGTTATTGTGGTGGTGGCTTTCCTTCTCGTGTACCGCCAGCATGGCGGACTCGCGTCCCGTCAGCTCAACCAAATGTAGGGCGTAGACGAAGATGGGTGACCTCTTTGAAGGGTGGGAGACTTCGAGAATGCTGATGATAGAGGGGACGTTGCGAGTGCTGTGCACACAGGCGAGTACCCGGAGCTCGGAGTCCGGCCGGGAGCGGAGGATCGTTCGCCGCTTGTAGGGCAACAGCTGCCTCGGCGGCCGGTGCACCGCCGCGCCAACGGCGTCGCATCAGGGCAGCGTTGGTGGACGCGATTTTGCTGGGGTTCTCCCTGGATTCCTCCGCGCTGCCGATCCCTTCGAGCTCCCTTTTTCCCCGCATCAGAGAATGACGAGAGACAGAATAACGATAGAGAATAAAGAGAGAGGAAGAGAATAAAGAGAGAGAGAGAGAATAAGCCGAACCACGTGGAAGCCAGGTGGAAGAGGACAAAATACTAAATGCCACCTCAGCGGGAATGCGGAGGTGGTGCCACTATTTGAGCCATCGAAAAAGGTGGTGCCACTATTTTAGCGTGAAAAAAGGTGGTGCCACTATCTGATAATTACCCTAAAGGTGGTGCCACTATATGATGTTTACCCATTATGTTTCAATACCTCTATGGGACATCATCTTGGCATCATGTTTCAGTACCATATCTATGCCACCGCAATGGCCTCCTGAGAGGATCTTCTTTCCATTTCTACACACCAAAAACTGGTAGTTCCCTCTATTTTTCAATATGTAAATGATTTTTGCGTTTTGATTTATGAAGTCGACGAGCAGTAGCAGATTTAAGACGAAAATCTTAAATCTCTGGACAGAAAAATCATTACCAGAAGAGAGATAATACAAGCAGTAGCAGAATACAGAGAAAATGAGAGAGCTTAGAGGCGGCAGCGCCGCTGCAGTCATCGTGGGCCCCGCTGAAGCAGCCGGGTCTCATTATCTTCGCTGCGCCGCCGTCAAGTACAAAAGTGGAGTTGGGCGACCCGCCGCTGAAGAGAACGCACCAGAAATACGGCGCCCCACCGTCAGACCCGCTAACGGCGGCTCCCACTTGAGTGTGATTCTTGCTGTATAAGATTTCCAGGCTGCCGCTGTTGTGTATCAGTATCTCGGAGAAGGCAGCGGATGGAGGGACGTACGTTGACTGGCAGCCCAGAAGACGACCGGTCAACGGCGCCAGAGTCAACGCCTGGACGCCGCAGGCTGGAGCGAAGGTGTCGGCAAATGCTGAACTGGTGGGTTTCTTGTTTGCGCCGACTTCGCCGCACTGGCCTTCGTAGGCTTTGATGTATTGGAGCGCGAGGCAGCCCAGGCCCTGATTCGAGAAGAGGAGGCTGGATTTGTGAGCACTCCTATTGCTATTTATCGCGTCCACGAGATCATCAGCCGGATTACCTTTCAAAGAAATGTAGTTAAAAAGCACGTCCACGATCGAAGATGTTTTGCAATGAATCGGCCTCGTAAATAGACGATGAATGCAAGGAATGGCAGTGGATTTCGAATCATTAGATGGGTACTCAAAGGAATTGAATTGGAATTTGGGATTATTATCCGGAAATTTTGGTTTCGTTTACGACGAAGTGAAGATCAAGGTAACCTGATAAATGGAAAACGATGTAAGAAAACCGGAATCCAACGGAGAATATCCTCGGGGAGGAAAATCAGATCCGACTTGGCACAAATATACCTTGTCCGCTCTGAATGCAAGATTCAGAAACTCACGATATCTTCAGGGAGAAAATCCCCAGTACAGAAAAAAGGACTCGAGTGCCTTCACTTCGTATAGAAAATAATCGGCAAAAACTTTTCCACATTATAGAACCGTGGAAGTTTGATCTCACCAGAGTGGTCGGCCGCAGAAGGTGAAAAAAAGAGTGAGGAGACGACTGCGAGGAGGACGGAGATCTCAACTACCCGCGCCATTCCAGCAGGCAAAGAGCTTCCGCTGTAAGCGAGATTGGATTTCTCGGCGCAACAAACAGACTATTGAAGGTGACAGACCAGCGAGACAGCGCGAGGCGATAATGGAGTAGGTTCACAGAATCCCCCCTTTCTTTTACTTAATTACCTATTATGCCACTCCTCGAAAACGAATAGCGTGAACTCTACTCTGTTTCTTCTCAACCTTCACCGACAAAACGAGCGCCGACACGAAAAGTCGAATGGAATTGTGGGACCATCGGATCGGACGGTTCGTACATCGCAATGCGATGGATCGCCGGTCCACATCGCAACGGCTGCTCCAGATCGCCTGTCAGGATGATTGCGTGATCTATCCCATCATTATAGAAAATATGAAGAAAGAGCAAATGTGGAGGACAGTATGGATTGAAAAATGAGAGAGGGAGGAAAAGACGTTGGGTAAAAGCAAGAGATATATGAGAGCCATTGTTGGATCCCTCACATTAGCTGAAAGAGTGAATTCCAAATTTCTAAATTTATGGATGTAAAAGGAGAAGTATGATTCAACGATGTAATTGCAATGACCATGAGAACCCTATAATATGAACATAAGAACAAGGAAGTGCACTCATTAACTATGAGGAAAAAAATCTATAATCTTGACTTATCTTCAAGAATTCGTCCTTGATAATCTTATATTGGTGACGAGACAATTTATGCGGTCGTTGAAAACACACAAACTTCGGTCAAACAAAATTTATAATTTAGAACTCATAATAACAAAAATATGAAATCAAGTATAGTGAAAAATATCGGGTCGATCCACAGAGAACACGGTTGACTTGGTAAAACTTAGGTTTAATTGGGTATATTAAGAAATGAAAGTGATATATAATTAATGGAAATGATATAAATATACGAGAGAAGATATTTTAAGAATTTAGAAAATGATCTGACAAAGAAAAATTAAAAGTCAAGGTCAAAATGTTGACATTGACTATATGTTGACTTTCTATAAAATCAGAGAAGAAAAAGATGGTAAAATATTAAAAAAATTGTATATTTCACAAACTAGAGAGAAAAAAGGAAAAATTTTGTTATATAATTCATGATTTTTCGAGAAGAATTGGATTTATTATGATTTATTAAAAATCAAAGATCAGAAAAATCCCGAAATAAACACTTAGATTTAAATCATCGAATTGACTGACCAAATGATATCCAAATCAAGCATATAATATATGAATAGAAATCTAACAATCAGAGAATTCAAATTTGACCAAAATTGTCAAATTTTACCTTGTATTTTAGGAGTAATTGCCCCCACAAGTTAACACCCAAATTTGGATTGAAAATAAATAGTAGATGGTCAAACGTTAAATTAAAGAGTCAAATGGAGATAAAATTTTACGATTTAGTTATCCACGAAAAGCTGATGAAATAAGGAATCCAATGAAACCAAAATCAAACAGTTTGGACTTAAGATCAAGGAGAAATTTGTGTTTCAAAATCCGTAAAAATCCGCACTCAAATTTGGGCGAAATGAAGAATAATTTGATTTCTAAAATAAAATTGAATATCTAAATCTAATCTAAACTACAATTATTGCATGGGAAATGATTGAATCACACTACTAACCTGACTGACGTGAAGATTAGGCTTCAAATCGTGTCGATTGAAGTGTATTTGCTTGGTTTCTTCTTTGGCGCGCGTTCAACGTTCAAGGGGAGATTTCGATCGATTTTTACAATGATTCGTGATCAATCCTGCCTCAATATGATCGCAATTGAGTCTAGAATGCAAGGGGATCATAAAAAACTAACGAATTCACTCCAATTGCTTAGTATCTTCACGATTCAATCGAAAGTTAAGTTTACAAAGGAAGAACATCATTTTTATAGGAAATTTCATCGCGAAAATCGCGGACTGTCTGATTCGTTAAAGGATAATTCAATGGCTGAGATTGCGCAACTTAAGTGGGCCATGATCCCATGATCTCCCCACGATTTTTGCCTTTTTCTAAAGGAATCAAATCCGGAGAATACCTGAAAAATGAAAAGAAAATCCAGAAAAATTCTATAAAATTCAGAAATTTATATCTTTCTTTATATAACTCCTTTTTGACTCAAATTTTCTCCATTAGATCACAAATTTCTTCATCTTTAATATCATGTCACCTAAAAATATAAATTCTAACAAGAAAATAGGGTGAATTCAAAATAATCTTAAATAATCCCTTAAAAATTCTACTTTATATCATCCCATCGCTCTCTTCTTGAAATTAATTCTTTTAACTATCAAAATATGGACTCAAGGAAAGTGGTTAATTTCCAATTATTTAACCTTGAAAAAGATCAAACATCAATAAAACACATAATTAACCCATAAATAATGCAAAAATATGGACTTTAGTAAAATGGCATACCAATGGAGAAAATTCATACAACTATCATAACATGCATCATAATTATAGAAAATAAGCATAAATATTAGTTAAATAAGATAAAAATTTAAGTTCTATATGCATGTTATCGCTGGGCACTCCCAAAAACGTCTCTAGATCTCACATGGAACCTCTCTCTTAAACTCTCTATGATGAGATGCCACTAGAGTTGAGGATCAAGCCTTATTTAAAGGCCAATAAAGCATCCCATTGAGGTCTTAAAAAACCTCATAATAGGTTGTTTCCTACAGAAAAAACCTTTAATAGGTTGTTTATCCCATTAACTCTATACTGATAGCTGCATCTATGCATCATATACTATATTTAAGTGCAAATTAAGACTCTAATAATGAATACCAATTTCCTTTGGACCGAATATAATATAAATATGAACATGTCCGATCATTTATCATATCTAGGAGATAGTATGTGGCACATAAGATAAATCACACTTTCATATATCTTGTTTGTATTAATTCAAATGAAATCAATTCGTTGTTATTCTTGTGTGATGTTTATAGAGAAGTCTATGAGTGCATGTAAGTGAATTATGATGAGATCATAGTACAATATTTGTTCATCTTTGAAAACATGGTCTAAGTATTCCTATTCAAGGGATATTCGAGAAAGATATCGTAATATCTAGAAATAATAATATTATCTTATCTGACTCATATGATGAGTATGGTTGAAAGTGTGGCCATTAGTGTGGAGATACCAAAGACAGTGAATGTTTTTAGAAAAAATAGTTTATTGAATTGATCTATATGAATCCTTTAATTGTATTATACCTAAATGTCTAGAAAGTTGATTGATAGCATGGTCGTGCATGAGGTCCCTTGACCTAATACACCAAAAACAACTTATAGATAGATGAATATATTTTGATTATGACTTACAAATCCCTAGCAAAGAGATCCCCAAAACGTTATAAATGAGATACTTTATGAAATCCTTGAAGGTGATTGTGTGGTCAATATGAGATCATCTACCCTTAGTATTTAAGGAAATTTACTCAAGATATGAGATGACTAAAATTTTAGAAATATCAAAAAAGGTTTTCTTAATGTTTTCTTTTATGCATCAGTACTAATTTGAGTGACTAATTACATTTTGATTGTTGATCGTGTTGGGTTCTGAGTCGATAAGCCTTCCAAATATTAATAGGTATAATACCATTTAGGGATTCAGAAGGACCAATTCAGTGAACTCTTTCTCCAAAGAGCAACCACTATTTATCCTTAGTGTCTCCATATAGATGGCTACATGATCAGCCATACTCATCATATGACTTGGATTAGATAGTGCTATTCTTTCCTGATAATTCAAAGTTTCTCTTAAATATCCCACAAATAAGAATATTTAGAACTTACGTTAAAAGACTAGCGGTCTTTTGTATTATATTCTCATTATAATTCACTTAGTCATTGCATATGCTCATAGACTTCATTGCAAACATCACACATGAATGATAATGAATAAATTTCATTTCAATGAACATAAACAAGATACATAGAAGTGTGATTGGCTTATAGGCCACATAATATCCATCATATCGTACTCTAAGTCACTCATGAAATCTTATAAGAACAAAGGATTATACATACATGGTGATTGATGACAAGAAAGTTTTTTTTCAAAAGTTATAATACACTTTATAGCTCCTAGGGCACGTAATATACCTTGGGACCCAATGGGTTGACAACTTGGCTTATCGATTAGTTTAAATTAAAAATCTTAGTTTATTAATCTATATGTTGATATAGATAATTAATAAGGTTAACTAATGAGGTCATCTACGTGTTTCATGTCATTGGTGTGTATCTATTTCATGCAATACAATTTATAATGCCTGACTTAGTATAGTGCTAAATTAATGGTAGAATCCACAAAGAGCAAAGGTAATCAAGTTACATGTTCAAATGAAAGGCAAGATCATAGAAAAAAGAGTAAGCATAAATGAAGCATATAGAGAAGAATGTGAGTGATGATTTTTGAGTTTTCTCTTTGAATTAAGAGAGAATCATAATTTAAATGAGAAATGATACAGAAAGAGATGAAATGAGGATTTGTTGTATGGAATATATAATGAACTGATTGAATGCCTCCAACCTCACATCGATGATTGAAACTCTTGATCAAACAATGGAATGATGATTTAGGGTTGAAAATGTGAAAATGTGAAAATGTGAATGGAAAGGATTGAGAGAAGGACAAGATAAAAAATAATAAATCCTAATTGAAAGATTTGGAATCAAACACTCACTATAATGATGCTCTTTGTTCAATAACTCCTTTAAGAGCTTGTACATCTTGTCTAGAGTTGGAAAGTTGCATCCAATGCAAGGCATGAGTAAAACAAGATGAAAAAACACTAAAAATGATGGTCGCTACACAAGGACAAATAGATCAATACTCCCTTTCATTCAACTAGCCAATGCTAGAAGCTACCAATAAAACATTAAAAAACCTATCAGCTATAGAAAGACGAAGAGTGTGAAATGATCATCATTTCATGACTCCGTCATGATCATAGTATCATGATTTTAATTTGGAGCACTTTTGGATATTCAAAATTCCTAAAAAATCACATGATTTAATCATTATGCGTTGATTGCTATCAGATCTTGATCAAGAGCCTTAGAATTGCACCATGTGTCACATTTTAATTTGTGTGGAGGAGAGAGAAAGAGTAGGATTTTGCAGTAGCCATCCAATTAATCGCATCAAAGTTGGGATGCACAAGATGTAGACACATGTCATTGATAAGAACATAAAAAGTAGTTATAACCACCTACTGATTGCCCTTATTTAACTCTATTCAACTCTTGAATACACTATCTCCTCTACTATCGCATAACTTGATGTTTGTAGAATATTACTGCATCAAGAGGAATTTATTTTACATTACTTTTGCCTTTTCATTTTCAGGAAGTAGACAAGAGGAATGGCAAACAAGATCCTCCAAAATGGAAGTGTTTAAAGGGTATAATGGGCTGTCCAAGGCAAGCAATTGTGAGCCCAGTCAAACAAATTGAGCCCAGCAAGGAGGAAACAGGGGGGACTTCAAATGGGCAAAAGTAGGGTTCCACAAAGACCGACCGAGGTTCGGTCAACCGGACCGGACCGAGACCGTCGGTCCATGAAAATGGGCATTTGACGGTCTCGGTCCCGATTCGGTCCGGTCCACTGACATCTTCGGTCTTGGACCAAATGAAAAAAAATCGGTCTACCACTTTCTTTTCTTCTCTCTCTCCCTCTAAATCTCTCTGCATCTCACTCTCGGTTACCATTTTTTTTCGCGATCTCTATCTCACAATATCTCCCTCTTTCCCTCTCACGGTCTCTATCTTTATATCACGTTTTCTTTTCGCGATCTCTCTCCCATGATTTCCTCTTCCTTCCCGTTTTGTCCTGTCGCTGCCACCCCGCTCTTCCACCCACTCTCTTTCTCTCTCTCAATCGCTCTCGCGATCTCATTTCCTCTCTCACTTTCCCGTTCTTTTGATCCGTCGTAAACTATTTTAGTATCACTTTCCCGTCCTTCCTCATTTCTTCCTGCTTCTCTGTCATCCTCTGCCCCTCAATCTCACTTCCTCTTTTTCTTGTGCCCTCGGCCACCCTCTTCTCCTCGTCCAATTTCCATAATCCTCCCACTCACAATCATAGGCTTACAGTGCGGGCGGTGCCAGTGTCAGCTGGAGCCATGCCACAACGTTACCAATCAAGCCACAGGTCAAGTTGGCTGAAGGTGCTTCATGAATACTTAGGAACTCAAACAGGAGTGGGAGAGTTACGTTCAACGCTTCTCTCTCTCTTTCCTGTGCTCGATGAAGAAAGGTGTTTGGGAGAGAGGCTCCTACCTTTTCAGAGACTATATTCATCGGAGTAATTGCAGTGGGACTCCCTCCCGCCTTCTCCCTTTCTCTCTACAAATCCATCCTCAACTCGCAATATTTTATCACAGTAAGACAGAGGAATCGGACTTTCTCTTTAGACTTATTTCATCACAATAATGGGAGACTTCTAATTCGAAAGGACGGTGGGGGAAGGCGGATGGAACGGCGGACCGGAGAGGAAGAAGGTAGCGCTTATCCGAAAAATCGTCGAGAAGGAGAATCCTGAGTCCAAGGTTGATTTATTTCTGGATGTCTTCTTTTTTTCCACCTAATTGTACTTGTTGTCGGTTCTCGGAGTGCAATATCGTTGGCGATCCATTGAGAATCCTGGGTTTGGACAGAAACTTTCTGCGCCACATCTCAACTTGGTATACAAAAGTCAATGCAATTTACTTGGCGTTGTGGAGTGGTGAAACAACACAGTTTTGCTGCATGGCAATTAGGAAGAGTTCGTGTGGACTCAAGAGGAAAACGCTGGCTTGAGGGGTTGCCTCAAAGACGACTACTGTTTATAACATGTTGCATGGCGCACATGCTGGGAAGTCAAGAGCAAGTAGATAGGATGCAAGAAGGATATTGCGTGCATGTCAACCGAGGAGATGATTGTGAGTATCCTACAGGGGAGACACCACCTTGAGAAGGCAACCGAGGAGACAACCTACTTGGAAGAGACCTTGAGGAGAGTTAGCCTAGGAGACAACTGAGATTGAGCTGTTGAGGAGAAAGCGAGAGTTCTTCCCCTCACGTCAGCAGCTAGAGATGCTAACAACGCATCAAAGATGACATTGAAGTAGTGATGACTGTTTCCAAAAACAATGGCCTAAAAATTGTAAACTATTTAAGTTTCTGAACTATTAAAAACATTAACTTTCTTTCATGGGCAGATCCTCAAAGGCTCAAATTTGCAAGGGATACGTCTTTCGGGAGATGACATTTGAACTCTTGGAACAGACCACCAATTCTTATATTTATCGAGAGTTCATTCCACCAGTTAATTAAACTTCTAGGTGGGAAATTTTTTGACATTTGAAACTAGGTTTTGACATTTAAAAAAAATTTACATTTGAAAATTTGAGACTGAAACTAAGACCGAACCGAACCGTGACCGAGGTTGACCGAGACCGAGACCGCGACCTAATTAAGGTTTGGACCGAGTATTGTGCCAAAAACCGGACCGGACCGGAACCGTTGAACCCTAGGCAAAAGCTCTCTTTTGGGGGCTCTCTCTCTTTTTCGATGCCTCTTCACCTTCTTCTTCTTCTTCCTCCTCTTTTCTGCTACTCTCTCTATGTTAGGGTTAAATTTTTTTCTAACCGGGTGTTCTTCCCGATGCAATGTAGTTACAGAATCAAAAATAGTAGTTTTGTTTTTAACTTAGTTCTTCTCTAACTTCTTAATCGCTCTTCCTACGAACCCCTGATAGATTTCTCTTCCCTGTCCTCCAGCTTCCCAGTAATCCCTCTCTTATCCCCTCTCTCTCTCCCGTCCGTTCTCTGTCAACATCTAGAAACTCCTCTTTTTCTCTCTTTGATGTTCTCGCTCGTGTCCCCTCCTGTCCCACTTTCCCCTTTCTTGCGATCACACTTCATCGCTCTACATTGAAATCTCATCGTTCTATATTGAAATCCTTTTCTTATTCTCTCTTTTTCTCCACTCCCTCGCGCTCTCCCCATCGTCTCCAATTTCTGATTCGTATCTCTCACTAAGTCTCTCTCCTTCTCAGTCTTGGTCACCGTCTCTTTCACTACCCCTTCTCTCCTCCGCTCTCCACAAGTTCCCTGTCGTTCCGAGTTCTCTCCAGCCCTCTCTCCATATCAGTCTCTTCCGATTCCTCTTTCACTTTCTCTACGTTCTCTGTCTCTTCTATTCCCAGTCGCCGCTGATAAAATTAGTTTTTTTGGTTTTGCGATTCTTCCTCTCCTTCTCCCCCATCTCGACCTCCTTTGCCCTCCTTCTTTCATTTCCTCTCTCCTAATCTTCTCCTAATATTCTCTCGCAATCTCGCTTTTGCTGTCTCGTTCATTCCTCTCGAGCTTCCTCTCTCTCCCTCCCTCTTAATTTCGCGGGGTTTTATCACCTGGTACCCCAACCTTTCCCCCGACTCCGAGATCTACCCCAACCTTCTAAAACCATGAGATCTACCCCAACCTTTCAAAAAGTTACTGAGATCTACCCCAGCTGCTGACATGGCAAAATCTTAGTCCAATGTGCATCGACGTGGAGTCCACGGCGGAGGCTGACGGGGATGGAAGACACCTGGCCGCCACGTGTCAGCCGATGGAAAAAAATTAAACTCCGCGGGGGAGAAGAGAGAGCGGCGGAGGGAGGGAGAGAGGGAGAGAGCGAGGGATGGACATAATTCTTATCGGAATGGATAGAATCATAGGATCCCTCGAACATGGCGTCGTCTTCTCGGTGACCCTCGAAGAGATCCAGCGGCGAGACGCAGAGGCGAGACTGATCGGACAGTGGATCCCAAGGGAAGGTATGGTGATCGGAGGAAGGGACTGTTGACTGTAAACCCCAGGAATGATGTTCCTCCTCCAATCTGCCATACCCTTCGAGGTCTCGGTGCATCTGGTACTCCGCGGAGAAGACGGTGCTGGCATTGCCCGGAAACTGCGATAAAATGAATTCTACCGTCCGTCTGTCTTCCGGCACCTGAATTGCACAGATATATCTTTAATTTTCTTCCTCAATTTCAACAATGCAGGTTGAAGATATTCACATAGTTTTCGACGAAAATCTCGACCACGCCACTAGGAGACAAGAATTATGTCCCTCCCTCCCTCTCTCTCTCTCTACCGCTCTCCCTCCCTCTCTCTCTCTCTCCCACTCTCCCTCCCTCTCTCTCTCTCTCCCGCTCTCCCTCCCTCTCCTCTCCCTCTCCGCGGGACAGGATTACATACGTTGAAGTGGGGATTGGGTTTGGATCGAGAGGACGGGAGAGACGTAGGGAGAGAGAGACAGGAGAGGGAGAGAGGGAGGAAGGGGGAGGGGGAGTGACAGAGCTTAACGGCGGAAGGTAACGCAGCGGGGAGAGAGGAAGGGAGAAGGAGAGAGAGGGGGGAGGGAGAGCAGGAGAGAGAGAGGGAGTGAGGGAGGGCGGGACGCAGGAGAGAGCGAGTGAGGGAGAGCGGGAGAGAGAGAGGCAGGGCGGGAGAGAGAGAGAGCTAGGGAGGGAGGGCGGGAGAGAGAGAGGAAGGAGAGAGAGGGGGGAGGGAGGGCAGGAGAGAGAGAGAGGGAGGGCGGCCAGGTGGCGGCCAGGTGGCGCCGAGGATTCGACGTCGATGCCGTGTCAGCAGCTGGGGTAGATCTCATGGTTTTAGAAGGTTGGGGTAGATCTCGGAGTCGGGGGAAAGGCTGGGGTACCTGGTGATAAAACCCCTAATTTCGCTTTCTCACTCTCTCGCTTCTAGTATTCTCCTTTCTCATATTTCTCTCACTTCCGCTCTTCTTTCTCTTATCGCTCTCTCTAACTCTCTGTCTATCTTGTGCACGCCTTGCATTCTCTCTTCCGCCTCAGCCTCTCTTAATTTCTCTCACTCCCGCGGAAACTCTTCTTCAGCGGTTTTGTTCTCTCTCTTACCGTTTTTCTTACGCTTAAAGCTACGCAACCTCTCTCTCTAACCATCTCCCTTCCTTGCCTTGTACGATTCCACCCTCTTTCAATTCCTCTCTCTCTCTCTTGCTTCTTCTCTCTCTCCTTTCTTGAGCTTTCATTTCTCTCTTTCCTACGAATTCCTTCTCTCGCATTCTTTCAATCTGTTTTCTCTCTTTCTATCTATCTCTCTCGCTATCGCCCTCTTTCGCGATCTCACTTTTTTTTCTCCGAATACCCCCTCACGCACTCTCTCTCTTCCTCGCCTCTTCGATTCCTTTCTTCCGCACTTCCGACTCTCATTTTCTGCAATTCCGCATTTCCACCTTCTATTTTGCTTCACCTCCCTCAGTTAGTATTCCCGGTCGCCTCTTGATCTCTCCAATTTCATTCTCTCTTCCGATCGTCCTCCCTATAAAATTCTCTCCCACTCATCGTCCTCCTCCCTCTCTCATTCAATCGCTCACACTCTCTCCTCCTATCTCTTTATTTCGCCTCTCTCTCTCTCTATTCTTCGCTCACGGTCAAATCTTTTTTTCCCTCGCTCAATAACCCTCAGTTGCATCTTCTCTCTCTCTCTTCTATTCCGAAGTCCTCTCGAGATCTTTCCCTTGTTTTCTCTTTTCTATCTGAACTTTTCTCTCTCTTCTCTACATTCCTTACGCGCTCTCATCTCGTCTATCTCTCTATTCTCTACCCTCCTCAGTCAATAGTCAATCTTTTTCTACCTCAGTCTCCCACTATTTACTCTCTTCCCTCACACACGCTCTCACTTTTGCCCCTTTCTATTTATCTATTTTCTCACTCTTTCTCTCTATCCATTTCTCTCTCACTTCATTACCTTTCTCCCCTGATTTCCCAGACTCTCAACTCATTCTCTTTTTATTCTTCTCTCTCTTGCTTCTTTTCTTTCTTCCCGGTTTAGATTTCCTTAATTATTCCTTCCATTACTTTTTGTAGTCCAAGTTTAGAAATCTTTCATCTATAGGTTTACTTAAATCATCTTCAATCCATTAAAATCCCTCCCTCTCACGGTCAACTCAGAGAGTTGACCACCAAACCTTCACCATTACTCTCATCTCAACTCCTATTATTGATATTGTCGTGCCCTAGAATCCCTGTGGATTGACCTAGGAAACTATACACCTTTATTATTTCCATCCTGTCTTAGTTTTCTTGAGTATAAATAGTAAATTTTTCGGGGTAAGATAAACAACGACTCTTGGCTCATTAGTCATGCTTTGGTTCACTGCAAAGAGAGCATGTATCACAGTATATGTGGAGCGTCAATTGGGTGGTCCAAACATACAATGATCCTCAATGTGTTACATGTCACACATCTATTCTTCATGGCAACTTGATCCACAAGATCAGACACCTCTAGAGATGTGGCATGTACTTGTGAAAGAGCATACTGATAACATGCAAATTTTCATAGTGAAATATCCAGACCGTCCGATTCGCTGAAGACTGATTGGACGATCATGATGTTGCCATGTCGCGCGCAATAAGTGGACACGTTCCCATGATGTGGGCTCACATCCTCCTTGATTTTTGCCATTTGATCTTCATCGGAGCATCCTTATGCAGCCCCGTGTCGCTCTATTACTCGCTGAGTGTGCGATTAAATTGCGATCGTCAAATTTCACTAACGAGATCGACTGTTGCGAATTACGCATGTGTTGTTGATCTAGATCAAATGGACCGAAGTCCACAAGATCTACGCGCGTCGATTAGCGCGATTAAATCCAACGCTTCTCGCAATGCCACGTCGCTGGCAAAAAGAAAGAGGAACTTAGTCCCACAAGGAGAGAAAGAAGCGAAAATCACTGGTATATAAGGTGGAAGGGCTTAAGCCCTTTGCATCACCCGCTGGGCCTTAGTACGCCCTCCCTTATCTTGTCTATTGGGCCCACTATACCCATGGGCCCAACACACTTAGCCTGACTTATCCGCCGCGCCACGTTGGCTCCCACATGGGTCCGCGTCGGCTCCCGTGGTGCCGCAACGTGTCTGCATCGTGCCACGTCAACTCGCGTAGGTCCAACACATTAAAAACCCCTTTTGCATGATTTTTTTGCTTTTTAAATTTAAAAAAATACCTGAAAAATAAAAAATAAAATCCAAAAAAATCTAAAAATTTTAGAAATTCATAACTTCATTTCTCGACCTCCTTTTTGCCTCAAATTTTCTCCATTGGATCACAAATCAAGTCTTCTTTAATCCATGCTCCTAAAATATAATTTTTGAGAAGAAAAATTGCTGAGTTCAAAATAATATTGAGTCATCCCCATCATTTACTCATTCTCTTTGATTCATCCATCATCCTCTTCTTCTAATTTCTTCTTTTACTCATCTTCACTAAAGTCAAAATAAAAATAAATAAAAGTGGTTAATTTCCAATTTGTTTGACCTTGAAAAAGGTCAAACATTAAGAAAACACATAATTAACCCTAAATAATACAAAAATGTGAACTTAAGTAAAATGATATGCCAATGGAGAAAATTCATAAAACTATGATAACATGCATAATAATTACATAATATAAGCATGAATATTAGTTAACTATGACAAGAATTCAAGTTCAATATGCATGTTATCAATTATCCCCATTTTTATTTGAGATTATAATTAGGGTTTATGTTAAATAATAAGAGAAAATATATTTGATACACTCATTTATTTTTCTAAGTTTTAAATTCTAAAAGAAATGAGTGTATTTTTGAAATACAAATTTATTCTCTTGTTATTTATTAAATTTGACGTTGTAGAATGATAGATAATTAATTTTTGATCCAAAAAACAAATTTGGATTAATTTGGAGTTATATTTTAAAATTTATGAATTTTCTAATTTTTAGGGATTTTTCAGGAATTTTTCTGATTTTTAATGAATTTAATTTGATTTATTTTGAATTAAAAATAAATAAAAAAATTATTTTATCGTGTGTTGACGTGGCAGCCAAGGTGGCGGGTCTGAAAAACGCGTCGCCACATGGTAATGTATATACACACCGTGTGGCACACACATGTGTGTGCGCGTGTGTGTGTGTGCGTGTGGACGCGCAAGTGTGATTAGTAAGATTATGCATCCTTTTCAAGATAACGCTAACTCACTAATCACACGTACATTATATACTCATCAAATCATTTCATTTTTCATCATGTGGGATTACGTTTGTTTGTTTTTGTGTGCAGGTGAAGTGGCGAAACGTGGAGTGTTTGATTCATATATTAAATGGCGATTTTCTATCTTCACTTAAGTGAAGGGGTACACGACGGAATCTGATTGGGCAATGATTTGTTTTTAAACATTTTAATCTTAGTCGTTGATCTGAAGAGTTATAGTGGCTGAGATTAAATTCGCTCGATGGACTTTGATGGACACGTGGCAATATCTCAGACATTGATTTCCGATTAGACCGACACGAACACGCGAGGATTTTTTTTCACACGCGACGTGACAAAATCTGGGCGTTTCATCTCTAATCAATCAAACATGATTTAATGGCAATGATTCGCATCCAAGCAGGTAGATCCATCCTATATGATTAGCATGTCACATGCTGCTTATATAAGTAATTAAACATGAATTACTCCCCTTGATGGCACCACATGGCAGTGATTATGCCCCCCATGGGGTTTCCCTTTGCAGCATATGTACACAGTGCCATGTCATCATCCTACGTTAGCAATTAAACCCCTTTTTTCAATACTGTAATTCCTGAAAAACTGTCAACAAATCTAAAATATAGAAAATTTTTAGAAAAAAATTCATAAAAATTCCTAGAAAATCTAAAAAATAGGAAAATTTCTAGGGAGACCCTTTAAATTTTAAATAATTTCATGTTTTCATGGAAAACTCCTATTTTTGTCATTTTGATCCTTTATAATCACTTGTCTTCTTTTATCTTTGTCCTTGTTGTTTTTCATTTATGCCAATGATCATGAAACTCATATAAGTATGATAAATTTATCCTTATTAAAGCCTTAAAATGGTAAAATGTTGATATTTCTTAAATTTATTTATAATTTAATACAAATTCAGCTTATGAACGATATGACATGGATACAAAATTTCAGCAAAACATGATAACATACATAATAATGGTGTGATTATGCCTTAAAATCATCGAAGATTAATGAATTAAAGTGTAAACTTGCACGTTACCAATCAGCGAACACGAAACTCACACAAATGTAACTAATTCCCACTCAACCTTGAAAAGGATCAAACATCAATCATGAATCAAATTAACTCTAATTTATTGTAAAATAATCTTATGAGCGAAAGGACAAGGTGAATGCAAATTTTTTTTTCAAAACATGATAACATGCATACTAATGATGTGAATTATACTTGTAAAACATCAAAGAATCATAAATTTGTATCTTCAAGATGCAAGTTATCAATGATGTAGAAGATGGAAAGAATGATGATCTTGTATGTTTTAATGGAACAAGATGGAAAACATATATTGAAGAGAGGGGAATAAAGAGAAAGATATTGGGCCAAACCCATGAGTAGGAGAGGAGAGAGAGAGAAAGAGAGATATTTTGGACCAAACCCATGAGTAAGAGAAGAGAGAGAAAGACAGAGAGGGGGAGAGAAAGATTTTAGATCAAACCAATGAGTACAAGAAGATAGAGAGTGTGTGTTGACTGACGAGATGATTCTGCGAGGTTGTTGAATACACTTGGAGACGTGTCAAAATAAGTTCCAAACTCACCAATTTAAAGAAATAATTACAAATTAGATAGTATAGTGGTGAATACGGGTCGATTCCACAGAGAACTAAGGTATTTCTGAGGTTTTTCTTCAAATTCGATCAAATCAGATGATGAATTGAGGTGATAAATTAAGGAATTTGATAAATTTAGAAAGGTAACTTCAAGATGAATCCACGGAATCAAAAATCACTCGATTTGGATCAAGATTTGGGAAGAAATCAAGAAGCGAAGTCAGATAGAATTTCCAAACACGAAGAGAGAGAAAATTAAAATAATTTCTAAAATTAACCTAATCTACGATTCGAAATTGAAATATAATATTATAGGAAGAAAAATTAAGAGGAAAACACAAATTCTAAGTTGAGATAGCACTCGAATCGATCACCGGATCTAAGGCTTTTCATTCTATGATTTTGAAAATGTTCGTCAACATTCAAAAAGCGATTCCTCCCTGATCTCTCCAGGAAAACTCACTTTCAAACACTCTTTGGATGGGGAAATTGATCAAGAAGTGAAGGAAATCAAGAGATTCAAGGATAAAGATGTCTAAATAGTTTGATTTCTTGAAACACCCCTGAATGGTTTACATCATCAAAGAACATGTGTATTTATAAGGAGATTTGGGCATAATTTTTGGATCTGAAATTTAATCTTCGATCAACGACTCTGATGAAACGCTTGGCTGCAAATCAGTATGTTTAAATTGCATCAGTTCGATTGAAGATGGACGGCTGAGATTTCACTACGTCACGCGTGAAGAAGAAACACCAAGAAATGCTTGCCGTTTGATAATTATTAGATGCTCTAGATGGACACCCGTGTCCATGGAGTCCATCAAACAGTTTTAATCTTAGTCATTATAACTCCGATGAATAGTTAAGATTAAAATATTTTAAAATGATTCATTGAGAACCTTTACGCGTCACATATTCCCTTGCTTTAAGTGAAAGGCAGTGATCGCGATTTATCTGGGTGATCGCACGCTCCAGAATGTGCCACATCACCTGCACGTAAAAACAAACAAAAATAGTCCCAGATGAAAAAATATCAAGTGAAAAAATATGCATATGCGTTCTCCATGTGGCATGTTTATACGCCGCCATGTGGCGACAACTTTTCGCCCATACCACGTCAATTGCCACGTCAGCACGCTGATAAAAATCTGATTTTTAATTTTTTTTAATTCAAAATAAATCCAAATAAATTCATAAAAATCAGAAAAATTTCAAAAAAATTCCTAAAAATTAAAAAATTCATATCTTTCAAAATATAACTCCAAATTAATCCAGATTTGTATTTTTTGATTAGAAATTAAATAATCTATTATTCAATAAAATTAAATTTAAGAAAGAAGAAAACAAATTTTTATTGAAAAAGTACACTTATTTCTTCTAGAAAAAGAAAGTTTAGAAAAATAAATGAATGTGTAAAAAGTGTTTTATCTTATTATTTAGCATTAAAACCTAATTCTAATCTCAAATATAGATGAGAATAATCTAATATT
Source organism: Lemna minuta (assembly GCA_024174645.1). Classification (NCBI taxonomy): domain Eukaryota; kingdom Viridiplantae; phylum Streptophyta; class Magnoliopsida; order Alismatales; family Araceae; genus Lemna; species Lemna minuta. The sequence goes on along the minus strand of CM044104.1, from coordinate 2,584,927 downwards.
TACATATTTCTCTTTATTATCTATGATTATCTCTAAAATAGTGCATTTTGATATTATAACTTAAATTTCCATAGAATGATAGATACATACACTCAAAACATGATAACATGCATACAAATGGAATTTTTTATGCCTTAATTTACATTAATAATCATATATTTTTCCATGTATAATTTGCATATTATCATTCAGCTCAAAGTTTTTGCACAATCAAGACCAAAAAATTTAATGTTCATAAGCTAGAAACCATGACTTGACAAAGATATTTAGGGTGTACTAAATTTTTAGGTTAATCCACAAGGGGGGGGTTAGATATAGGTGAATAGCAAGGATTGGTGGTCAACTCTTTGAGTTAATCCTGAGAGGGAGAAAATTTGATCAATTAAAAGTGGTTTAATAACCCTACATATACAAGAATTCTAAGTTCATATTATCAGAAGTAAGTAGAAGAGAGACTTGGGAAAATCTAAAATAGGGGAAAATGAAGAAATCGATGAGGTGAGAAGGAAGAGAAACCTTAGTTAAAGAAGATAGAGAGTGAGAGAAATATGGCAAGAGAGGAATAAAGAGAGAGTTTGCAAAGGGAGAAATTGAGGGAGAGAGAGTGGATGAGAATGAGAGAGATAAATTTAGATAGAAATAGAGCAATTGATAGAGGGGAAGAGAGAGAGAGAGTGAGAGAGAGAGTGAGTGAGAGAGAGAGGGAGTGAGTGAGAGGGAGAGAGAAATCAAGAGAGAAAAAGAGCAATTAAGAGATGACTTAAGGGAGAGAGAAGAAGAGAGATGGAGAGCTTAAGGGCCAAAGAGGGAGAGTGCGAGAGAGATGGAGTGAGAAAGAGAGAGAGGAGGGACTAATGAACTCAATTTGAATATATTTTTAGTCTATCGTGTGGATTAGTTTTACTCTACAATATTTATATTTTCCTCACTTAATGTAGGGTAAAGTAAGGGTCAAATTCTCTAGGAGCCTAGGTAATGAGATTAGTGCTTTTAGAGAGTAGAGATGCTACTATAGGATAAACAATGGTAGAAGGATTTTTGAGAAATATGGAAGGATGAAGAAATATAATATGGTATAAAAAGTTTAATAAACAAGAGATATTTGTATTCTATGATAAATAATGAGAAAAAGATTGATAATGGAATGATGAAATCAAGAGATGAGGACAATGGAATGGAAGATGATAGAAGAATGATAAAAATTCTGGAAATTGGGTGACTAGGAAATCTAGTAATTATGAAAGGTTGTTTAAAGAAAATAGAACAAATCTAAATAATAAAAAATAAAATAGGGTTTACACTATCCATGAAGGGGATTACAAACAAGAAACGTATCCAAATCCTCACACAAACCCCATTTTTTATATCCTAGACGCATTACGATTTTGATCATTTGCTTGAGATTGCCTTTATGGCTAATATGTGTAAAATTCACAAATCAAAAATTATAGTTAACTCTTCAAATTCAGTTTTTAAATTCATAATAGTGGCAAGTCAAGGTTGAATCCACAACGAGGAAGGTTAAAATATTGAAATCAAGGAATATTTTTGGTATTTTTTTAGATCAAGAAAGCTTCCAAACTCCTTACAAAGCTTGAAAACCTTGATCAATATTGGAAATGTGATTTAGGTTTGAAAATATAAAAATATTGATGAAAATATGGAGAAAATAGAAAGATCAGTACAAAATAATACTAATATAAGGATTCATTATTAAAACACACTCTAGCAAAAACACACCTATGAGGGCTTGCACATTTTGCTTAGACTTGGTGTCTTGTGATGAAACAATTTCACATGATCGTTGAAAACACACAATGTCGTGTCAAAACAAAGTCCAAAACTTACCAATTTAAAGATTAATTCATGAATTTAGGGGTATAATGGTAAATAAGGGTTGAATCTACGGAGAATTAGGGAAATTTGAGAGAAATCTATGAAATTCGATCAAATTGGATGACGAATTGAGATTATAAATTGGGCAAATTTATGATATTAAGAAAGATAACTCAATTGCGAATCCACGGAATAAAAAATCGAGTGATTTGGGTGAGAATTCGTAGAGTAATCAAAGTTTGATAAATGGAAGAAAAATTCGTATCACGAAAATCATTTAAAACCGAAATTAAACTAAAATTAAACTTAATCTACGATTCAAAATGTAAAATTAACACTAAATGATAAAAGATTAAGATGAAAACACGCAATCTAACCCAAAGTAGCCTTCGAAATGATCCAAATAATCGCCGGATGCATGGCTTTCCATTCCACGTTTCCGAAGACGAAATTGAAGTTCAAGATGTGATTTCTCCTCGATCTCTCGATCAAATTCTGATTTCAAGCACTCCTTGGACGCCGAAACGAGTCAAGAATTCAAGGAAATGATTGGCACTCTAATTGTGGTGTCCAAACAGTTTGATTATCTCAAAAATTCAAGGGCAGTCTTTCTGTTTCAAAGAACAGTGTAATTTAAAGAGAGTTTGGGCGTAACCGTTGATCTAATGGATGCCTCGCAATCAACGGTCACGATGAAGTGCCTGTTGATCAAAACGGTGCAATTAAGTCGCATCCGTTCGGTCACAGATGGATGGCTGAGGTGAGTCCAAGTGTTTAAGTGAAAAGGCGCGTCGCTTTTGATCATCCGTTGGATCTTCATCCAACGATCGTGATGTCTTGAGGAGTCCACCGATCACGATTAATCTCAGCCGTTATAACTCGTGAGATCAACGGTCACGATGATTTCACTTAAGTTTGATTGAATCACGTGCGCAATTGTTGATTGGTTGGACCTCGCGTCCACTGCATCTACGCGCAATACGTCACATGATTTAATCCAACGATCGATATTACCTGAAATAAGAGGATTAGTCCCACACGGAAGGAATTAAGAAGAAATATTGGGTATATAAGGTGACACGATTATAAGGGGTTAGCAAGTTCCTCTATGGAATGCTTATATGTACTATAACCTATGTATAAATAAATATAATATATATACACGTCACCTCCGTGCCACGCAGGCATTCGCATGGGTCCGCGTGGCTTTGCATGCCACGTCGCATCCATGTGGGTCCCGCGTGATATATACCCCCTTTTTGCCCTTCTTTATTGTTTTAAATCAATTAAAAATCGAAAATAAAACTTAAATAAATTCAAAAAAATTCCAGAAAATTCCTTAAAAATGTAAAAATCATAACTTTCAAAATACAACTCCAAATTAATTCAAATTTATTTTTTTGGATCAGAAATTGAATAATCTATCATTATAAAAAGTCAAATTATTAAAATACTAAGATAATAAATATTAATTAAATTAATACATTCATCTATCTTATAAAATAAATTTATAAAAATACATAAATGTTATTAAAGATCTTTTCTCTTATATTTTCATCATTAAAACATGATTATGATCTTAAATATAATTAGGATTAAAAATCATAATGTTTAATTATGCATACTTATCCATAAATTGATGTATTTTTAGATCATCACATGAAATAATACAAAATGATAGAAATATACTTAAAATATGATAACATGAATACATTTGATATAATTAATGCATTTATTTGCATTAATAATCATATAAATTCATGTATAAATAGCATGTTATCATCTTGAATTCAACATTAAAAATTAATAGAAAAGACAAGAAACCCACTAGAAATAGTGTTCCATACATTAAGAATGATTAATTAGTGCCCTCTTTCCTTTTGGCTAGCTAATGCTAGAAGCAGAAAATTAAACATTAAAACATAACTTTTTTTCCTCAGATCTATAATAAATCATAATAATGATGTGAAGAATGAAATGATGATTATACCCATGGAATTTCAGCTCCAAACTCCATTAGGACCGTCAAATACCAAGGTTTTAATTTGAAGAAATCTAGACCGTTGAATTAGTTTTCTCTCTCCTCCAAGCGCTCCAATCAAATTTCCTTGTCAAGCCATAGGTCAAACTTGAAAAGAAAAGTTTTTTTGCTCTGTTTTATTCTTTCCTCTGTCCTCTCTCTTTCTCTTGATGGCAAGAAACACAAGCACAAGAAACTCTCCTATGCATGTGCTTGAACAGAATAGAAAAAATAAATTCCCATAGAACTTGAAAGAATCCAAAAGGATCTATAAAAATAAAAAAAACTCCAGAAATGAATCAAGAAAATGCCATAAACTCCAAAAAAATTTACAAAATCCCCAAAGGAAAAGTGAAAGAACACAAAAAGATCGATACAATCCAAAAACTTTGTAAATAAATGAAGAAAGCACCATAAAGTCCAAAAAATTCTGAAAATTGCTAAAAAAAATCACAAAAATCCCAAGCAATTGGTGAAAACTTTGAAAATGATTGAAAAAAATCCCAAAGAACCCAAAAAGATCTATTAGAAATAAAGAAACTCTACAACTAGATTAGACTCCAAAAAAATTTAAGAAGACCATATTCTCATATGTAGAAAAGAAAAATCCTTAGAAATTGTAGAAAACAATTAAAATAATAAAAAATTCAAGAAAAAATGAAAAGAAACCAAAATGACCTATTAAAATCTAAAAACTCCAGAAATGAATCTAGAAAATGCCATAAATTCCAAAAAGTTCACCAAAATTGTAAAATATTAGCCAAAATCCCTATGAACTCTTAGAATAATGAAAAAACAAATCTCCAAAAGACCAAAAAGTGCCCGAAAAGATCTACCAAATATACAAAAACTCTACAATGTAATCAACAAAATGCTATAAACTGTAAAGAATAGAGATGCAAGAAGAAGGGGAAGACAGAGAAGGACTTGGAAGAGGCAGAGATGAATCGTTGGAAGAATTTCCTTCAAGAACTCAATCAGAAATTACACAGTCAATACATCGGTACATATAGAAGTTCATATCCAAGAAACGGTTATAACCGTTTCTTGAGAACGTATACGACTGGTCCACGTAGATTAAATGAAGTGCTCAAGTGAACCGGCGGTTCAGCGAGTCTGAACCGGTTGTTTGACTGAGCCGATATCTGCACCTTCGTTACCATCCCCCCGCAAGCGCAACGCCGGTAGAAGATTAAGCTTGGATCGGAGTTGAAGAAAACGGAGTTTTGGAAGTGGCTTGGTCAGAAGATCAGCGATTTGTTCTTTGCCGGAGATAATACATATTTGAAGTTGTCATGATGCCACCTGTTCACGGACAAAATGAAAATTCTATCTCAATATGTTTCATACGGGCATGAAATACAAGGGTTGGCTGAAAGATATGTTGCCCCTATGTTATCACACCACAATGTTGGTGGTGGTAACATAATCCTAAGTTCTCGCAAAAGAGATGTGATCCAAATTAATTCAGAACTCGCATTGACGAGTGCCTTGTACTCTGCTTCTGTGCTTGATCACGCAACTGTGGGCTGTTTCTTGGAACTCCAAGAGACAAGGTTATCACCAAGATATACTAGAAAACCATTGGTTGACCGTCGGTCAGAGACGTCGCCTGCCCAATCTGCATCACTGAAAGGATGTAAGTGACTTTGAAGGGAGGCGATTGAAATAGAGTCCATGAGTAATTGTGCCTTTAAGATAACGAAGAAGATGCTTGAGCTGAATCCAATCTGTAGTCTAAGGAGAATGCATTGATCTGAACGCTTGATTTACTGCATATGAGATGTCAGGGCGTGTAAAATTGAGATATTGCAAAGCACCTACAATCCGTCGATAGAGATGTGAATCATTAGTGGTTTTGTAGGACTTTGCTGAGTAAATAATAGGACAGGGTGTAGGAAGAGGTCTACAGTTTTCCATTTTTAGGATGCGAAGAATAGAAATCGTGTATTGAGTATGTGTGAGTAAGAAACAATTCTGATGAGACTGAAACTCAATGCCGAGAAATCGTGAGGCAGGTCTGAGATCTTTGAGTTTAAACATGAGTTTGAGAGAGAGGTGATGAGATGACGAATTTGAGGAAGATACGAGCCTAGAATTAGTATGTCATCAACATAGATTAGGAGATAAATGGGTCCTGTATGGGTAAAGTACAGTGAGGTATCGATCTTGGAACCTTGAAATCCAAGTTGCAGAAGCTGACTGGTGAGTTTTTGGAACCACTCTCTAGGTGCTTGTTTGAGACCATATAATGATTTTCGAAGCTGACACACGTGATGTGGGTACTGTGTATTTGGAAAACCCTGAGGTTGATCCATGTATATTATTTCCTGAAGATTCCCGTGCAAGAATACATTTGAGATATCGAGTTGCTGAATATGCCAATTCTAACTAACTGCTAATGCTAATAGAATTCACATTGTGGTGACTTTGATGACCGGACTAAACGTTTCATGATAGTCGATTCCTCCCTCTTGAAGAAAACCTTTAGCAACTAGACGAGCTTTGTACTTGTGAGCAGTATTATCTGCTGAAGGTTTGATTTTATAAATCCACTTACATCCAATTATTGGACGATTGGGTGGTCTTGGGACTAATTTCCAAGTTTTGTTATCTATCAAGGCTTTGAATTCACTTTGCATGGCCTCTACCCATTCCAGTTGTTTGATAGCAGAAGCGAAGTAGGTTGGTTCTGGAGGAATGGATAATGATACCTGAAGACACTTGGGAAGAGGGAATTTGCTCGTGTGAGTGGGGTTGACTGAGTCAAGAGTTTTGTAAATATCACACAATCAACGAGTTTTGATCTGAGACTTGACATTATGTGAGTCCAAATTAGATGATGAGAGTGGATTCTGAGATGGAATATGACCTATAGTCGAGAATTCAGGAGAATTTTTAGTTGGTAAATGACTGTGAGAAGAATGTGTGACTGAGATGTACCAATAGTGAGTGAGGTATCATGAGGTTCCGGTGACGTGGTAATGGGTGAGGTAATATTAGGCTCAACTGATGTAGATAGATGCTCAGAAGTTTGCGATGTAGATTGGTGTTCAGAAATCACACCTGATGACATTGGAATGGCTGGTGATGAATCAATAGATGATATAGCTTGATGTGTATGGGTTGGAGAAGATCCCAGAAGACCAATTGTCGAGCTGAGTGGCTGAATTATCAGCTGTGGATGATTCCTTATAGGGAAAGATGTTCTCCATGAATAACACATCACGACTTATGTATAATTTTCCTGAAGAGAGAGAGAGAGGCATTTGTACCCATAGTGAAATGCAGTGTAGCCAAGAAATAAGCACATTTCCGACCTAGAATGCAGTTTGGATGAGGTATATGGTGGAAGACAGGGATAACATGCACATCCAAAACTCTTTAGTATTTGATAATCTGGTTCTTGGCTATAGATGAGATGATAAGGAGACTTGTTTTTCAGATTTGGTGTGATAAGTCGATTAATTAGGTAGACTGCAGTACAGACAGCTTCGTCCCAGAACTTGTTTGGTACAGATGAGTGTTGCATTAAGGAGAGTGCAGTTTCTATTATATGACGATGCTTTCTCTCGAGCTGTGCCCTTATGTGTAGGGGTATGAGGACAAGAGATGCGATGAGAAATACCCTGCTCTGTAAAGTACTTGCTAAGTGCTTGAAATTCACCACCAAAATCAGACTGAAAGCTGACAATTTTCTGATTGAATTGTCTCTCCACATGACGCTGAAAAGTCAACAAAAACTTGAAACACGTCACTCTTCAGCTTTAGAGGATACAACCAGATATATTTTCGTGAAATCATCAACAAATATGACATAATATCTGTTTCCGGTATATGAGACATCTGGTGAAGGACCCCAGAGATAAGAATGAATGATATCTAGTGGTTTTGTTGTCTCATGATGTGACTTTGAGTAAGGAAGATGATGTGATTTTGAGGACAGACATGCATCACATGTGAGTATTTTATTATCTGAAAGTGTAGGAAGTCCATAGATGGAAACAATACTCTGTAGAATTCTCATGTTAGGGTGTCCGAGCTCGGTGATTGATAACATGCAATCTTAAACATGATAAAAATATGATTATTAATGCAAAATAAGGCATAAAATATTCCATTTATATGCATGTTATCATACTTTGAGTGCATTTCTATCATTCTATGTAATTTTATGTTATAACCTCAAAATGCGTTAATTTAGGGTTAATTATGATGAATTAAAGATTAAAGATTTTATAACCTATCTTTTCTTGAGATTATAAATGGTTTTTAAAGTTAAATAATAAGAGAAATCATTTTTATGAACATTCATTTCATTTTCTAAAATTAAAATCTTAAAGAAATGAATGTATTTTTGAAATAAGAATTAAATCTCTTGTTATTTAAATAATTTAACTTTTTAGAATGATAGATAATTAAATTTCAGATCAAATGAAAGAAATTTGGATTAATTTGGAGTTGTATTTTGAAAGTTATGATTTTTACAATTTTTAGGGATTTTTCTGGATTTTTTTCTGATTTTATTTTCGATTTAAAATGTTAAAAATAATTAAAAAAATAATAAAAAGCATTTTATTTTTTGCGTGGGTCCCACGTGGATGCGACGTGGCACTAGGGGCCATGTGGCAGCGCCAGGCGGGCCCTCGCGGCGCCTACGCGGTGCATATACATTATATTCATATAGTATACATATTATATAAAGGGTATTCAGCCTTTCGTAGACCGGAAGGGTATTCAAACCCTCTAACCCGTCGGGACTTATAAACCCGACAGATTTCGCTAATATTTTTCCGTGTGGGACTAAAGTCCCACACAGTTTATTTAAATGCAAGTGACGTGGCGTCAATCGGAGCGATGGATCGCGATCGGAGAGCGCTGATTGGGTGGACGAGCGGTCCACAGATCACAGATCAAGCACGTGCGATTTAATGTGAAGTTATGACGGCCACGATTTGAACGCGCCGAAATGCATTGCGATCGTCGGATCGCGATCCAACGCGCGGAAGTTGATGCGTTTTATAACGCATATCGCGAGATGGAATCCGGAGCGTCCATCGACAATCCAACGGCCACGACATTTTTATAACGTTTCATATTGATGCGTTTAATCCGGACCGTTGATGCGGATTAAATGCATCAATCGGACGGTTACGCCCAATTTCGGCTATAAAACCGAAGTGTTCTTCGTCCTTTGTAAGCATTCGAGGAAGATTTCACCTAATCGACCTAACTACACGCATCTCTCTTGAATCTCTCACTTGTAATCGCTTCTAGACTCGATTTCGCGTCCATGGAGTGTTTATAAGTGAGATTTCATCAATCGAGCGAGGAGAATTTGTCTCTTGAACACCGATGTTCACGTTTGAATTCGCGGAATGAATAGCTGTCGATCCGGCGATCAATTGGATCGATTCGATCGTTATCTCGGGTTAGAAAACAAGTTTTTCCTCTAATCTATTGTCATGTATCATCAATTTTAGGTTTAGGATCTTAATTTAGCTCAATTTCGATTTTAATTTCAGTGTATGTTCTTCGCGATTCCGAAAAATTTCCTCCCACTTCCCATCTTTGATTTCTCCTCGATTACTAATCCAAATCGAGAGATTTTTGATTCCATGGATAGATCTTTGAGTTATCTTTCTAAAACCACAATTTTCCCTAATTTCTCACCTCAATTCATTGTCCAATTTGATCAATTTCCAAAAGATATCTCAAAAATACCTTAATTCCCTGTGGATTCGACCCTTATTTACCATTATGCCACTCAATTCGTTATAGATTCCCAAAATTGGTAAGTTAGGTTTTCATTTTTTTGACACGAGACCGTGTGAAATCGATGACCTCGCGGTCTAGTCCCGTTAGTGATGCCAATTATTTAAACTTGTCCTTTCTCCAATGTTCACCTTAGGCGAAAGAGCTTGATTGACGAGATGTAAGCCATCTTTAACGGTTCCTCGAAGCCGAGGTCTCCCTGATTCCTCGTCCTTCACGACAGAGTAATTGGCATGAAACTCAACAAAAACTGAATTATCATTAGTGAGTCTGTATACAGAGAGTAATTTCTTCCGAATTTCTGGGACATGAAGAATATTTAATAATTTGAGTGAATGAGATCGTGTGATTAAAGAGGAAGAACCAGTTGAGTGAATGATCAAACCTGATCCGTTCCCAACTTGGAGCTGATTTGTACTCTGATAAAGAGCAGGGTCGGTTAGACTTTGTACATCATTAGTAACATGATGTGTTGCTCCACTATCTGGATACCAATGTGAGTGATCTTGTGGTACATTTGAAGTGTTCAAATTTAGATTATAGGCTTAAGGAAACGGTTGATTATTTTGAGCCGCTGGAGCATTTTGATGACCATGAAGCATTTTATTGAAGCGTTCTCTGTATTCTAACACACGATGCCCTGAATTGTCCACACAACTGACATCGAGGTGTATATCTCCCATTATTCCGACCTCTTCCGCGGCCATTTATGCCATTATTGCGACCTCTGCCACGATCAGATGAGGTAAATTGGGTCTGATTTGCAGAGGGAGGAACTTCTGTAGTCATATTGTCCTTAATTGGATTAGTAGACTTAATCAATTCATTGTATGAATTGATTTGAGCAACCACATCATCAAAACAGAGATTGGATAGATTTGATGATATTCCTACACAAAATGTTGAGTATGCGGACTCGAGTCCTCTAAGAAGTGCATAGATGGAGACTGTTTCTTGAACTAGGGTGTCCGGCGGCTGCTAGTTCATCACAAGTTCTTTGAATGTCCTGCACAAAATCAGTTACTGATCTAGTACCTTTTTGCGTGTTATGGAGACGATAGTGCAGATGCATAATGCGTGATGGGTTGGTTGATGAGCAGTGTTTTGAGAGTGCTAACCAAGCTTCCTTTGCCGTGTTCTTCCCTACTACTCAAGATAACATCGATTCGGAAAGAGAGGTGACAATTAGAGACAGAACATGCTGATCTTGATGCCACCATGCTTGATATGTAGGATTGACGGTGATTCCACCGTGATCATCAAGTTGAGTAGAAATAGGTGGATGTTGCATAAGTATGTGTGCAAGATTGTGATAATTGAGCCATGGGAAGATCTGTGTCTTCCAAAGAAGGAATTTGTCCCTTGTGAGTTTGATAGGTATATGAAAACCTACCGAGTGAGGCGCAATCAAAGTTGAGGTGACGATTCCTTTACTGCTCTCATTTTTTGCGTTTTCTGATGATGCGTTTGCCATAGCTAGAGCCTTGTAACGTCCTTTGGCTCTGATACCATGTAAAGAATAGAGATGCAAGAAGAAGATGAAGACAGAGAAGGACTTGGAAGAGGCAAAGATGAATCGTTGAAGAATTTCCTTCAAGAACTCAATCAGAATTACACAATCAATACATCGGTACATATAGAAGTTCATATCCAAGAAACGGTTATAACTTTTTCTTGAGAACGTATATGACTGGTCCATGTAGATTAAGTGAAGTGCTCAAGTGAACCGGCGGTTCAGCGAGTCTAAACCGGTTGTTTGAGTGAGCTGGTATCTGCACCTTCATTAACATGAACTCCATTACACTGTAGACAAATCCTTAAAAAATATCCCCAAAATTGGCAAAACCCTCAAAGTAATTGAAAAAAATCCCTAAATAATTGGAAAGAACCCAAAAAGGTCTTTCAAAATAATGAAACTCCCAAAAAAACTGAATAAGATCCATTAACCCTTTTAAACTCCAGAAATTAATCTAGAATATATCATTAACTCCAAAAAAACACATCAAAAGTCCAAAAAAACTTCACAAATATCCCCCAAAAATCCAAGAACCTCTCAAAATAAGCAGAAAAGCAACCCCAATGAACACTAAAGAATGCACAGAGGTCTCTAAAGATCCCCAAAGATCCCAAAAATTTCACAAAGATACCCATAAAACTATCAAAACAATCCAAAAAACCCTCAAATAATTGTAAAGAAACCAAGATAGATCTATATAAATCACCAAATATCCCAAAGAATTCACGAACATGTTTGAAAATAAATGAAAATATCCAAAAAAATCATAAAAGAAAGTAGAGAAAACTTAAAAAAAAACAGCCCAAATTATCTAAGAACATTAACAATGAAGAAAGAAAACTTCACAAACTCCACACTAATTCACATCAATACCCAAAAAAATAAAAAAACCTCTCAAAATAAAACCCCCAAAGCATTCAAGGGAACCTAAAAAAATATCCAAAAGAATCTAAAACTCTGGAAATGAAACAAGAAAATCCCATCAAATCCAGAAAAGTTAGAAAAATCCTAGAAAATTATATATATTCCCTGAAAAGTCCAAGAGCCTCTCAAAATAAGCGAGAAAAACAACCCCAAAGAACACTAAAGAACCCATACTGGTCGAGAAAGATCCCAAAAGATCCCAAGAACTTCACAACGATCCCCATAAAACTATCAAAATAATCTAAAAAATCCCCAAAGACTTGTAAAGAACCCAAGAAAGATCTGTATAAATCGCCAAATAACCCAAAAAATTCACAAACATCTCCCCCAAACTATGATGATGTTAAAAAAATCCCCAAATAAATGAGAGAAAACGCTGAAAAATAGGCCAAAAATATCTAAAAATGTCAACAATGAATCAAGAAGACTTGACAAACCCCACAAAAATTCACATGAGGACCTAAAAATAAAAAACTCTCAAAATAACCCCCAAAGCATTGAAAGGAGCCTAAAAATATCAACAAAATAAATAATTCTAAAACTCTAGAAATGGAACAATATAGTCCCATCAACTCCAACAAAGTTAGAAAAATCCCATAAAAATCTTAGATATCCCCCAAAAGTCTAATAACCACTCAAAATAAGCAAAAAAGAAACCCCAAAGAACACTAAAGAACCAACAGAGGTTTATTAAGATCCCCACAGATACGAAAAGCTTCACAAAGATCCCCATAAAACTACCAAAAGAACCCAAAAATAAATCCTCAATGAACCTTAAAGAACCCAAGAAAGATATATATAAATCCCCAAATCTCCCAAAACATTCACAACATCTCCCACAAACTACGAAAATGTTCAAAAAGGCCCCTAGAGAAATTTGAGAAAGTCCAAAAAATAAGCCCAGAATATGTAAAAACTACCTAAAAATAATACCTAAAAATAACTAAAAATAAAAAAAATCTGAAAATAACCCCCAATGCATTGAAAGGTACCTAAAAAATCCATTTTTTTTCTAAAACTATAGAAATAAAACAAGAAAATCCCATCAACTCCAAAAAAATTAGAAAAATCCCAAAAAAATCACACATATCCCCCAAAAAGTCCAAGAACCTCTCAAATTAAGCAGAAAACAAACCCCAAAGAACACCAAAGAACCCAACAAGGTTTATAAAGATCCCTAAAGATCCTAAAAACTTCACAAAGGTCCCCATAAAACTACCAAAAGAACTCATAAAATCCCCAAAGACCCATAAAGAACCCAAGAAAGATTTATATAAATTTCCAAATATCTTAAAAAATTCATGAACATCTCTGAGAAACTATGAAAAATGATCAAAAAAGGCCCGTAGAGAAATTAGAGAAAAAAATCCAAAAATAAGCCCAAAAATATCTAATAAATTCAACAATGAATCAAGAAAAGTTTAGAATTACCAGAAAAAAATTTACTTAAATATCCAAAAAAATAAAAAAACTCTCAAAAACAACCCCCAAAGCATTGAAAGGAAGCTAAAAAAATATCCAAAAATCTAAAAAACTCTAGAAATGAAACAAGAAAATCCCATCAACTCCAAACAAGTTCAAAAATCCAATAAAAAGTCATTAATATTTCCCAAAAAGTCCAAGAACCTCTCAAAAATATGCGGAAAAAAACAACCTCAAAGAACACTAAAGAACCGATAGAGGTCTATAAAGATCACCAAAGATCCCAAAAAAACTTTAGAAAGATCCCCATAAAAAAATATCAAAACAATGCACAGAAAATTCCAGAGGAACCTTAAATAACCCAATGAAGATGTATAGAAATCCCCAAATCTCCCAAATAATTCTCAAACATCTCCCACACGCTATGAAAAATGTTCACAAAGGCCTTTAGAGAAATTATAGAAAAACTCCAAAAATAAGCCCAAACTATCTAAAAACTTCAACAATGAATCAAGAAAACTTCACAGACTCCCCAACAATTCAGATGAATACCCAAAAATAAAAAAACTCTCAAAATACCCCAAAGCATTGAAAGGAACCTAAAAATATCCAAAAAAATCTAAAACACTAGAAATGAAACAAGAAAATCCCATCAACTCCAAAAAGGTTAGAAAAATCCCAGAAAAATCACAGATATCCCCCAAAAATCTAGGAACCTCTCAAAATAAGCGGAAAACAAACCCCAAAGAGCACTAAAAGACCTATAGAGGTCTATTAAGATCCCCAAAGATCCCAAAAGAAATGCTTTACCATGAAATGATCCCTCAACTTACTAATGTATGCATGGTTCTCAATGCATAAACATGAATATATAAAATAATTTAGGGGACAAAATTGCCAAAGGAGGGATGGACTTCTTATCATGGATTGGATATTAATGGAGTGTGATGGCTATTTGAGGTTGGAGTTTGGAATTTATAGACCAGTGATCATCTTCAATACATTTATAGGTACCTAAAAAAGGGATCATGAGAAAAAAACATGAACAAAAAAGGAAAATAAAAAAAAAACCATAGATTTAAGGTATTGTTATGAGGCAGGTGGTTGATGAAGAGGTTCATCCAATGGCTCTCCTAAAACAATACATGTATGTGGCTGAAGCTAGGATGTATCCATGTAAGGTTCTCGTCTTTGACCATTAACCTTGAATCCTACACATGTCTTTAGGTTGAGAATTCAAATGTCAACATTAGAAAAGATTTACCAAATAGTGAATGAATGACCCTTGAAACCATACTCTATTGATATTTGATGTAGATCTGGATGACTGATGGAAGAAACACCAAACATATCCCATACTTCTTGCTATCTCCTTACAGTATCTTTAGCTTGTCCCTCAAAACCTCAAAACCCCCTCTACAACTCACCCCTTTGGGTTTGAAAGAATAGATAACCTGCTCCACCTGATTCAAATATGGAATCTAATTCCATCGTGGTTCCCAGAGAAAGTTCAGCATGAAGGTAACTCGAAGTGTTAGATAACTTTGTTGCCAAGA
The DNA here is from genome assembly GCA_024174645.1 of Lemna minuta. Classification (NCBI taxonomy): domain Eukaryota; kingdom Viridiplantae; phylum Streptophyta; class Magnoliopsida; order Alismatales; family Araceae; genus Lemna; species Lemna minuta. The sequence continues at coordinate 2,569,878 of CM044104.1, read as the reverse complement.
GGAAGCACATTGCAAGGAAACTCTAGTGGGTGTGCACTTTCAATGGTTCTATGGTAAGGGAATACTGGGAATGAAAAGAGAAGGATCCCCAGAGGAGCCGACATCAAGCCCACCTATCTCAATTATGAGTTTGGAAAGCGAGACAAAGACAAATGCCCAAGGTTTTTTCAATGATTTAGTTCTTTAAAAAACTTGAAGTTATCCATTGCACCTTGTGCTTTCCAAGAAGATTCCTAAACAAGAATTATACAGCCAAACTTTTGATCCACCTGAAAATTTCTTCAATTTAAATTTTTATCATGAAATTGCTTCATCTTAACCTTATAAGTTATCAAATTGTCATACACCTTGTTCTACAATTCTAGGAGGCCTTGAATTTACAATAAACGATTCCTCTCATATACATCAAACAAAAGGTTAAACCTTTTAATGGCCCAAAATTCTTTATGCTCAATCTCCACTAAGAGGTGGCAAGATTTCTTAAAAACTATACTACAAGAAGACATCCTAAAGGGTGTTTTACATATTGTCCTACAAGTCCACAAAGCATCATACAGTCTACACAACCAATTTTTCTCCTTTGGCCTAATGATTTGTTCATTATCTTTTTAATTCTCAATTAGATAATTCTATTTATCCATCAGCCTAAGGGTGGTGACCCTATAAGGGAACAAAATTGATAGTTATTAAAATGTGTCCCTCTAGAGCTAATAATTTCCCTAAGACAACCAAAACTAGAAAAGACTTTTTAGTGAATAAACTTAAGGACTATTTTATGATCATGGTTTTTTGAGGGACTATTTATACCCATTTTGACACATAATTTACAACCATAAGGATGCATTCATATTCCTCAGATGTTGGAAATGGACCCATGCAATCAATACCCCATCAATGAAAAATTTGTATCTTGAAGACAATGGGAAAGGCATGTGGACATTCTTCTTCATTTTCACGATTGCTTGACATTTCAAATAATTGGAACAATACTCAAAATTATCTTTAAAAAATTGTCCAAAATAAACTAGATTGCAATACTTGAAATGTCATTATTCTTGGGTCATATTTTCATTCCCCAAAAGAAGGGTGGCAAAGATATAATATACGTTGTTGTTTCTCCTGCATTACACACCTTCTATGAATATTATCTACACTCTCATGAAACAATCCCTGCTAGTCCTAAAAATAATATGCGATATTTTTATAAAAAAAATCTATCATTAGTATCTTAGTCCTTCCATTATTGACAAAAGTATGCTAATCTACACAAGTATCTGAGATAGGTGTAGAAAAATGAGCAAGTAATCAAGAAAGATGATTAGCTATGACATTCTCTACACCACGCCAATATTTTCTCTCTTAATCACTAAAATAATAGCTAAAATAGCTAAAATTTCCTTTTTAGTCATAGAATAGTGTAGTTGAGTCTCACCTAAGGTCTTGCTAGCATAGTTGATGAAAGTTATCAATCCTTTGACCCAAGATCACTCGAATTGCAAAATCAAAGACATTACACAGTAATATGAAACAAATGTTATAAGGAAAGCTTCAATTTTTTGATCCCTAATTTTGTTAATGGTGACCATGATACAGTTTAAATAGCATAAATGAAAGATTTATTATTGAAAATTTATCACAACACACGACACATAATTTTGGAGCCAAAAGGTAATCAGACACTAATCGCATAATTTAAATACAAAACTAAACACAAAAAATGGATAAGCTTTAAATCCAGTAGGTAGAAAATAAGGAAAATTACATAGAGTTCAAGGTGCGCAGCTTTTTTCTATCAAGTAAGAGCCACATATGATCAGATTTCCCATGTTGATCCTATAATAAATCATTTGAGCCAAAATCATTTCAACACTAGTCTCAATGCATAGGCGATAGTTAAAAATCCAAAATTATATAGGTAATTTATCAAAAATACCCAAATTGGAAGCATTGTAATTATCAAGTATATTACGACCTTAAGTATATATATACCAAAAGATATTGAATCATAAGGAAACAAATAACAAAAGAAAAATTCATAAAGAAAATTTATAGGGTCTAGAGGTGTGTAGCTTTAGTCCCCATGCAATATCAAACAACTATCATAGGTAGAGCTTCAGCTTTATGATCCCTACTTTTGAAAGTACTAACCATGATATAATTTAAATAACATAAATGAAAATTTTTGAATTGAATAGTTATCATAACACAAACACATAATGTTTGAGTCAAAAAGTCAAACAAAAATAATTGCAACAAAAAATATAACCAAACATAAACAAAAAATGATAAGCTACAAACCATAAAGGTAGAAAATAAGAAAATATTACATAGAGTTCAAGGTTCATACCTTTCATTCAATGAAAAATGTCCCAAATATGATTCGATTTCCTATCCGAATCCCATATTATATCATTTAACCCAAGACCATTTCAACCCTAGGCTTCATGCATAAGCAAAAGTTGAAAACACAAAAAATATAGGTAATTTATCCAAAATCAACCAAATTGGAAGCATTATGATTTTGAATTATAATTGGACCATTAAATAAATATCTAGCAAAAGAGATTAAATCATAAGCACAAAAAATAATAGACACAAAATGCATAAAAAAATTGTATAGTCTGGAGGTGTGCACTGAAGTCCCCATGCAATATCAAACAAATGTCATAGGGAAAACATCAATTTTTTAATCCCTACTTTAGAAAGTAGTGACCATAATATAATTTAAATCTCAGGAATAAAAGTTTTCAATTGAATGGTTATCACAACACACGACCCATAATTTTGGAGCCAAAAAGTGAAATACATAACCAAACACAGACGAAAAATGATAAGCTACAAATCCTTAAGGCAAAAAGTAAATAAAATTCAATAGAATTTAAGGTATGTACCTTTTGTTCGATGAAAAATTACCCAAATATGGTTTGATTTCCTATGCCAATCCCATAGTATATAATTTAAGCTAATATCATTTCAACACTGGTTTCAATGCATTGGCAATAGTTGAAAAATATATATATTTGGTAATTTATCAAAAAAATCAACCCAATTGGAAGCACTATGATTATGAAACATAAATGGACACTTCAATAAATATCTACCATAAGATATTGAATCATAAGGACACAAAATTAGTAAAGAAAATACAAAAATAAAATTTATTGCATCTACAGGTGTGTACCTGAAGTCCCCATGCAATATCAAAGAAATGTCATAGGTAAAACTTCAATTTTGTGATCCCTAATTTTGAAAGTAGTGACCATGATAAAATTTAAATCACATACACGAAAATTTCCCAATTGAATAGTTATCATACTACAAGCCACATAATTTTGGAGGCAAAAAGTAAAATGAAACTAATCGCAAAAATAAAATGCATAGCCAAATACAAACAAAAAATAATAAGCTACAAATCTTAAAGGTAGAAAATAAAGAAAATTAAATAAAGTTTAAGGTGTGTACCTTTTGTTCTAAGATAAATGACCCAAATATGATTCGATTTCTTATGCCAATCCCATAATACATTATTTAAGCCAATACCATTTCTACCCTAGGCTTAACGCGTAGGCAAAAGTTGAAAATAGAAACAAAATATAGGTAAATTATACAAAATTAACCAAATTGAAAGCATTATGCTAATGAGACATAGATGGACACTTAAATAAAGATATACCAAAGAAAATGGAATCATAAGGACCAAAAATAAGTGACGAAAAATGCATAAAGAAAATCTTTAGGGTCTAGAGGTGTGTATCTAAGGTCCCCATTTTGGATTTTTTTTGTTTTTTTTTGTTTTGTTCAAGAAAGTAAAGATACTCCAATAAACTGATGCAGAAAGCGTGGTAGAAGATTTCGATGTAGAAGATTGCTACGGTCTTCGCATCTTCACTACGAGGGATTTCACCGGCGCTGCGGCAGCCCGGAGATTGCCCTGCGGTCTTGTCCTTGCTTCGAAGAAGCTAGATAGTTATTGGACTTTGTTTCTACAGTCGGACAGCTAGACCGATCGAAAGCAGTATCTACTTGGGCTATCTCGCTCTGTGTCGAGAAATTGCTGAACTCAAATAAATGTTTTTCTGTCTGGTCACACGCTTCTGAGTGAGAGGTACTTCTCGAGCTTCTTCGTTTTTGGGCAATGTCAGTATTCTCCTTTAGAGATACTTCACGCGCGGGAGGTGCAGATCCCAACGAGCCGTGTCTGGAGGCTCGTTTTCTTCTGGGACTACTCTCCTCCTTGCTGTCTGGATGATCTTGCTCTTCCGATAATGGAGGGTGAGAATCAAGCTGGAAGGATTTGTCCTTTGCCGATGCTTCACGTACGGGCAGTACAGATCCCAACGAGCAGTGTCTAGAGGCTCGCTTTCTGGCTGCACGAGGCCGATCTACCGTGTCCTCCTAACTCTTGAGGTCGGCAGTTTTGCTGGCAACTTCGAGAATCAAAAGCATATTCTCCTCACGTTCAAGCTTCGTTGTTTTCGGCACTGCCACTGAGCATCCAACCTCATGCTGCATTGCCTTCAGCCTCTCTTTTCCCAGGTTAATCTCCTCCAGCATGAGAGTGTTCCTTCGCGCCAGTTGACAGCTCTTCTGACGCAGCTGTCGGAGGAAAATCTGCAGTTGCTCCATTTACAGAGCACTCGTCTCTATGATAATGTCTGAAAGGTGCAGTTTCTA
>CM044104.1:2509475-2564704 GCA_024174645.1 Lemna minuta | reverse complement strand
CTTTATTTTCTACATTTACCATTTGTATCTTATTCTTTTATGTTTGTGTTTAGTTTTTTAGTTATATTATTGACGAGACGAGACTGCGAGGTCGTCGATTTCACACGGTCTCGTGTCAAAAATAAAGCCTAATTTACCAATTTAGGGAATTAAGAGTGAATTGACGGGTATAATGGTAAATAAGGGTCGAATCCACAGGGAATTTAGGTATTTTCGAGATATCTTTTGGAATTTGGTCAAATTGGACGATGAATTGAGGTGAGAAATTATGGAAAATGGTGTTTTTAGAAAGAAGACTTCAAAACGAATCCACGGAATCAAGAATCATCGAATTTGGACTTGATTTCGCAGAGAAATCGAAATTTGAAGTGGAGAGAAATTTTCGGACGTTAAAATCGTGATTTAGAATGAAAATTTATGAAATTGAAATCTAAAACCTAATCTAAACGAAAATTAAAGATAATAGGAAGATAATCTAGGAGAAACTGCTTCCACTAAACCCCTTTAGCGATCAAAACGAGGTGATTAAGCCGATTAATCACCGAAAATGCCAAGAACGTCACGCCGAGCTTCAAGCTGCGATTTCTCTTTCGATTTTCCACCAAATCTTGATTTCAACCCCTCCGTGGATGCGGAATTGAAAGAGGAAGATGATGGAATCAAGAGAAACGAGAGGATTGGTGTCTATACAAGTCAATTTGATTGAAATTCAACTCGAATGCAGACAATCCTGAAGAACGAGTCTTTTTATAGGGCGTAATTTCGTAACCGTCCGATCGAAACGATCGAGGGTTACAATAAATGGTCCATGATGGACCGCTTTCGGAAATATTGCGATCGTCGGATCGTGGATGGAGGGCCCAGATGCGTTGCCTTGAGATGCGTTATAAAACGCACATCATTTTGCCCCTTGGATCTTGATCTGGCGGTCGAGATGCATCGCACGCGATTAAATCTCGGCCGTTATAATCCAATTAATTCAGCACGTGTTTGATTGATCTCCGGTGCACCCCACCTCCACGCGATCGACGCGTGTGATGCTGCCACATCGCCGATGATCTAACCGTTATAATAACTCCTTTTAAGCCACGTGCTTGATTGATCGTCGGTGGTCCAGGGCGTATGCGATCAACGCGCGTCGATCGATCGCCCGTTTGATCCGTCGCCCCTCGTCGCGCCACGTTACCTGCAGGGTAAGTAGCGTGTGGAATTAGTCCCACACGGAAAATAAGACCCGACGGTTTAAAGGGTTAATAACCCTTCCCATCTAGGGAAGGCTGAAGACCCATTTTATATATATTAAATAAATAAATATACAATAAATATAAAACGCGCCACGTAGGCGCGCTGCGCGGGTCCTCGTGGCTCTACCACGTGGCCTTGCATCCCACGTCGCACCCGCGTGGGACCCGCGCGCTTTTTGCCTTTTATTTATTTATATTTATTTTTAAACATTTTTAAATCCAAAATAAAATCAGAAAATTGTAAAAATCATATCTTTTAAAATACAACTCCAAATTAATCCAAATTTCTTTCATTTGATCTGAAATTTAATTATCTATGATTCTAAAAGTTCAAAATATTTAAATAACAAGAGATTTAATTTATATTTCAAAAATACACTCATTTCCTTAAGATTTTAAGTTTAGAAATTTAAATGAATGTTTATAAAAAGAATTTCTCTTATTTTTTAACTTTAAAAACACTTATAATCTCAAGTAAAGATGGGTTATAAAATCTTTAATCTTTAATTCATCATAATTAACCCTAAATTAACACATTTTGAGATTATAACATAAAATTGCATAGAATGATAGAAATGCACTCAGAATATGATAACATGCATATAAATGGAATATTTTATGCCTTATTTTGCATTAATAATCATGTTTTATCATGTTAAGATTGCATGTTATCAATTATACAATTGGTTTTTGTTTATTTTGTCAGATTTGTGAATAACATATTTATGAGTTACGTGTTTTATGATATTTTTTCAATTATAAATGTTTTGTTTATGCGATTAAAATTGTATCATTGTCACCATTAACAAAAGTGGGGATTACAAAACCAAAGCTTTCCCTATGACATTTGTTTATTATTGCTTGGAGATCCCAGGTACACATCTCTACACCCTACACATTTTTACTTTATGCACTTTTTTTCCCATATTTTAATTCACTACAAATCAATCTCTTTTGGAAGATATTTAGTTGTGTTAATTTATGTTTGCTAATCATAATAGTTTGAATTTGGTGTTATTTTTATAAATTGCATTTATATATTTGGATTCTCTACTATTGCATTTGCATCAATCCTAGTGATAAGTGATCTTGGCTTAAATGATATATTATGGGATTAACATGGGAAAAGGATCATATTTGGGTCTTACTTCAAAGAAAAAAGGTACGCACATTGAACTCTATTTAAATTTCTTTATTTTTTACATTTACCATTTGTACCTTATTCTTTTTTTGTGTGTTTAGTTTGTTATTTAAGTTATGCAATTAGTTTTTCTTTATTTTATGATATTTGTGAATAATTCAGTTATGAGTTATGTATTTATGATATTTTTTAAATTATAAATATTTTTGTTTATGCGATTGAAATTGTCTCATTGTCACCATTAACAAAAGTGGGGATTACAAAACCAAAGATTTCCCTATGACATTTGTTTATTATTGCTTGGAGATCCCAGGTACACATCTCTACATCCTACACATTTTTACTTTATGCACTTTTTTTCCATATTTTAATTCACTACAAATCAATCTCTTTTGGAAGATATTTAGTTGTGTTAATTTACGTTTGCTAATCATAATAGTTTGAATTTGGTGTTATTTTGATAAATTGCATTTATATATTTGCATTCTCTACTATTGCGTTTTCATCAATCCTAGTGATAAGTGATCTTGGCTTGAATGATATATTATGGGATTAACACGGGAAAACGATCATATTTGGGTCTTTCTTCAAAGAAAAAAGGTACGCACATTGAACTCTATTTAAGTTTCTTTATTTTTTTACATTTACCATTTGTACCTTATTCTTTTTTTTTGGGTTTAGTTTGTTATTTAAGTTATGCAATTAGTTTTTGTTTATTTTATGATATTTGTGAATAATTCAGTTATGATTTAAGTATTTATGATATTTTTTAAATTATAAATATTTTGTTTATGCGATTGAAATTGTCTCATTGTCACCATTAACAAAAGTGGGGATTACAAAACCAAAGATTTCCCTATGACATTTGTTTATTATTGCTTGGAGATCCCAGGTACACATCTCTACATCCTACACATTTTTACTTTATGCACTTTTTTTCCATATTTTAATTCACTACAAATCAATCTCTTTTGGAAGATATTTAGTTGTGTTAATTTATGTTTTCTAATCATAATATTATGAATTTAGTGTTATTTTTATAAATTGCATTTATATATTTGGATTCTCTACTACTGCGTTTCCATCAATCCTAGTGATAAGTGATCTTGGCTTGAATGATATATTATGGGATTAACACGGGAAAAAGGATCATATTTGGGTCTTACTTCAAAGAAAAAAGGTACGCACATTGAACTCTATTTAAATTTCTTTATTTTTTTACATTTACCATTTGTACCTTATTCTTTTTTTTTGGGTTTAGTTTGTTATTTAAGTTATGCAATTAGTTTTTGTTTATTTTATGATATTTGTGAATAATTCAGTTATGATTTATGTATTTATGATATTTTTTAAATTATAAATATTTTGTTTATGCGATTGAAATTGTCTCATTGTCACCATTAACAAAAGTGGGGATTACAAAACCAAAGATTTCCCTATGACATTTGTTTATTATTGCTTGGAGATCCCAGGTACACATCTCTACATCCTACACATTTTTACTTTATGCACTTTTTTTCCATATTTTAATTCACTACAAATCAATCTCTTTTGGAAGATATTTAGTTGTGTTAATTTATGTTTGCTAATCATAATAGTTTGAATTTGGTGTTATTTTTATAAATTGCATTTATATATTTGGATTCTCTACTATTGCGTTGGCATTAATTCTAGTGTCAAGCAATCTTGGCTTAAATAATATATTATGTGATTAACATGGGAAAAGGATCATATTTGGGTCTTACTTCAAAGAAAAAAGGTACGCACATTGAACTCTATTTAATTTTTTTTATTTTCTACATTTACCATTTGTACCTTATTCTTTTTTGTTTGTGTTCAGTTTTTTATTAAAATTATGCAATTAGTTTTTGTTTATTTTATGATATTTGTGAATAATTCAGTTATGAGTTATGTATTTATGATATTTTTTAAATTATAAATATTTTGTTTATGCGATTGAAATTGTCTCATTGTCACCATTAACAAAAGTGGGGATTACAAAACCAAAGATTTCCCTATGACATTTGTTTATTATTGCTTGGAGATCCCAGGTACACATCTCTACATCCTACACATTTTTACTTTATGCACTTTTTTTTCCATATTTTAATTCACTACAAATCAATCTCTTTTGGAAGATATTTAGTTGTGTTAATTTATGTTTGCTAATCATAATAGTTTGAATTTGGTGTTATTTTTATAAATTGCATTTATATATTTGGATTCTCTACTATTGCGTTTGCATCAATCCTAGTGATAAGTGATCTTGGCTTAAATGATATATTATGGGATTAACATGGGAAAAGGATCATATTTGGGTCTTACTTCAAAGAAAAAAGGTACGCACATTGAACTCTATTTAAATTTCTTTATTTTTTACATTTACCATTTGTACCTTATTCTTTTTTTATATATTTAGTTTGTTATTTAAGTTATGCAATTAGTTTTTGTTTATTCTATGATATTTGTGAATAATTCCTTTATGAGTTATGTATTTTATGATATTTTTTCGTTTATAATTATTTTGTTTATGCGATTGAAATTGTCTCATTGTCACCATTAACAAAACTGGGGATTACAAAACCAAAGCTTTCCCTATGACATTTGTTTATTATTGTTTGGAGATGCAAGGTACACATCTCTAGACCCTACACAGCTTTATTTTATGCATTTTTTTTCATATTTTAATTCACTATGAATCTCTCTTTTGCAAGATATTTAGTTAAGTGTTAATTTATGTTTGCTAATCATAATGGTTTGAATTTGGTGTTATTTTGATGAATTGAGTTTATGCATTTCGATTATCTACTATTGCGTTGGCATTAATTCTAGTGTCAAGCGATCTTGGCTTAAATGATATATTATGTGATTAACATGGGAAAAGCATCATATTGAGGTCTTTCTTCAAAGAAAAAAGGTACACACATTGAACTCTATTTAATTTTCTTTATTTTTTACATTGACCATTTGTACCTTATTCTTTTTTGTTTGTGTTTAGTTTTTTATTAAAATTATGCATTTAGTTTTTGTTTATGTTTATGATATTTGTGAATAATTCAGTCATGAGTAATGTATTTTATCATATTTTTTCAATTATAAATATTTCATTTTTGCGATTAAAAATGTATCACTGTCAACATTAACAAAAGTGGGGATTACAAAGCCAAAGCTTTCCCTATGACATCTGTTTATTATTGCTTGGAGATCCCAGGTACACATCTCTACACCCTACACATTTTTACTTTATGCACTTTTTTCCCATATTTTAATTCACTATAAATCAATCTCTTCTGGAAGATATTTAGTCAAGTGTTGATTTATGTTTGCTCATCATAAGAGTTTGAATTTGGTGTTATTTTTATAAATTGCATTTATATATTTGGATTCTCTACTATTGACGATCTTGGCATCAAAAATCCTAGTGCATAAGTCAGATCTTGGGCTTAAATGATATACTATGGAATTGGCATGGGAAATGGATCATATTTGGGTCTTACTTCATAGGAAAAAGGTACGCACATTGAACTCTATGTAATTTTCTTTATTTTTTCCTTTATTAATTGAACTTTATCCTTTTTTGATTCCGTTTAGCTTTTTATTTAAATTATGCTCTCAGTCTTTTTATTAATTGATGATATTTGTGATTAATTTAGTTGTGGTTTATGTATTTTATGATATTTTTTCAATTACAAATGTTTGGTTTATGCGATTTAAATAATATCTCGGTCACCATTAACAGAAGTAGGGATTACAAAATGGAAGCTTTCCCTATGACATTTGTTTATTATTGCTTGGGAGATCCCAGGTACACATCTCTAGACTCCTACACATTTTTTTACTTTATGCACTTTTTTTCCCATATTTTTTTAATTCACTACAAATCAATCTCTTTTTGGAAGATATTTAGTTGTGTTAATTTATGTTTGCTAATCATAATAGTTTGAATTTGGTGTTATTTTTTTGATAAATTGATTTATATATTTTTGATTCTCTACTATTGCCTATGCATTGAGATCTCTAGCTGATAAGTGATCTTGGCTTAAACAATATATTATGGGATTAACATAGGGAAAAAGGATCATATTTGGGTCTTACTTCAAAGAAAAAAGGTACGCACATTGAACTCTATTTAATTTTCTTTATTTTTCTACATTTACCATTTGTACCTTATTCTTTTTTGTTTGTGTTTAGTTTTTTATTTAAATTATGCAATTAGTTTTTGTTTATTTTATGATATTTGTGAATAATTCAGTTATCAGTTATGTATTTTATGATATTTCTTCAATTATAAATATTTCGTTTATGCGATTGAACTTGTATCATGGTCACCATTAACAAAAGTGGGGATTACACAACCAAAGCTTTCCCTATAACATTTGTTTATAACATTTAGACCCTACACATTTTTACTTTATGCATTTTCTTCCATATTTTAATTCACTACAAATCAATCTCTTTTGGAAGATATTTAGTTAAGTGTTAATTTATGTTTGCAAATCATAATAGTTTGAATTTGGTGTCATTTTAATAAATTGCGTTGATATATTTGGATTATCTACTATTGCCTTTGCATTAATACTAGTGTCAAGCGATCATGGCTTAAATGATATATTATGGGATTAACATGGGAAATGGATCATATTTGAGTCTTACTTCATAGAAAAAGGGTACACATATTGAAATCTTTTCAATTTTCTTTATTTTTTACATTTACCATTTGTACCTTAGTCTTTTTTGTTTGTCTTTAGTTTTTTTATTGAAGTTATGCAATTAGTTTTTGTTTATTATATGATATTTGTGAATAATTTAGTTGTGAGTTATGTATTTAATGATATTTTTTCAATTATAAATGTTTCATTTATGAGATTGAAATTGTATCATTCTCACCATTAACAAAAGTAGGGATTAAAAAACAAAAGCTTTCCTTATGACATTTGTCTGTTTGTGCTTGGAGACGTTAGGTACACATCTCTAAACCCTACACATTTTATTTTTTGCATTTTTTTCCATATTATAATTCACTATGATGCAATATCTTTCCTTAGATACCTAGTTAAGTGTCAATTTATGATTCCTAATCATAATGCTTCTAATTGGTGTTATTTTGATAAATTGCGTACATATTTTTGGACTTTATACTATTGCCTTTGCATTGAGACTTGTGTTGAAGCGATCTTGGCATAAATGATATATTATGGAATTGGCATGGGAAATGGATCATATTTGTGTCATACTTCATAGGAAAAAGGTACGCACATTGAACTCTATGTAATTTTCTTTATTTTTTTCCTTTACCATTTCTACCTTAGCCTTTTTCTATTATGCTTAGTTTTTTATTTAAATTATGCTATTAGTTTTTTATTAGCTTATGATATTTGTGATTAATTTAGTTATAGGTTATGTATTTTATGATATTTTTTAATTATAAATGTTTCGTTTATGTGATTTGAAATTGTATCATGGTCACCATTAACAAAAGTGGGGATTACAAAACCAAAGCTTTCCCTATGACTTGGAGATGCAAGGTACACATCTCTAGACCCTACACATTTTTACTTTATGCATTTTTTTCCATATTTTAATTCACTATGAATCAATCTCTTTTGGAAGATATTTAGTTAAGTGTTAATTTATGTTTGCTAATCATAATGGTTTGAATTTGGTGTTATTTTGATAAATTGCATATCTATATATTTGGATTATCTACTATTGCCTTTTGCATTAATACTAGTGTCTAGGCAATCTTGGCTTTAATGATATATTATGGGATTAACATGTGAAATGGATCATATTTGGGTCTTACTTCATACAAAAAAGGTACGCACATTGACCTCTATGTAATTTTTTTTACCTTTATCATTTGTACCTTATTCTTTTTTCTTTGTCTTTAGTTTTTTATTTAAATTATGCAATTAGTTTTATTTTATTTTATGATATTTGTGAATAATTCAGTTATGAGTTATGTATTTTATGATATTTTTTCAATTATAAATTTTTTGTTTATGCGATTGAAATTGTATCATTTTCACCATTAAAAAATGTGAAGATTACAAAACGAAAGCTTTCCCTATGACATGTGTTTATTATTGCTTGAAGATTCCAAGTACACATCTCTAGACGCTACACATTTTTATTTTATGCATTTTTTCCCCATATTTTAATTCACTATGAATCAATCTCTTTTGGAAGATATTTAGTTTAGTGTCAATTTATGTTTCCTAATCATAATGATTTGAATTTGGTGTTATTTTGATGAATTGCGCATATATATTTGGATTTTCTCGTATTTTCTTTGCATTAATACTGGGTATTGAAGCGATCTTGGCTGAAATCATATATTATGGGATTAGCATGAGAAATTGATCATATTTAGGTCTTACTTCATCGAAAACAGGTTCACACATTGAACTCTAGGTAATTTTCTTTATTTTTTACCTTTACCGTTTGTACCTTTGTTTTTGTTCGTGTTTAGTTTTTTATTAAAATTATGCAATAAGTTTTTTTGTTTTATTTTATGATACTTGTGAATAATTTTTTTATGGGTTATGTTATTTATGATATTTTTCAATTACAAATGTTTCGTTTATGGGATTAAATATGTATCATGGTCACCATTAACAAAAGGAGGGATTACAAAACAGAAGCTTTCCCCTTAACATTTGTTTATTATTGCTTGGAGATGTCAGGTACACATCTTTAGACCCTACACATTTTTAGTTAATGTATTTTTTCCATATTATAATTCACTATGATTCAATATTTTTTAGTAGATAATTAATTAAGTATCAATTTATGATTCCTAATCGTAATGCTTCCAATTTGGTGTTATTTTGATAATTTGGGTACATATTTTTTAACTTTCTACTATTGCCTTTGCATTGATACTAATGTTGAAGCGATCTTGGCTAATATTTAATATTATGGAATTGGCATAGGAAATTGATCATATTTGGGTCCTACTTTATAGATATAAGGTGTGCACATTTTAACTTTTTGTAATTTGCTTTATTTTTTACCTTTACCATTTGTACTTTTATGCCTTTTTCATTTGTGTTTAGTTTTTTATTTAAATAGTGCAATTATCTTTGTTCAATTTATGATATTTGTGATTAATTTAGATATGGATTAGGTATTTTATTTTTATTTTTAATTATAAATGATAGATTTCTTTGATTGAAGTTGTATCATGGAAATTAATGTGTGAACCTATATATATTACCTATATATAAACGAAAAAGGTACGCAAAAGGTATACACAAACGAAAAATAAGGTCATATTTGGGTCTTCCTTCATAGAAAAAAGGTACGCATATTGAATTCTATGTAATTTTATTTATTTTTACCTTTACCATTTGTACCTTATTCTATTTCATTTGTGTTTAGTTTTTTATTTAAATTATGCAATTAGTTTTTGTTTATTTTATGATATTTGTGATTAGTTTAGTTATGGGTTATGTGTTTTATGATATCTTTTCAATTATAAATGTTTCGTTTATGCGATTGAAATCGTATCATGGTCACCATTAACCAAAGTAGGGATTACAAAAATGAAAGGTTTCAGTATGACATTTGTTTGTTATTGCTTGGAGACGTGAGCAACAATGTCTAGACCCTACGCATTTTTACTCTATGCATTTTTTTCCACATTTAAATTCACTATGATTCAATATTGTTCGTTAGACATTTAGTTAATTCTCAATTTATGCTTCCTATTCATAACGCTTTGAATTTGGTGTTATTTTATTAAGTTGCGTATATATATTTGGATTTTATACTACTGCCTTCGCATTAGTACTCATAATGAAATGATCTTCGCTTAAATAATGTATTACGAAGTTGGCATGGAAATTGATCATATTTGGGTCTTAGTTCATAGAAAAAAGATACGCACACTGAACTCTATGTAATTTTCTTTATTTTTTACCTTTAGCATTTGTACCTTATCCTTTTCGATTGTGTTTAGTTTTTAATTTAAATTATGCAATTAGTTTTTGACTAATTTATGATATTTGTGATTAATTTAGTTATGGGTTATGTATTTGATGATATTTTTTTAATTATAAATTTTTGGTTTATGCGATTGAATTGCATCATGGTCACCATTAACAAAAGTAGGGATTACAAAACGGAAGCTTTCACTATGACCGTTGTTTATTATTGCTTGGAGACCTCAGGTACACATCTCTAGACTCTACACATTTATACTCTATGCTTCTTTCCATATTTTAATTCACTATGAATCAATATCTTTCGTTTGATATTTACTTAAGCCTCAATTTCTGTTTTGTAATCATAATGCTTCCAATTTGGTGTTATTTTGATAAATTACATATATATTTTTGTATTTTCTACTATTGCCTTTGCATTGAGTCTACTCTCGAAGCAATCATGGCTTAAATGATATATTATAGGATTTGCATGGGTAATTGATCATAGTTGGGTCCTACTTTATTGAAATAAGGTGTGCACATTGAACTCGATGTAAATTTCTTTATTCTTTACCTTTACCATTTGTACCTTATGCTTTTTCGTTTGTGTTTAGTTTTTTATTGAAATAATGCAATTAGTTTTTGTTTATTTTATGATATTTGTGATTAATTTAGTTATGAGTTATGTATTTTATAAAAAAAATTCAATTATAAATGTTAAATTTCTGTGATTGTAAGTTGTGTAATGCTCACCATTAACAAAAGTAGGGATTACAAAACGGAAGCTTTCCCTATAACCTTTGTTTGTTATTTCTTAGAGATGTAAGGTACACATCTCTAGACCCTACACATTTTTAATTTATACATTTTTTCTATATTTTAATTCACTATGATTTAATATCTTTCGTTAGATATTTAACTAAGTCTCAATTTATGTTTCCGAATTATAATGCTTCCAATTTGGTGTTATTTTGATAAACTGGGTATATACTTTTGTATTTTGTACTATTGCCTTTGCATTGAGTCTACTGCCGTAGCGATCTTGGCTTACATGATATATTATGGGATTTGCATGGGTAATTGATCACATTTGGGTCCTACTTTATAGAAGTAAGGTGTGCATATTCAACTCTATGTAGTTTTCTTTATTTTTACCTTAACCATTTGTACCTTACACTTTTTCGTTTCGTGTCTAGTCTTTTTATTTTAATAATGCAATTAGTTTTTGTTTATTTTATGATATTTATAATTAATGTAGTTATGGGTTATGTA
Organism: Lemna minuta; assembly: GCA_024174645.1. Lineage (NCBI taxonomy): Eukaryota > Viridiplantae > Streptophyta > Magnoliopsida > Alismatales > Araceae > Lemna > Lemna minuta. The sequence goes on along the minus strand of CM044104.1, from coordinate 2,553,119 downwards.
TTTTATAATTTTTTTCTAATTATAAATGTTACATTTTTGTGATTGAAGTAGTATAATGCTAACCATTAACAAAAGTAGTGATTACAAAATGGAAGCTTTCCCTATGACATTTATTTCTTATTGCTTAGAGATGCCAAGTACACATCTCTAGACCCTACACATTTTTACTTTATACATTTTTTTCCATATTTTAATTTACTATGATTCAATATCTTTTTTTAGATATTTAGTTAAGTCTCAATTTATGTTTCTGAATTATAATGCTTCCAATTTGGTGTTATTTTGATAAATTACGTTTATATTTTTTGATTTCTACTATTGCCTTTACATTGAGACTCATGTTGAAACGATCTTGGCTAAAATGATATATTATGGGATTTGCATGGGTAATTGATCATATTTGGGTCTTACAACATAGAAAAAAGGTACGCACATTGAACTGTATGTAATTTTGTGTATTTTCTACCTTTACCATTAGTACCTTATCCTTTTTCATTTGTGTTTAGTTTTTTGTTCAAAATATGCAATTGGTTTTTGATTAATTTATGATATTTCTGATTAATTCAATTATGGGTTATGTATTTTATGATATTTTTTTGATTATAAATGTTTTGTTTTTGAGATTGAAATTGTATCATGGTAACCATTAACAAAACTAGGGATTACAAAACAAAAGCTTTCCCTAATACATTTGTTTATTATTGCTTAGAGATGCCAAGTACAGATCTCTAGACCCTACACATTTTTACTTTATGCATTTTTTTCCATATTTTAATTCACCGTGAATCAATATCATTTGGAAGATATCTAGTTAGGTGTCAATTTCTTTTTCCTAGTCATAATGCTTTTAATTTGGTGTTGTTTTGATAAATTGCGCATATATATATTTGGATTATCTACTAGTGCGTTTGCATTAATATTAGTGTCAAGCAATCATGGCTTAAATGATATATCATGAGATTAACATGGAAATAAGGTCATATTTGGGTCTTCCTTCCTAGAAAAAGGGTACGCACATTGAACGCTATGTAATTTTATTTATTTTTTTACCTTTACCATTTGTACCTTATTCGTTTTCATCTGTGTTTAGTTTTTTATTTGAAGTTATGCAATTAGTTTTTGTTTACTTTTATGATATTTTTGATTAATTTAGTTATGGGTTATGTGTTTTATGATATCTTTTCAATTATAAATGTTTTGTTTATACGATTGAAATTGTATCATGGTCAACCTTAACAAAGTGACGGATTACAAAACAGAAGGTTTTTCATTACGACATTTGTTTGTTATCGCTTGGAGATGTGAGGTACACATCTCTAGACCCTACACATTTTTACTTTATGCACTTGTTTTCCACATTTAAATTCACTATGATTTAATATCTTTTAGTGGATATTAAGTTAAGTATCAATTTATTTGTCCAAATCGTAATGCTTTTAATTTTGTGTTATTTTATTAAATTGTGTATATATATTTGGATTTTGTACTATTGCCTTTGCATTAGTACTTGTAATGAAGCGATTGACGCGTCGTTTTCGTGCGTCGCTAAAACACAAAGACGATGGTCAAACAAAATTTATAAAACCGAACTCACAAAGACAAGATATAATAATCAAGTATTGGGTAAGTATCGGGTCGATCAACAGAGAGCAGGGTTGACTTTAATCGCAGAGTTGACTTGGTCAAACTTAGGTTTAAAAAGAGTTTAAAATAAGAGAAAATAAGATATAAGGAATGTAAATGATATAAATAATCTAAATAAGAAGTTTTAAGAATTGAAATCTCGGATTTGACAGAGAAAAGTCAAAAGTCAAAGTATAGAGAAAATAGAATTTATTGATATATATTAAGTAATTTTTGGATAAGAAATGGATTTATTATGAATTATTGAAAATCAACTATCAGAAAATCCCCGAAATTAACACCTCAGAGGAAATCTTCAAATTGAATGACCAAATGAAATCCAAATCTTGCAATTTCTATGTCAATGGAAAGCTAAGAACCAGAGGAATCTAAAAAGACCAAAACTATCAAATTTTGATTTGTCAATCAAAAGTAATTGACCCCGAAAGTCAACATTTGACTTCTGATAAAAGATGAACAGTCCTTGGTCAAACGTCAAATTGGAGGGCCAAATGAACTCGGAATTTGATGAATTTGCTATCCACGGAAAGCTGATGAAAAGAGAAATCAAATGAAACCAAAATCAAGTGATTTGGAATTATAATCAAAGAGATATCCTATTTTCAAAATCAGCGTCTTTTTGGACTAAAATTTGGGGAAAATGAAGAACACTATGAACTAATTTGCAAAATTAAACTTCTAAATCTAATTAAAACTCAAATTACCTCCTAATAATCGATTGAATCTCACTACTAACCCGATTGCCGCAAGGATGGGGCTCCAATTCTCGTGGATTGAAGTGAATTTGCTCAGATTCTTCCTCGTGGACGTTCAGAATTCAAGGGGAAAATTCGATGAAATCAAGGAGAAATTCGCGATCAATCCAGCTCCAATTTCTTCGCAATCAAGTCTAAACGCGGGGGGATCACGACTGAACTAGAGATCTTCCTCGAAATTCGCTTAATTCCTTCACGAATCGATCAAAAGTTGAAGAACAATGAAGAACTACATGTGTTTTTAAAGGGAACATTAGCACGAGGATCGTGGGCAATTGATGCGGTCGTGGGGGCGGAATTACTGCGTCGTGGAGGCGGTTTCACTTGGCGAGGACGTAGCTTCCGGATTGACTTGGAATCAGCCACGATTTTGCTTCAACATAACTTCCGATTGGCCACCATTTTCGCCACGATCATTACACGATCGCGCCACGATCGGGCCACGATCGGGGGTCGATCATGCTACTGGTGAGTATTCGACCGCCGTCCGATCCCGTGGAAGCGATTCCACGCCAAAATTTCCACGATCGCGGCTCGATCGGGCCGCGATCGCAGTTCGATCGGACCGCGATCGTGGAGTTCTTCTATGTGTCTTCGTAGCCGTCCGATAGCTCCAGTTAGATGAACGATCGCGATTCACCGATCTCGTGCGCCACGATCATGAGGCAAGTCCACCGCCAACCGTCCGATCACGATCGTCTCTCGATGAAGATCAGCCATCCGATCGTGATGAATTCAAGGCCTTCAATTGATGCCGATCGGGAGCTTCTCAAGATGCCACGTGGCGCGAGGTAAGTCGTCCAATCGTCGTCACTTAAGTCTCCCTTTTGCGCACGTGATGGATTTGACGATCGCGTGGACTCGGGTCCACGCGATCGTAGCCGTCCTGATCGCATCCGACGTCCGGTAAGTTGCCACGCGTCCTCCCAGAGCAAGATTGTGTGGGAACATAGTCCCACACGGAGAAAAAGACCGCGTTTATCGCGGTTAAATAGGGGGGCTCCCTTCCTTAGCATAGCGTTACCGTCCCCCACTGTTACCAAGGCTCCACTATACCTGTGGGCCCTCCACTAACCAGCCTTGCCACGTGGCGCCCCTCACGGGCGTCCGCGTGGCCCCTGGCACGCGTCAGCGCCAGCTGCGCCCCGCGTGGGCCACTCGGGCGCTGCCACGTGGCCTCAGTGCCGCGTCGCAACCCGAGGCGGTCCCGTGCCCTCACGTCAACCGCCGCCTGGGCCCGCTCGCCACGTCAGCGCCTGCAGGTACATAAACCCCTTTTATGCGAATTTTTAAATAAAAATTAAATTTATAAATCAAATAAAAATCGGAAAAAAAATGCATAAAACTTTCAGAAATTCATAATTTAAAATATACAACTCCTTTTTAATCCAAATTTTCTCCATTGGATCACAAATTATTTTCTTTTTAATATCATGTCATTTAAAATATATTTAGAAAGAAGAAATCAAGATGATTTATAATTTACTTAAATTATTTATCATTAAACATTCTAAATCATAAATTCATCCTAAAATCATCCTTCCAAACATTTACTAAAGTCAAAACTCATTCAATAACAACGATTAACTTCTATTAATTTAAACAAAAGATTAATCATCTATTAAGCATGAAATTATCCCTAATTTATGCATAAATATCAACTTTAGTGAAATGACATGACAATGGAGAAAATTCCTAAAAAGTATGATAACATGCATCATATTCACATAAAATAAGCTTGAATATGAATTAATTAGGGTAAGAATTCAAGTTATAAATGCATGTTATCAGCGATCTTGGCTTAAATGATATATTATGGAGTTGGCATGGGAACTCGATCATATTTGGGTCTTACTTCATATGAAAAAGGTACGCACATTGAAATCTTTGTAATTTTCTTTATTTTTTACCTTTACCATTTGTACCTTATTCTTTTTCGTTTGTGTTTAGTTTTCTATTTAAATTATGCAATTAGTTTTTGTTCTTTTTATGATATTTGTGATTAATTCAGTTCTGGGTTTTGTATTGTATGATATTTTTTTAATTAGAAATATCTCGTTTATGCGATTGAAATTGCCTCATGGTCACCATTAACAAATGTAGGGATTACAAAACGGAAGCTGTCTTTATGGGATTTTTTTGTTATTGCTTGGAGATGTCACGTATACATCTCTAGACCCATCACATTTTTACTTTATGCATTATTCTGTTTCATATTTTAATTCACTATGATTCAATATCTTTTGGTAGATATTTAGTTAAGCGTCAATTTATGTTTTCTAGTCATAAAGCGTTAATTGGGTGTTATTTTGATAAATTGCATATATATTTTTGGATTTTCTTCTATTGCCTTTTCATAGAGACATTTTTGAAGCGATTTTGGCTTAAATAATATACTATGGGATTTGCATGGGTAATTGATCATATTTGGGTCTAACTTCATAGAAAAAAGGTACACACATTGAACTCTATATAATTTTCTTTATTTTCTACCTTTACCATTTCTACCTTATCCTTTTTTGTTTGTGTTCAGTTATTTATTTCACTTATGCAACTTGTTTTTGACTAATTTATAATATTTGTGATTAATTTAGTGATGGGTTATGTATTTTATGATAATTTCTCAATCGTAAGTGTTTTGTTTATGCAATTGAAATTCATTCATGGTGACCTTAACAAAAGTAGGGATTACAAACCGGAAGCTCTCCCTATAACATTTGTTTATTATTGCTTAGAAATGTCAAGTACACATATCTAGGCCCTACACATTTTTCCATTATGCCATTTTTTTCCATAGTTTAATTCACTATGAATCAATATCTTTTGGTAGATATTTAATCAAGTGTCAATTTATGTTTCCTAATCATAATGCTTCCAATTTGGTGTTATTTTGATAAATTACGTATATGTTTTTTGATTTTCTACTATTGCCTTTGCATTGAAACTACTATTGAAGCGATCTTGGCTTAAATGATATATTATGGCATTGGCATGGGGAATTGATCAGATTTGGGTTTTACTTCATAGAAAAAAGGTACACACATTGATCTCTGTGTAAGTTGATTTATTTTTTACCTTTATTATTTGTACCTTATCCTTTCGTTTAGCATTTTATTCAAATAATGCAATTAGTTTTTTATTAAATTTATACTATTTGTGATTAATTTAGTTATGGGTTATGTATTTTAATGATTTTTTCAATTAGAAATGTTTTGTTTATGCGATTGAAATGGTTTTATGGTCACCATTCATAAAGGTAGGGATTACAAAACGGAAGCTTTCCCTATGACATTTGTTTGTTATTGCTTCGAGATGTCAGGTACACATCTCTCGACTTTGATCATTTTTTACTTTGATAATTTTTTTCGCCATACTTTAATTTACTATGATTTAATATGTTTTTTTAGATATTTGGTTAAAGGTGTCAATTTATGATTCCTAATAATAATCCTTCTAGTTTGGTGTTATTTTGATAAATTGGTTGGATATTTCTGGATTTTCTACTATTGCCCTTGCATTGAGACTAGTGTTGCAGTGATCTTGGCTTTAAAAATATATTATGAAATTGGCATGGAAAATTTATCGCATTTGGTCTTACTTCATAGAAAAAACGTACATACACTGAACGCTATGTAATTTTATTTATTTTCTACCTTTACCATTTGTACCTTATCATTTTCATTTGTGTTTAGTTTTTTATTTTAATTATGCAATTAGTTTTTGATTAATTTATGATATTTATGATTCATTTAGTTATGGGTTATGTATTTTATGATACTTTTTCAATTATAAATGTTTTCGTTTATGCGATTGAAATTGTATCGTGGTCACCATTAACAAAAGTAGGGATTAAAAAATGGAAGCTTTCCCTATGACATTTGTTTGTTATTGCTTGGAGACATCTTGTACACATCTCTAGACCCTACACATTTTTAATTTATGCTTTTTTTTACATATTTTAATTCACTATGATTCAATATCTTTGGTAGATGTTTATTTAAGGGTCAGTTTATGATTCCTAATCATAAGGCTTCCAAATTGGTGGTATTTTGATATATTGCATATATATTTTTGGATTTTCTACTATTGCCTTTGCATTAATACTGGTGTTGAAGAGATCTTGGCTTTCGTGATATATTATGGGATTGGCATGGGAAATTGATCATATTTCGATTTTAATTCATATAAAAAGGTAAGCACATTGATCTCTTTGTAAGTTGCTTTATTTTCTACCTTTTGTATCTTATTCATTTTTTTTTGTGTTTAGTTTTTTATTTAGATTATGTAATTAGTTTTTTTTATTAATTTACGATATTTGTGATTAATTTATCAATGGGGTATGTATTTTATGATATTTTTACAATTATAAATGTTTCATTTTTTGTGATTGAAATTGTATTGCGGTCACCATTAACGAAAAGTAGGGATTACAAAATGGAAGCTTTCCCTATGACATTTGTTTGTTATTGCTTTGGAGAGGTCAGGTACACATCTCTAGACACTCCACATTTTTTTACTTTATGATTTTTTGTTATTTTAATTCACTATGATTTATTATATTTTGCTAGATATTTATTTTAGTGTCAAATTATGATTCCTAATCATAATGTTTTCAAGTTGGTGTAATTTTGATAAATTGTGTATCTGTTTTTGGATTTTCTACTATTGCCTTTGCATTGAGATTAGCGTTGAAGCGATCTTGGCTTAAATGATATATTATGGAATTGGCATGGAAAATTGATCATATTTGAGTCTTACTTCATAGAAGAAAGGTACGCACATTAAACTCTATGTAATTTGTTCTATTTTCTATTTAAATTAATTAAATAGTTTTTTATTATTTTATGATATTTGTGATTCATCTAGTCATGGATTATGTATTTTATGATACTTTTTCAATTATAAATGTTTCATTTATGCAATTGAAAATTTTATCATCGCCACCAACAATGAAAGTAGAGATTAGAAAACTACAGCTTTTTGTATGACATTTGTTTGTTATTGCTTGGAGATGTCTTGTACACATCTTTAGACCCTACACATTTTTACTTTATGTTTTTTTATATATTTTTAATTCTCTCGGATTCAATATCTTTCCGTAGATGTTTATTAAGGGCTCAACTTATGATTCCTAATCATAAGGCTTCCAATTTGGTGTTATTTTGATAAATTGCATATATATTTTTGGATTTTCTACTATGGCCTTTGCATTGAGACTAGTGTTGAAGCAATCTTGGCTTAAGTGATATATCATGGATTTGGCATGGGAAATCGATCATATTTGGGTCTTACTTCATAGAAAGAAGGTACGCAAAGTGAACTCTATGTAATTTTCTTTATTTTCTACCTTAACCATTTGTACCGAATCTTTTTTTGTTTGTGTTGAAATATTTTATATAAATTATGTAATTAGTTTTTTTATTAATTTATTATATATGTGATTAATTTAGTTATGGGTTATGTAGTTTATGATATGTTTTCAATTATAAATGTTTTGTTTATGCAATGGAAATTGTATCATGGTCACCATTAACAAAGGTAGGGATTACATAGCAAAAGCTTTCCCTATGACAATTGTTTAGTAGTACTTGGAGACGTAAGGTTCTCTTCTTTAGACCCTACAATTTTTCGTTATGCCTTTTTCCATATGTTAATTCACTATGATTCAACATCTTTTCGATAGATAGTTAGTTAAGTCTCCATTTAAGATTCCTACTCATAATGCTTTTAATTTGGTGTTATTTTGATAAATTACGTATATATTTTTTGCATTTTTTCTACCATTACCTTTGCATTGAGACTACTGTTCAAGCAATCTTGGCTTAAATCATAATGTTGGCATGGGAAATTGATGATATTTGGGTCTTACTTCATAGAAATAAGGTACACATATTGAACTTTATGTAATTTTTTATCTTTACCATTCGTTGCTTATTCTTTTTCATTTGTGTTTAGTTGTTTATTTAAATTATACAATTAGTTTTTGTATAATTTATGATATTTTTAATTCATTTAGCTGTTTGTGTTGTATTTTATGAAATTTTTTCAATTATAAATGTTCCACTTATGCGATTGAAATTATATTATGGTCAAGATTAACAAAAGTAGGGACTACAAAACGGAAGCTTTCCCTATGACATTTATTTGTGATTGCTTGGAGACGTCAAGTACACATCCCTACACATTTTTACTTTATGCATTTTTTTCCATATTTTAATCTACTATGGTTCATATCTTTCATTAGATATTTAGTTAAGTGTCAATTTATGATTCCTAATCATAATGCTTACAATTTGGTGTTATTTTGATAAATTGCGTACATATTTTTGGACTTTCTACTATTGCCCTTGCATTGAGACTAGTGTTGCAGCGATCTTGGCTTAAATGATATATTATGGAATCGGCATGAGAAATTGAGCATATTTGGGGCTTACTTCATAGAAAAAAGGTTTGCACATTGAACTCTATGTAATTTTCTTTATGTTTTACCTTTACCATTTGTACCTTATTCGATTGTGTTTAGTTTTTTATTTAAATTATGCAATTAGTAGTTTTACTAATTGATGATATTTGGAATTAACTTAGTTATCGATTCTGTATTTTTATTATATTTTTCAATTATAAATGTTTCGGTTATGCCATTGAAATTGCATCCTGGTCACCATTAAAAAAAGTAGGGATTACAAAATGAAAGCTTTCCTTATGACATTTGTTTGTTATTGCTTGGAGACGTCAGTCTATGATTCCTAAGTGTCAATTTATGACATTTGTTTGTTATTCCTGAGTGTCAATTTATTATTCCTAATCCTAATCCTTCTAGTTTGGTGTTATTTTGATAAATTGTGTATATATTTTTGTATTTTCTACTATTGCCTTTGCATTGAGACTAGTGTTGAAGGGATATTGGCTGAAATGAGATATTATGGAATTGGCATGAGAAATGGAAATTTGGTATTAGAAAATGAAAGCTTTCCTTATGACATTTGTTTGTTATTGCTTGGAGACGTCATGTACACCTCTCTAGACCCTACACATTTTTACTTTATGCATTTTTTTCTCCATATTTTAATTCCCTATGATTCAATATCTTCTGATAGATATTTAGTTGTCAATTTTATTTTCCTAATCATAATGCTTCCAATTTGGTGTTACTTTTATAAATTGCGTATTTATTTTTTTGATTTTCTACTATTGCCTTGGCATTGAGACTATTATTAGAGCGATCTTTCCTTAAATGATGTATTATGCAATTGGCATGGGAAATTGATCATATTTGGGTCTTACTTCATAGAAAAAACGTACGCACATTGAACTCTATGCAATTTTTATTTTTTTACCTTTACTAGTTGTACCTTATCCTTTTATAATTGTGTTTAATTTTTAATTTAAATTATGCAATAAGTTTTTGATTTATTTATAATATTTTTCATTAATTTTGTTATGGGTTATGTATTTGATGATATTTTTTCAATTATAAATGTTTCGTTTATGCGATTGAAATTGCATCATGGTCACCATTAACAAAAGTAGGGATTACAAAACGCAAGCTTTCCCTATGACATTTGTATATTATTGCTTGGAGATGTTAGGTACACATCTCTAGACCCTACACATTTTTTTACTTTATGCATTTTTCCATATTATAATTCACTATGATTCAATTTTTTTCGGTAGATATTTATGTAGGGGTCAATTTATGATTCCTAATCATATGGCTTTCAGTTTGGTGTTATTTTGATAAATTGCATAGAAATTTTTGGATATTCTACTATTGCCTCTAGATTGAGGCTAGTTGTGAAGCGATCTTGGCTTAAATGAAATATCATGGTTTTAGCATGGGAAATCGATCATATTTGGGTCTTACTTCATGGAAAAAGGCGCACATTGAACACTATGTAATTTTCTCTATTTTCTACCTTTACCATTTGTATCTCATCTTTTTTCGTTTGTGTTTAGTTTTTTATTTAAATTATGCAATTAGTTTTTGATTAATTTATGAAATTTGTAATTCGATTTAGTGATGGGTTATATATTTTATGATACTTTTCTCAATTATAAATGTTTCGTTTATGCGATTGAAATTCTATTTTGGGCACCATTCACAAAAGTAGGGATTACAAAATGGAAGCTTTAACGTATGACATTTGTCTATTATTGCTTAGAGACGTCAAGTATGACGAGACAAGACCGCGAAAGTCGTCGATTTCATGTGGTATTGCGTCAAAAATTATTTCCAAACTTACCAATTTTAGAAAAATTCACTCGAATTGAGAGGGTATAATGGTAAATAAGGGTCGAATTCACAGGGAATTAAGGAATTTCTTGACGTAATCTTAAAATTTGATCAAATCGGACAAGAAATTGATGGTAGAAATTGAGTAAAATGGTATTTTATGAAAGAAGACTTCAAATCGATTCCATGGAATCAAAAGTCATCGAATTTGGACTTGATTTCATGGAGAAATTGAAATTTGAAGTGGAGAGAAAATTTCGAGCGTGAAAAATAACGATTTTAGATGAAATTTTACGAAATTGAAATCTAAATCCTAATCTAAACAGAAATTAAACATTATTTGAAGAGAAATCATGAAAAACCGCTTCCACTAATCCTGTTTTGCGATCAAATCGCCACGATTAAGCTGACTAATCGCGAAGAACATCAAGAACGCCTCGACGAGCTTCAAGCTGCGATTTCTCACTCAATTCTCCACCAAATCTCGACTTCAAATGCTCCGTGAGTGCGGAAATGGAAAAGGAACACTAAGGAATCGAGAGAAACGAGAGAGAGGGTGTCTAGACAGTTCAATTGGATTAAAATCTCAACTCGGATGCTTACAAATATTGAAGAACAAGTCTATTTAAAGGGCATTTGGGCGTAACCGTCCGATCGTTTCGATCGACGGTTACGATGGAACGGTCCATCGTGGACCGTTTCAATTAAGTCGTGGCCGTCGGATCGTGATGGACGGCCACGATTTGATCCGTAGATAAGCGTTTAAAACGCTTAAAATCGCGTTCTTCGATTCTTGATCCGACGGTCCGGATGCTCCCCGCGCGGTTCAATCTGGACCATTATAACTCCTCTTTAATTAGCACGTGCCCTTTGATTGATCGGTGGTCTGTACTCCATCCGATCGACGCGTGAGAACGACGCGTCATCCCGATCCAACGATCCTCGTCGCGCCACGTCACCTGCATTATAAGGCACCGCGTGGATTAGTCCCACACGGATTAAATGGAAGAGTTTCGTCGGGTTTATAACACCCGATGATTTGTAAGGTTAATAACCCTTCCCATATAGGGAAGGCTGAAGACCCATTTTATAAAGTATGTACTATATGCATAATATAAATAAATATACACGCCGCGCGGGCCCGCGTAGCGCTGCCACGTGGCCCAGTGTGCCACGTCGCATCCACGTGGCCCCGCGCGGATATTAAATGCTTTTTCCCTTTTTTTAATTATTTTAATCAATAAAAATCGAAAATAAAGTCATAAAAAATTCTGAAAAATCCCTAAAAATTGTAAAAATCATAACTTTCAAAATACAACTCCAAATTCATCCAAATTTCTTTCATTTGATTTGAAATTTAATTATCGATCATTCTAAAAAGTCAAATTATTTAAATAACAAGAGATTTAATTCTTATTTCAAAAATACATTCATTTCTTTAAGATTTTACTTTAGAAAATTAAATGAATGTTCATAAAAATGATTTCTCCTATTATTTAACTTTAAAAACCACTTATAATCTCGAGTAAAGATGGGTTATAAAATCTTTAATCTTTAATTCATCATAATTAACCCTAAATTAATGCATTTTGAGATTATAACATAAAATTGCATAGAATGATAGAAATGCACTCAAATTATGATAACATGCACACAAATGTAATGTTTTATGCACACAAATTAATAATCGTGTTTTATCATGTTAAGATTGCATGTTATCACACCCCCCAACTTAAATAATTTCTAGTCTCTTAGCAATTTCCTATATAATCTCCCTAGAAAGTCCTTTTCACTTCTTAATCCTACTACTAAAGAGGTGAAATGTATATAATTATGATTACTCTTCCTCATAGTGTGGACCATAGTGATCTAGATTCCATTTCTAGGTTGACTTCTTTAGTGGATCTTAGGGTAGTGCTCATCGGCTAATGCTCGAGTCTAATTCTCAATTGTGATCGAGGTGAGCATATCTAGGGTTTAATGCTATGGGGATGAAAAGATCCTCACACTCTCATGAGCAGATATAATCCTTACCCTCTCCATAGATTCATCACTCCTTCCCTCAAAATGGAGGCTACTTAATGTATTAGAATTCCCCTCAACTTTCTTTCCTCCTAAAAAGAGTGCACTTGCAAAGGTAATCCTATCTTTGGATGTAGCGTTTGAGGTGGTTGAAAGAAAATTTAAAGACACTATATCTAAAGGAATGATGTGGTTAAAAGCAAACATGTGTGTAAATAAAATGGATTTTTAAAAGCAAAGGCAGTACCACTTATGATAATTTAGCTCCCAAATGATGTGGATGATGATGGGTGGTAGGATAGATGGAAATGGTAGAGATGGTGGTGTTGAGAAGAGAAGATATTCCTCTAACTTATTCTCATTATTTTCACTTCTTCTATTTCTCTCTTTTTCTTTCTTTTTCTCCTTCTTTTTTCCTTGCCTCTTTCTTTTCTTTTTCTCTTTTTTTGTTTTGCTTTTGTAACATACTTCAAAATTTCAAAAGAGTTTACAAGAAATAAGGATATGGAGGAGTTTTTTCGTGGAGGTTTGAAGAGAGTTTGCCAAAATGTGAAGTGTAATATTTGAAGGGATATGTACATGTGAGAGGAATGTGGAGGAGTTTGTGATGGATGTGTGAGTCACTTGGGAGTGTGATTATCAAAAGTGAGGTTAACAATGTGTGTAACTAAATAACTGGAATGGAAAATTGGAACTAAATGCCTAATGGGGAAAAGATAGGTATTTCAAAAAATGATGGATCATTGCACTCTTTTAAGGGAAAGTTCGGTATCGAGGAATTCCCACACTAAGTAGGTTCGGCTGATGTAAGGTAGGGGATAAGAATTTTGCTTGAACTTCACTCAAAATCTCTCCATTTCAAATCCATAGCACTTCAACCTTCTGATTACTCATTTTTCCTTGGTGCCTTGTTAGATACCCAACCCCAAAGAAGTCAACCACTAAGAATAATCCCATGGTTTATCTAGATCACTTGGTTTTATTACTCAAAATGTAATCATATGGGCTATTAGGCCCTCATTTCTACATCTCTAGTAGATAAGATCTCAAACTTTCAAGACTTCTAAGGTGGAGAAGAGTGGTAAAAATTTGGAAAATAGGAGTTTTTAGAATTTAGATTTTTAAAATTTTTGAAAAATTGTTGAATTTTTCTAAGTCTTCACCCCCCAACTTAAACTCTTCATTGTCCTCAATGAAATTACTATGCTCATGAAGAAAGATAGCAATAATAATGATCATGGCATGAAAATGATAAAAATGTGGTGAGGAGAAAAGGGTTTAGAAAAACTCATTTGGGCTTTTTGATGCTTGTTCACGGGATTTCTTGTGCGTGCGCCCTTCATAATATCGTTCTTCGACAATGTATTTATTCTAAAAAAAACTAAAGGAAAAACAAAAAAATGATAACTTTGGGCTGCCTCCTAATAAGCACTAAGTTTACCGTCTTCAGCCAGACTCATTTAAGCACATATTCTCCAAAAATTGATGTGATTATTTTGAATAAAAACTTGATGCATGATAAGAAAATTGCTCAAGATTCAAACCATAATTATCCTTGTTATGAATAATAAATCATTATACTTTATGATTTGAAAGTGAAATTTGGAATTTACGAAATTCAAATCATATTATCCGATCAGATTCATGTAATCACATATTATTGGAGATAGTATATTATAGATATATTATAGTATATGTATAACTATATGAATATAGATGTATTTTTCTAGAAAAAATTTCTATCAATAGAGCGGTTGAAATTTAGATTACTTCGAATCTATCATGGCCTAAGTCTACGCAGAGCATGGCTTCGATGTGGCCTAGGACGACGAGAAACTCTAAATAACCCTAGTACGACAGGCTTTTTCGTATAGAATCGTGAATTTCAATAAAAATAAAAATTTCAACAATGATTTAGAAAAACAAGTCATGCGTGATTCCGTGAGAGCTTGGCCGTCTCAAAACGATACATGTGAGCAATAGACCGTAATCCTTAGAAGAGGGAAAATTACTCAAGATAGCATCGAGTTGAGGATCATTTAAGATAAATTTCATCTTCGGAAGGCATTAAAACATGTCTTCTAAATGAATGACATCTCATGAAAATAATTATATAATACTAATTATCAAATAATGGCAAAGATCATACCTGGCTGTCAGTATCCGTGAGTGTTTATAATTTCTTAACCCGATTTTGAAAAATGATCGCCTGTAATCCGTAGAGAAGGGGTCGAATTCACTTATTCTCATCGAATTAAGCATCACGAAGATAGAATTCACTTCGGATCACTCAAATTATGATCGATGCGAGTTAAATTCAAGAAACAAAAAGAAAAATCCGATGTTGACCAACTCAAAATTGACGAATTTTCTCAAAAATATGCCTTAAATTCCCCGGCAACGGTGCCATTTGACGAGACGAGACCGCGAGGTCATCGATTTCACGCGGTATCGCATCAAAACTTATTCCAAACTTACCAATTTTAAAAAATTCACTCGAATTGAGGGGTATAATGGTAAATAAGGGTCGAATCCATAGGGAATTAAGGAATTTCTTGAAGTAATCATAAAATTTGATCAAATCGGACAAGAAATTGATGGTAGAAATTGGGGAAAATGACATTTTATGAAAGAAGTCTTCAAATCGATTCCATGGAATCAAGAATCATCGAATTTGGACTTGATTTCACGAAGAAATCAAAATTTGAAGTGGAGAGAAAATTTCGAGCGTGAAAATAGCGATTTTAGATGAAATTTTACGAAATTGAAATCTAAATCCTAATCTAAACAGCAATTAAACATTATAGGAAGAGAAATCATGAAAAACCGCTTCCACTAATCCCATTTTGCAATCAAATCACCGCGATTAAGCCGATTAATCGCGAAGAACATCAAGAACGCCTCGACGAGCTTCAAGCTGCGATTTCTCACTCAATTCTCCACCAAATCTCGACTTCAAATGCTCCGTGAGTGCGGAAATTGCAGAGGAACACTAAGGAATCAAGAGAAACAAGAGAGAGGGTGTCTAGACAGTTCAATTGGATTAAAATCTCAACTCGGATGCTTACAAATGTCGAAGAACAAGTCTATTTAAAGGGCATTTGGGCATAACCGTCCGATCGTTTCGATCGATGGTTACGATGGAACGGTCCATCGTGGACCGTTTCAATTAAGTCGTGGCCGTTGGATCGTGATGGACGGCCACGATTTGATCCGTAGATAAGCTTTTAAAAACGCTTAAAATCGCGTCCTTCGATTCTTGATCCGACGGTCCGGATGCTCCCCGCGCGGTTCAATCTGGACCGTTATAACTCCTCTTTAATTAGCACGTGCCCTTTGATTGATCGGTGGTCCGTACTCCATCCGATCGACGCGTGAGATCGACGCGTCATCCCGATCCAACGATCCTCGTCGCGCCACGTCACCTGCATTATAAGGCACTGCGTGGATTAGTCCCACACGGATTAAATGGAAGAGTTTCGTCAGGTTTATAACACCCGATGATTTGTAAGGTTAATAACCCTTCCCATATAGGGAAGGCTGAAGACCCATTTATAAAGTATGTACTATATGCATAATATAAATAAATATACACGCTGCGTGGGCCCGCGTAGCGCTCCCACGTGGCCTAGTGTGCCACGTCGCATCCACATGGCCCCGCGCGGATATTAACCACTTTTTCCCTTTTTTAATTATTTTAATAATTAAAAATCGAAAATAAATTCATAAAAAATTCAGAAAAATCGGTAAAAATTGTAAAAATCATAACTTTCAAAATACAACTCCAAATTCATCCAAATTTCTTTCATTTGATCTGAAATTTAATTATCGATCATTCTAAAAAGTCAAATTATTTAAATAACAAGAGATTTAATTCTTATTTCAAAAATACATTCATTTCTTTAAGATTTTACTTTAGAAAATTAAATGAATGTTCATAAAAATGATTTCTCCTATTATTTAACTTTAAAAACCACTTATAATCTCGAGTAAAGATGGGTTATAAAATCTTTAATCTTTAATTCATCATAATTAACCCTAAATTAACGCATTTTGAGATTATAACATAAAATTGCATAGAATGATAGAAATGCACTCAAAGTATGATAACATGCACACAAATGTAATGTTTTATGCACACAAATTAATAATCGTGTTTTATCATGTTAAGATTGCATGTTATCAAATTACACATCTCTAGACCTTACAGGTTTTTACTCTATACATTTTTTGTTCCAAATTTTAATTTACTATTATTCAATATCTTTCCGTAGATATTTGGTTAACTGATGTTATTTTGATATATTTTTGGATTTTCTGCTATTGCCTTTGCATTCAAACGAGTGTCAAGTGACTTTGGCTTAAATGATATATTATGGAATTGGCATGGGAAATTGATCATATTTGGGTCTTACATCATAGAAAAAGGTACACACATTGAAGTCTATGTAATTTTCTTTATTTTCTACCTTTACCATTTGTACCTGATCCTTTTTTTGGTTGTGTTTAACTTTTTATTTAAATTATGCAATTAGTTTTTCATAAATTTATAGTATTTGTGATTAATTTAGTTATGGGTTATGTATTTTATGATATTTTTTCAATTATAAATGTTTCATTTATGGGATTGAAATTGTATCACGGTCACCATTAACAAAAGTAGGGAATACAAAGCGGAAGCTTTCCCTAGACGTTTGTAGACATTTGTTATTGCTTCGAGATGTTCGGTACACATCTGTAGACTCTACACATTTTTACTTTATGCTTTTTTTTACATATTTTAATTCACTATGATTCAATATCTTTTCGGTAGATATTTATTTAGTGGTCAATTTAAGATTCCTAATCATAATCCTTCTAATTTGGTGTTATTTTGATAAATTGGGTAAATATTTTTGGATATTCTACTATTGCCTTTGCATTGAGACTATTGTTGAAGCGATCTTGGCTGAAATGATATATCATGGATTTGGCACGGGAAATTGATCATATTTGGGTCTTACTTCATAGAGAAAAGGTGTGTAGACTGAACTCTATGTAATTTTCTCTATTTGCTAAATTTGCCATTTGTTATTGCTTGGAGACATCTAGTACACATCTCTAGACCCTACACATTTTTGTACCTATACCATTTATACCTTATCCTTTTTCTTTTGTGTATAGTTTTTTATTCACCTAATGCAATTAGTTTTTGATTTATTTATGATATTTGTGATTTCTTTAGTTATGGGTTATGTATTTTATGATAGTTTTTCAATGATAATTTTTTTATGTTTATGCAATTGAAATGGTATCATGGTCACCATTAACAAAAGTAGGGATTACAAAACAAAAGCTTTCCGTATGACATTTGCTTATTATTCCTCAGAGACGTTAGATACACATCTCTAGACCGTAGACATTTTTACTTTATGCTTTTTTTTTCCATATTTAAATTTACTATGATTCAATATCTTTGAGTAGATATTTAGGTAACTGTCAATTTATGATTCCTAATCATAATGCTTTCAATTTTGTGTTATAGTTTTGGAATTTCTACTATTTCTATTGCATTGGGACTAGTGCTGAAGTGATCTTGGCTTAAATGATATATTATGTGATTTGCATGGGAAATTTATCATATTTCGGTCTTACTTCATAGAAAAAAGGTACACACATTGAACTCTATGTAATTTTCTTTATTTTCTACCTTTACCTATTGTACCTTATCCTTTATCATTAGTGTTTAGTTTTTGACTAATTTATGATATTTGTGATTAATTTAGTTATGGGTTATGTATTTTATAAAAAAAATTTTAATTATAAATGTTTTGTTTATGCGATTGAAATGGTATTATGGTCACCATTAACAACAGTAGGGATTACAAGATGGAAGCTTTCCCTATGACATTTTTTTGTAATTGCTTGGAGACGTTAGATAAACATCCCTAGACCCTACTCATTTTTACTTTATGCTTTTTTTACACATTTCAATTCACTATGATTCAATATCTTTGGGTAGATTTTTTGTTAAGCGTCAACTTATGTTTTGTTTTTATATCGCTTCCAATTTGGTGTTCTTTAATAAATTACGTCAATAATTTGGGATTTTCTACTATTGCCTTTGCATTGAGACTACTTTTGAAGCGATCTTGTCTTGTATGGTATATTATGGGGTTGGCATGGGAAATTGATTATATTTGGGTCTCACTTCATAGAAAAAAGGTATGCACATTGAACTGTATATAATTTTCCTTATTTTCTACCTTAACCATTTGTACCTTATCCTCTTTGTTTATGTTTAATTTGGTATCTAAATTATACAATTTTTTTATTTATTAATATGTGATATTTGTGATATATTAAGTTATGGGTTATGTATTTTATGATATTTTTCATATATAAATGTTCCGTTCATGTGATTCAAATTGCATCATGGTCAGACTTAACCAAAGTAGGGATTACAAAACGAAAGTTGTCCATATGACATTTGTTTGTTATTGCTTCGAGATGTCTGGTACACATGTCTAGACCCTACACATTTTTACTTTATGCATTTGTTTACATATTTTAATTCACAATGATTTAATACCTTTTGGTAGATATTTAATTAAGTGTCAATTTATGTTTCCTAATCATAATGCTTCCAATTTGGTGTTATTTTTATAAATTACATATTCATTTTTGGATTTTTTACTATTGCCTTGGCATTGAGACTAGTGTTGAAGCGATCTTGGCTTAAATGATATATTATGGGACTGGCATGGGAAATTGATGATATTTGGGTCTTACTTCATAGAAAAAATGTACACACATTGAACTCTATGTAATTTTCTTTATTTTCTACCTTTACCATTTGTACCATATTCTTTTTCATTTCTGTTTTGTTTTGTATCTAAATTATGCAATTAGTTTTTAATTGACTTAAGATTTTTGTGATAATTTATGATATTTGTGATTAATTTGGTTTTCAGTTATGTAGTTTATGATAATTTTTCAATTATAAATGTTTCCTATATGCGATTTAAATTGTATCATGGTCACCATTATCAAAAGTAGGGATTAAAAAATGAAAGCTTTCCCTATGACATTTGTTTGTTATTGCTTGGAGACATTAGGTACACACCTCAAGACCCTACACTTCTTTACTTTATGCATTTCTCTTTACTTATATTAATTTACAATGATTCATTATCTTTTGGTAGATATATATTTCAGTGTCAATTTCATAATCATAATGCTTCCAATTTATGAGATTTGTGATAATTTATGATATATTGTGATTAATTTAGTTTTGGGTTGTATATTTTATGATAATTTTTTAATTATAAATGTTTCGTTTATGCGATTTAAATAGTAGGATGGCCACCATTAACAAAAGTAGGGCTTACAAAATGGAAGCGATCTTTGCTTAAATGAATTATTATGGGATTGGCACAGAAATTTTGATCACATTTGGGTCTTACTTCGTAGAAAAGAGGTACGCACATTCAAATTTATGTAGTTTTCTTCATTTTCTACGTTTATTAATTTTACCTTATCCTTTTTAATTTCTGTTTAGTTTTGTTTTAAAATTATGCAATTATATTTTGATTAATTTATGATATTTGTATAATTTATGATATTTGTGATTAATTTAGTTTTGGGTTATATCTTTTATGATAATGTTTCATGTATAAATGTTTCTTATCTGCGATTTAAATTATATCATTGTCACCATTAAAAACATTAGGGATTACCAGACGCAATCTTTCCCTATGACAATTGTTTGTTATTGCTTGTAGACATCAACTACACACCTCTAGACCCTAGAAATTTTTACATTATGCATTTTTCTTTACATATTTTAATTCACTATGATTCGACATCTTTCGAGAAATATTTAGTGAAGTGTCAATTTATGTTTCCTAATCAAAATGCTTCCAATTTGGTGTTATTTTCATAAATTACATATGTATATTTGGATTTTCTACTATTGCCTATGCATTGAGACTAGCGTTGAAGCGGTCGATTTATAATTCCTCTTTTCGTTTCTGTTTAGTTTTGTATTAAAATTATGCAATTAGTTTTTTATTAATTTATGATATTGGTGATGATTTATTATATTTGTGATTAATTTAGTTCTGGGTAATGCATTTTCTGATAATGTTTCAATTATAAATGTTTCATTAAAGCGATTTAAATAGTATTATGGTCTCATTAACAATAGTAGGGATTACAAAATAGAAGCTTTCCCTATGACATTTGTTTGATATTGCTTGGGGACTTCAAGTACACAGCTCTAGACTGTACACATTTTTACTTTATGCACTTTTCATTACGTATTTAATGTTTATATGATTCAATATCTTTCGGTAGATAGTTACTTAAGTGTCCATTTATAATTCATAATTAACATGCTTTCAATTTGATGCACTTATGGTAAATTACATATATATTTTTGGAGTTTCTACTATTGCCTCTGTATTGAGACGAGTGTTGATGCAGTCTCGGCATAAAGGATATATTATGGGATTGGCATGGAAAATTTGATTATATTTTGGTCTTGATAGAAAAAAGGTACACACATTCAACTCTATGTAATTTTCTTTATTTTCTGCCTTTACCATTTATCTCTTATCCTCTTTCGTTTGTGTTTAGTTTTGTTTGTGTATGATGCAATTAATTTTTTATTAATTTATGATATTTGCAATTAATTTAGTTTTGGGTTACGCACATTGAACTCTTTGTAATTTTCTTTATTTTTTACCTTTACCATTTGTACCTTATCTTTTTCGTTTGTATTTAGTTTTGTATTTCAATTATGCAATTAGTTTTTAATTAATTTATGATATTTGTGATAATTTATAATATTTGTGAATAATATAGTTTTGGGTTATGTATTTTCTGATAATTTTTCAATTATAAATGTTTTGTTTATGTGATTTAAATTGTATCGTGGTCATCATTAACAAAAGTAGGGATATAAATAACGGAAGCCTTCCCCATGGCATTTGTTTGATATTGCTTGGGGACTCTAGGTACACACCTTTAGACCCTGCACATTTTTACTTTATGCATTTTCCTTTACATATTTTATGTCATTATGATTCAATATCTTTTGGTAGATAGGTATTTAAGTGGCCATTTATAACTCATAATCCTAATGCTTCCAATTTGGTGCACTTATGGTAAATTACGTATATATTTTTAGATTTTCTACTATTGCCTTTGCATTCAGACTAGTGTTGAAGCGGTCTTGGCTTAAGTGATATACTATGAGATTGGCATGGATAATTTGAACATAGTTTGGTCTTACTTCATAGAAAAAATGTAGCCACATTCAAATCTATAGAATCTTTCTTTTTTTTTCTACCTTTACCATTTGTACCTTATCTTTTTTGTTTGTGCTTAGTTTTGTATTGAAATTATGCAATAATTTTTTGATTAATTCATGATATTTGTGATAATTTCTGATATTTTTTATTAATTTTATTTTGGGTTATGTATTTTATGATAATTTTTCAATGACAAATTTTTCGTTTATGTGATTTAAATTGTATCATGGTCACCATTAACAAAAGTAGGGATTACAAAATGCAAGCTTTCCCTATAACATTTGTTTGTTATTGCTTGTAGACGTTGAGTACAAGCCGCAAGACTGTACACATTTTTAGTTTATGTATTTTTATTTACATACATTAATTCACTATGACGCAATAAGTTTTGGTATGTATTTTGATGAGTGTCAATGTATGTTTCCAAATCATAATGCGTCCAATTTGGTGTTATTTTGATAAATTACATATATATTTTAGGATTTTATACTATTGGCTTTCCATTGAGACTTGTGTTGAAGCGATCTTGGCTTAAATGACATATTATGGGATTTGCATAAAAAATTGCATCATATTTTGGTCCTACTTCATAGAAAAAGGTATGCACAGTTAAATCTACAAAATTTTCTTTATTTTCTACTTTTACCATTTGTACCTACTTTTCGTTTCGTTTGTGTTTCATTTTTTATTTAAACTATGCAATTAGTTTATGATTAACTTATGATATTTGTAATAAATTTAGTTTTGGGTTATGTATTTTTTTGATAATTTTTCAATTATAAATGTTTTTTTAGGTGATTTAAATTGTATCGTGGTCATTATTTACAAAAGTAGGGATTGCATAGCGCAAGCTTTCTCTGTGACATTTGTTTGATATTGCTTCAGGACTTCAAGTACACACCTCTAGACCCCACACATTTTTACCTTATGCATTTTTCTTTACATATTTTATGTCATTATGATTCAATATTGATGGAGGACCATGCACACGATCAGGCGACAGCACGTGCCGAGCCGGACGGCGCGCGAGTACTACCGCGCCGGAGCACCCGAGCCGATGCCCGAGACCCCGGCTTCAAGTACACCGCGTGATGCGCCCTCCCGACGGGTTTTCCCCCATTTCTTGCTTTATTTGTTTCATGAGAACTATTTGTGTGTGTGTGTGGGAGGGTTTTCCCCGTGTTTGGGCCCTCCCTAGTACTTATGGGCCGGTCCTAGGCCCTTTAGGGGGGTTTAGCCTATTCTTTTGGGCCAAACCCCCTTGAATTACGGGACTGCCCTTAGGGCAGCCCCCTCTCTTTCTCTCTCCTATATAAGGGAGGGAGGAATGAGTTATCGGCAGACGTTTTGAGATGAAGAATGAATATTCATGTGATGTGACCTCCCCATGAGAGCATGAGAGAGGCCATGGGATTCCCGCGTTAGGAATTCCCGTGGAAGGAGGAGAAGGGAGAGGAGATACTCCCCAGGTCACCGCCGATCTGCCGCGCCATCGCTGCCCTCCTGCAGATCCGCCGCCGCCGATCTGCCGCGCCAACGCCGCCGCCTTGCAGGACCGCCACCGTCGATTTCGCAGTCCTGTGGAGCCGCTGCCGCTGTTGCCGCCGCCGGCGCGCCAGACGACCGAGGCCGCGACCAGTTCTCCCCAGTCGGAATAGAGGAGAAGGGACGCGCCCAGGCCGCCGCTGTCCTGCAGAGCCGCCGCCGACGTTCCGCCTTCCTGTAGAATCACTGCCGCCGCTTCTGCCATCCCGCAGTGCCGCCGCCCATTTCCGCCGTTCTGCGGCGTCGCCACCGCTGTTTCCGTTGATAACGCGTCTGACGACCGTCGCCCGCGTTTAGCGCTTCCAGCCGCCGCCGTTGATCCTAACTGGAGCTTCGCCGGCCCTCCCCCATCATCACGCCGCCCTCAAGCACTGCCCTCTGATCGATCGCCTGCTCCCACGCCGTCGACCGTGGACGCGGTTGCCAGGACCGCCCACGCTTTCTTTTCAGGGCACGACGGACTCTCCTGGCGTGGCCTCTACCTGACGAGCTGCGTTAGCCCTCGCCCTGGTGCCCGTCACCGTCCGCTAGACGATCCCGCCCCGCCTCCGACCGCCGGGAGGACTGCCGCCAGACCGGGACATTACTGGACCGCGTCGCCGACGGTTGTCGATCGCTGCCGCCGCTGTTCCTTCACGCCGGCTGAATCTGGTCGATCACCTCCGCCGTCATCTGAGCCGCCGCGGGAATACTCTTGTCTTGATTTCAGGGTTGACCGACGCTGATGAGCCACCGTTGACTAGCCGTGACGCTGCTCGCCGCCGCCAGTTAGATCGCTCGCGATCACCGTGTTCTTAGCGTCGACCGACAGGTCTGTCACTTCGGCCCCGATCCTCGGGTCGTCCGACACCGCTGCTGAACGAGGGATCCCGCTACCCGGATTCTCCTCGCCCTTTAGTTAGTATCGTGATATCCACTTGTGCGTATCTCACGGCGGATCGTCTCTCTCCCTTGCAGGTTGGTACTGCCCGCGTGCGAGGGTGCTTCGGACCACTGCGATCTTCGGATCACGACGCCGTCCTCGTCCGAGTAACATCACCTTCCCCAGTGCTGACCGCGCTCGCTCCACCGCCGGGGATTAGCTATTTTAGGTACCCTCACTTGCCTGGGTGGGTCGGGTTTATTCCTCGGTTTCGCTCGAGATTTCACTCGTCGTACGGGTGCGGACCGCTCCGGTCGTGGACTTCCACCGTAGTCGTTGGTAGACGATCTAACGGAACGTGGGGAAGTCGATCCATCGAGCGTCGCTTGGCGAGCTTCCCGGACGTCACCCTAGGTCAGCTGCCGCTCCCTGTGCTTCTCGTTATTTCGAAAATTTGCATCATTACATTTTCGTGCATCTTGGTTGCTATTTAGGCCAGATTCTTGTGTTGTAATACGAGCCGACGATCCCGGCAACTGTCATGTTACATCAAATATCTTTTGGCACATAGGTATTTAAGTGGCCATTTAAAACTCATAATCATTTTGCTTCCAATTTTGTGTATTTTTGGTAAATTACGTATATAATTTAGGATTTTCAACTATTGCGCATGCATTGAGACTAGTGTTGAAGCGGTCTTCGCTTAAATGATATATTCTTGTATTGGCATGAAAAATTTGTTCATAGTTGGGTCTTACTTCATAGAAAAAAGGTATGCACATTGAACTTTATGTAGTTTTCTTTATTTTTCGACCTTTCCTATTTGTACCTTATCCTTTTTCGTTTGAGTTTAGTTTTGTATTTAATTTTGCAATTTTATTTTTATTAATTAACCAAATTTGTGATTAATTTAGTTTTGGGCTATGTATTTTATGATAATTCTTTAATTATGAATGTTTCATTTATGCGATTTAAATTATATTATGGTTACCATTAAAAAAATTAGGGATTACAAAACGGAAGCTTTCCCCTTTACATTTGTTTGATATTTCTTGGGGACTTCAGGTACACACCTCTACACCCTACATATTTTTACATTATGCATTTTTTCTTTACATAATTTTATGTCATTATCATTCAATATCTTTTGGTAGATAGTTATTTTACTGTCCCATTATACTTTTTAATCATAATGCTTCCAATTTGGTATTTTCAATTGTTGCTCACACATTGAGACTAGTGTTGAAGCGGTCTTCG
Source organism: Lemna minuta (assembly GCA_024174645.1). NCBI lineage: Eukaryota > Viridiplantae > Streptophyta > Magnoliopsida > Alismatales > Araceae > Lemna > Lemna minuta. The sequence goes on along the minus strand of CM044104.1, from coordinate 2,527,505 downwards.
CTGAAATGATATATTCTCAGATTGGCATGGAAAATTTGATCATATTTGGGTCTTATTTCATAGAAAAAAGGTACGTACATTGAACTTTATGTAGTTTTCTTTATTTTCTACCTTTCCAATTTTCACCTTATCCTTTTTCATTTGAGTTTAGTTTTGTATTTAATTTTACAATTAGTTTTTGATTAATTTATGATATTTATGATTAATTAAGTTTTGGGATATGTATTTTATGATAATTTTTTAATTATGAATGTTTCCTTTATGCGATTTTAATTGTATCATGGTTACCATTAACAAAAGTAGGGATTACAAAACGAAAGCTTTCCCCATGACATTTGTCTGATATTACTTGGGGACTTCAAGTGCACACCCCTAGTGAGGTCTCCAAGTCGCTCCCAGGTTTCATGAAAGGTTTCACTTGTGCCCTGGGTAAACTTGAAGATGGCTTTTTGAACTGAGGTGGTTTTCCCTACAGAATAATATTTTCTTAAAAATTCTTCCTCCATCTCGGTCTCTAGTGAATTCTTTCCCTAATTATAAAAACCAATCCTTCGCTCGGTCTCTAATACTAGCGCGAAAAAGTTTCCTCTTCATTATGTCGGCGGAGATATTATGAATCTGATTGATTTCACCAACTTGGGATAGCTCATCCACATGTCGATACGGGTCCTTGGAAGGTTTACCATGGGAGATAGGAAGCATACTCATCACATGTGAATCGATTGTAAAATTTGCACCTTTATTTAGGCGTGCGTGAATTCGAGTGACAAGTGACGTACGATAATTGCGATCGTTGAAACACATGGTCTTCAGTCAAACAATATTTATAATTCCAAAATCACGATGATTAAAAATCAAAAATCAAGTATAGCAATGAGATCAGGTCGAATACACAGAGAGCACGGTTGATTTTGTATCGAATGAGTTGACTTGGTCAACTTTAAGTCTAACAAGGGTTTTAAAAAAATAAATATGATCTATTATCAATGAAAACAATATTACTATATGAGAGAATAAGATATTTGAATTTTTAAAAAAATATTTAGAGAAGAAAAGTTAAAAGTCAAAGTCAAAGCATTGATTTGACAAAACTTTGACTTTCTAGAAAATCATAGCAAAAAAGGTGAGATAATATTATAAAAATCATATTTTCAGAAACTAGAGAGAAGGAGGAGAATTTTAATAGAAAGATCACAATTTTTAGAGAAGAATTGGATTTACTGTGACTTTTTTAAAATCAATAAACAAAAAATCTCCAAAATGAAGGTCTTAGTCAAAATCCTTAAATGGACTGAACAAATGATATCCAAATCTAGAAAATCACCCATGCATAGAAAGCTAACAATCAGAGTATTCCAAAGACAGACCAAATTTCACCTTCTATATTTGTACTAATAGCCCTCGAAAATCAACACCCAAATTCAGACCGATTTTGAACAATAGTGGGTTAAAAGACAAATCGAAGGGTCATACCTTGATGAAAATTTGTCGAATTAGATATCCATGGAAAGCTAATTGAACAAGGAATCCAATGAAATCAAATTTGTTTGAATTGGACTTAAGATCAAAGACAAATCAGTGTTCAAAAATTAGCAAAAATCTGCAATGAAATTTGGGCAAAAATGAAGAAATTCTCATTCCTAACATCTAATTACCTATGTAAATCTAATCAAAAGTATTATGAAAGTGAGAATTATGAAGGAATCACACTACTAACACGATTGATGTGATGATTGAGCCTCAAATTGATTTGAGTGTTGTTAATTGATCGGATTTCTTCTTCATCGTACTTTCGGCGTTTAAGGGGAAATTTGAAAATGTTTTCTCAAAATGTTCGTGATTTACTTGCCTCAATCCATGCGTGATTGAGTCTAGAACAGAAGAGAATCATGAAGAACTCAAGATATTCCTCCAAAAATGCTTAATTTCATGCTTAATCTAGAGTTACATTTCTGTAAGAGAGAACATCTATGTGAACTTGGTTTACATTGTGGTTGTGGATCGATGATGCTTGCCCTAGATTTCCTAGGGTTTGCTGAAGGTTGGGAAGGTAATTGGTCAGAAATTTCTACTCACTTTTCCTTCCTCTGATCAGCAGAAGCATTGGAGCATTGGGCCTTAGCCCCTTCAACTCTATCAAATCAGTCGCTAACCTTGGTAAATTTACTCATCATTTGTGCTAATACACTTATGACCGGATCAACGGAGGGTGCTGAAGATGGCACTGCTGGTGGCGGTGTAACCGCGCGGGGAGGAATAGAGGTGAAAGGTGTCACCCTCGAGTTGCTCATAGGTTGCTAAGCGGATCCGAAGGGCCGATGCTATGAAGTGTGCAGCCCGCTCCACTGCTCCACATAAGATGGGTTATAATAACTACTATTACTATAACCCTGAGTTGGGTAGTGAGATCTACCCTCTTGGCTCAACCCCGGATAAGTTGTAGGCTTTGGCCGATATGGATATGGACCTTGGATTGCCATCATGCGGCAATCCAACTCGACATGCTCGAAATTCGAGCAATACAAACATGGAGCGACATCGCTATGTGCTACTGGTGTGAGACCCTCACAACCTGATCGGATCTTAAGCGAATCCATAATCAAGTTTTGTGCCTTGGTCAGCTTCTCAATCTTGTCCAAAAGCATGCCCGTCTCCCTCGCCTTCGCATCCAACATCCCTCCCTTTGAGGAAATTCTCCATCCTCTAAAGGATTTAACCACATGATGGTGGCTATTTTTGCCACTAACTCGATCAACTCGAGGGCTTCATCCTCATATTTGCTCATAAATGTGCCTCCACTAGCCCCATCAAACAAATATCAATTCGACGCAACTAAACCATCATAAAATATCTGAGTAATCTCACGCTTTGGTATGCCTTGATGAGGACATTGTCTCAAAAGATCTCTAAGTCTCTCCCAAGCCTCATAGAACACCTCCCCTGGCCCTTGTGAGAATTTGCCCATAGCTCTTCTCACGACACTAGTCTTCCCTACCAAGTAGTATTAATGCAGAAATGCATCTTCCATATCTCTCCAGGAGTCAAACTCGCAACAGAAGGTGAAAAACCACTCCTTTGCCCTTTCCTTAAGTGTGAAAGGAAAGAAGCACATATTGGTCATCTCGGAGAGGACATTGTGTAATTGATTGAATTCGCACACTTCGCTGAATTCATCAACATGTCAATAAGGGTCCTCCAAAATGGGTCCATGGAAAATGGGTAAGAGCCTATGTATGTGTGAGTCAGTTTTAAAATTCACACATCTTTGAAGAGGGGCATTGACTCAAGTGGTCTGCCTTTGGATGACCGGCCTCAGTTAATCGCAAAGGAGTCATCTCAATACCTCGGTGGGATGAGGGGCGTCTAATGGTTCTCCTCACGCTAGTGTGGCGATACCTGGTACGGGAGTGCTAGATTGAGTCTCAGATGGAGCACTAGAATGTCCTAATGTGTCGAATAGGTCATCGTACAAGGAGTTATTCCTTGTATGCCTCATGGATCTCTGATTTTGGTGGCCTTGTCGTCCTCCTCGGTTCCTTGGATTCCTATTCATAGCTATATCAAAAAGATCAAAGATATACTACAAGATATATATATAAGAAAATCAGAAATGTTTTCTACTTGAAATGAGATGTTCTAAATGAATATTCTTCCTCTAATCCACCAAAACAAAAATCGAGTTAGACACGATCACAAATCAAACCACAAGAGAAAATAACACTAATAAACCTTTAATAACACAGAATGTACCTGACTTATCGAGTTCCTCGTCAAGATCAAGTGAAAAACATAAAATAGAATACCAAATTGCACCAAAAAATAAAGAAAGGGCAAAATGGAAATCTTACCTATAACTTCGCTTTTTCCACAAATGAGATTGTCTTAAGCTTCAAATTACTTTCTCTGCAAGGTTACTACAATAACAAAAGAGAAAAACCTAAATTTGTCCTCAAATTTCGAATGAAAAATCAATAATGCATACTCCCTCGCAACGGCCCCATTTTGTGTAGTCGTTGAAACACACGGTCTTTCGGTCCAACAATATTTCTAATTCCAAACTCACGATGAGATTGGGTCGAACCACATTGAGCACCGTTAACTTTTATCGAAGAGTGGACTTGGTCAAACTTAAGTCTAATTAGGGTTTTTAAAAAATTAAAATGAGATATTATTAATCATAATAGTACTAATATATGAGAGAAGATATTTTAAGACTTTTGAAAAATATTTGGAGAAGAGAAAGTCAAAAGTCAAGGTCAAAGCATTGACTTTCACTCGATTTTGACTTTCTACAAAATCAGAGAGGAAAAAGGTGAGAAAATTTTCAAAAAAAAATTTATATTTGCAGAAACTAGAGAGAAAGAGGAGAATTTTGATATAACGATTTTGATTTTTAAAGAAGAATCGGATTTACTATGATTTATTGAAAATCAATAAACTGAAAAATTCCCGAAATGATAAACACGGTCAAAATTATTAAATTGACTTGTCAAATGATATCCAAATCTAGCATATCACCTATGAATAGAAAGCTTACGATCAAAAAAATTTCCAAAGAAACCAAAATGATCAAATTTAGCCTCGTATATTTGTAGTAATTGCCCTAGAAAGTCGACACCCCAATTAGGATTAATTTTGAATAGTAGTTGGTCAAACGACAAATCGAAGGGTCAAATCTCGATGAAAATTGATGAATCAGAATCTCACAAAAAGCTGATTGAACAAGGAATCCAATGAAACCAAATTTGAATGAATTGAACTTAAGATCAAGGAGAAATCCTTGTTCGGAAATCAGCAAAAGTCGGTGATGAAATTTGGGCAAAATGACCTATCTAAACTCTAATTACCTATCTAAATCTAATCAAAATTGCAAGGATTACGAAGCAATCGCACTACAAACTCGATTGACGCAAAGATTGAGCCTCAAATTACTTTGATTGCTCAGAGATTCCCTGATTCCTTCTCCGTCGTGTTTTTCGGCATTCAAGGGGCGATCTCCAAATGTTTACTCACAATGATTCATGATTAACTATCCTCAATCCAAGAGCAATTGAGTTTAGAATGCCAAAAAAATCATAAAGAACTCAAGATTTTTCCACCAAAAATGATTAACTTCTTCACGTTTAATCAAAAGTTACACTTTCAGAAGAAAAAACATCAATTTATACAAGAATTCATTGTCAAATATCCGAGTCATCCATTTTGTTAAATGAATGCTTGAACGGCCACGATGCGTCCCACATCACGCGCGATAAGTGGACCATGATCCCATGACGCGAGCCCACTTCTCCTTGATTTTTGTCCATCCGATCTTCATCGGAGCGTCCACAGGCAGCAGAGTCACTCCATGATTCGCCGAGTGCGAAATGAAATTGCAATCGTTGGATTTCACAAATGCGATTGATGGTTCTAAATTATGCGTGTGTGTTTGATCGCGATCTGATGGATCAGAGTTCATGAGATCAACGCCCGCTCTTTTGCGTGATTTGATCCAATACTGCTCAAGCTGCCATCTCACATGCACACATATAGAAAAACCGAGTCCCGCACAAAAGAAATCAAAAGAAATTATCGAGTACATAAGGGGAAACACCCTTATGCATTTGCGTCACCCACTGGGCCTAGTACACACCCCATCCTTTTCACCTGGGCCCACTATACTCGTGGGCCCTAATAAGCTTTGCCCGATTAATACCTCGCACCACGTAGGCACCCACGTCGGTCCATGTCGACTCACGTGGCACCACCACGTGTCCGTGTCGCGCAACGTCAGCTCCGCGCGGGTCCAACACTTAATAAACCCATTTTTGCATTTTTTTAAGCCTTGAAAAATTCTGAAAAATTCCTAAAAAAATCAAAATAAAATCTAGAAAACTATATAAACTTCATAAATAAAAGGCCTTCTTGATCTTTTCAAATTCATAACTTTTAATTTCAAAGGCCTTTTTGACTCAAATTTTCTCCATTGGATCACAAATCTCTATTTCTTTCATCCCACGCCACCTAAAATATAAATTAATTCAAAAAAAATATGATGAATACAAAAATAATACTATGTAAACCCTTTGAAGTTCTAATTTGATTCATCCCATCATTCTCTTCTTCTAAATTCTTCTTTTAATCGTCAATTAAAGTCAAAATAAAATCAAGGAAAATGGTTAATTTCCAGTTGTTTGACCTTGTAAAATGTCAACATCAATAAAACACATAATTAACCCTAAATTATGCACAAATGTGGACTTTAGTAAAAATGGCATGCCAATGGAGAAAATTCATAAAACTATGATAACATGCATCATAGTTACAAAAAATAAGCATTAATAGAAGTTTAATATGATAGTATTTCAAGTTAAATATGAATGTTATCATTCCATGCTAGTCCAATTGGCTGGCTGGTATGCTGACACATGCCCATGTCACCACGTCAGCATCGCGGGGGTCCCGCACTTAATAAACCCTTTTTTACGATTTTTCAGCCTTTAAAAATTTTGACAAATCAAAATAAAATCTAGAAAAAATATGTAAACTTAAGAAATTTATAACTTTCAATTTCAAAAGGCCTTTTTGAATGAAATTTTCTACATTGGATCAAGAACATGATCCACTTTAAATCTATGCCCTAAAAATAAAAGTATTAGATAGAAACAAAAATTATGAGGCGACTTAATTCCTAGTTGACTTTCTAGAGTCAACTAGGTTAATTCCCTCTTTAACTCATAAAATCTTTTTCTTCGTTTTCTTTCTCTTCTTAAACCTTCATACCATCACTTAAATGCTGAAATATTTAAAACCAAAATTTTGCGATCAAACATAAGTGATTTGACCCTTGAAAAGATCAAACACACTTAAAACACATAAGAATGCTCAATTGATAAAAAAATGTAGAATTAAGTGATTTGGCGTTAAATTGAAGAAGATTTTATTTTAAGATGATAACATGCATCGTATAGACTGAAATTATGCATTAATACCAATTAATTATGATGAAATAAGAGTTAAATATGCATGATATCAACAGGTCTTTGGAGGACACGCTTGGCATAGTCACTAAGGTGTTTCCTTGCATTTCCCTCCTAGTTCCAGGCCATTATCTGGTTCTATTGGTTCTAGGGTGGAAGATGTCTCGATAGTGTTGGGGGATTGCGAGGATCATTCAAAGAGATCTACATTTAAAGGATTATTTCATAATCTCCAAGTGGTCTATCATCTTATGGAAGAGTGGAGTGGATATTTAGATGAATATAAATAATAATTACATATAAATTATCAAATAATAACGTCAATCATACCTGAGTCTCCGTATCCGTGAGAGTGAAGCGCTCTTAACGCGAATTTGATGAAATGCTCGCATGTAATCCTTAGAAAAGGGGAAAAAATAACTTGATCTTATCAAATTAAGCATCTCGTAGATTGATTTCTGCTTCTAATCACTCAGTGTAGGATCTATGTGAGTGAATTTTTACCAATTAAAAGAAAATCCAAGTTGACCGAGTGAAAATCGACTATTTTTATCAAAATTACGCCTTAATTCCCCAGAAACGGCGCCATTCAAAGAAACGAATTGATGTGGTCATTGATTGCACACCAATTTGTGTCAAAACTAATACCAAACTCATCAATTTTATCAAATGATCATGAATTAAGGAGTAAAGTGGTGAATAAGAATGGATTCCACAAAGAATTAGGGTAATTTAAGATGATCTTTTAAAATTCGATCAAATAAGAAGATGAATCATGGTGAGAAATTAAGAAAAGTAACTGATGCCGGACCGAGGGGTGAGCTCGGCCTGACGCTAAGGATACTATGGGGAACTAGGGAAGGGGTGTGGCCTATGGTATCTAGATGATGCGATGATGTCTCGATGCACTCCTCAAGCAGTCAACCTTCCCAACACGTCGTCTCTGAGTTCCCGGGATGCGCCGAGTAGGAGGGGTCGTGAATCCTCCCGGCTTGTCGTGGCAGAGAGAGAGCAACCTCGAGTCGTCTGGAGGGAGCTCGACCACAACCCGGCGGCCGGATCCACGATCCCAATCCCGTAACCAAAACTCACTCAACCTAACTAGGCCCGAGGGCGGTGGAGACAGATGCGGGAAGTACTCGAAAGAAATATTGCACTTCAAAATAAAAAGGGAGGGGATACGTGCCCTAACCCCGCGGGGCGCGAGCCCTGTCTGGCCTGGGGCGCAGGGAGGTCGCTCGGGCGCGGCAGAGGGCGACTGTCCTCGAGGCGAGCCGGCGGGGTGGCGCGGAAGGACGGCCGGCACCGGGTCGTAGGCGAGGGAGACTCGCGCTCGCGCTGAGCGCCGCGGCGAGCCTCGGCGAGAGAGGGCGGCGCTCGGCAGCGAGATCGGGCGATGCGCCGAGCGGTGGTGATCGGGCGCGACGGCGGATGCTAGAAGCGGCGGATGCGGTGAGTGACGATCGAAACGGTTGTGGAATGGGCCCGGCGATGGAGCGGGCGATCGGGCCGGGGCGATCGGACGCGGCGGTGAGGCGGGACGCGGCGGAGGCGGCTGGCCGGCGCGCGGATCGCGGCGGCTGGTAGGGCGCGGCGGCGCGGCGCCGGGGACCGGGCGCGGCGGACGGGCGATGGGGCGCGTCCCGGCTCGACGATGGGGTGGGGATCGACGCGACCGGACGGGCGGCGGCTGCGGGAAGCGGAGGGAGCGGAAGGTCTGGCTGCAGCTCGGCGTGGCGGCGGGGCAGCAGGACGCGAGGGCGGCGGCGGCGGGACGCGGCGGCTGGCGCTGGCGCGGCGGCGGCGGGATGCGGCGGCGGCGATCGCGCGCCGAGCGGCGCCGCACAGGGAATGGCGGCTTGCGCGGCGGCGACGACGGCGGCCTTGGGTGGCGTGGCGGCGGCGGCGGCGGCGGATCTCTGCGGCGGCAACGACGGCGGCTTGGAGCGGCGGCGATGGCGGCGGCGTGGAGCGGATCCGGGCTAGGGCAAGGAGTGGCGCGGCGGCGGCGGCACGAACTCAGGTGCGGCGGCGACGGAGGCGGCGGCGCGGCTCGGCGGTAGGACTTCTTCCCTAACCTTCCTTGAGCAGCTACTCGAGAGGAAGACTCTTATTTTCTCAAATGACGGCTAGGGTTTGTGGGGGTCCCTTCCCTCTTATAGAGCCCATGGTGGGCCAAGAGAGGAAAGGGCCCACTTGAGGCCCACAACCCACACCCATGCTCATAGAAAAGAAATAAGGTTCACAGAGGAAAGGGCTCAGGCTAGGGCCCCAAACGAAGGGAACCCACCCCCAAGGCCCTAAAAAGACAGAGAGGAAGATATGCAAAGGCCCGCTTAAACACGTGCGGGCTACAAAAGTGCGAAATAAAAAGGAAAGGGTAGAACGATAAACCATGCGCGCGAGCCTGATGAAGTCTCGTGGTGGCGAGATGAAGTCCTCACTTAGTGCAGTGAAAGCTCGGCATCCCTTCGTCTTCGCCTGTCGAGGGGGCTGGACGCCGCAGGTGCTGGCTCCTCCGGCGCCGTAGAGTGTCATGCCTTGGTGGCGACGGGGTCGTACGCCACCAATCCTCCCGGGTCGAAGAACTTTCGACTCCGCTCGAGTTAGCGGGTGAGCCTGGCAGCGGCTCGAGCAGGTCCGGGCCGTAGGCGTGCCAAGTCGTCCTCCGTGATCCATGCGTCATCCTCTCGCCGGCGTCCCTGCCAACGCACGAAAAACCTCCGTGAAGCACCATCCCCGTGAAGTCAATTATCTCATGCAGTACCTCCTCTACCTGGTCATGCCAATCGGGTGGTAGTACTGGGGAGTGGATCATGGGCAAACTCGCTCCGAGAAGGGGCGTGGGTCGGAAGGCTGATCATGAAGTGGTAGAGCTGAATAAGTGGCCAAGTCCGCCACGTTGAAGGTCGAGCCGATCCCCCACGAGGGAGGAATGCCGACGACGTAGGCGTTCGCCCACGCGAGACAGACCCGAACGGGCCCGCGCTACGAGCATGAAGTTTCGTGAGCCGTGCCCGGAGAGTATCTCTCGTGTCTCAACCGAACCATCACCTGGTCACCCACCTCGAAACTCCGGTGACGACGATGCGAGTCGAGCAGCCTTTGTTTGTACGCTGCATCTCGCCGAGTGATCCTATCATGAATGTACTTATGCAACTCACTCACATGCCGGGCAAATGCAACTCCATCCTCCAAGGGTCTAATGTGGGGATCTACCGGCGCTAAATCTAGATGTTTGCGGGGTACTAAACCATGGGCAACCTCGAACGGGCTCATGCCAAGGGCAGGTGCGGTCTCGCCGAGGCGTTATACGCAAATCCCCGCACGCGGATGACTAGGATCCCCAAGTGGTGAGGTTATCCCCCACCAAAGATCTGGGAGCAAGTTTCCTAGACTCCAATTGACGACCTCCGTCCGCCGTCGGGCCTGAGGGTGGTACGCCGTCGAGAACTTTAGCTTGGTCCCCAACATGCTCCACAGCGTCCGCCGAAGTGGCTCGGAGCGCTGACATCGCGATCCGAGACGATGGACTTAGGCAGCTCATGTAAAACGAACTACCTCCTCAGAATACAACCTGCCACTCACATGGGCATCAGAGGTCTTCGAACATGGCACGAAATGGGCCATCTTCGAAAAGCGATCCACTACCACCATGATAGAATCATGGTGGCGAACCGTGCGAGGTAGTCCGAGCACGAAATCCATGCTCACGTCGTCCCATGGTCGCGCCTGAACCGGAAGCGTGTGTAGAGGCCAGCATTCTTCTTGGACTTGCTTGGCGAAGGCGCACACCTCTGCACCGAGCAACGATGTTCCCAACATCGCGCTTCAAACTCGGCCAATAGAACTGATGTTCTATCGCCGTAATCGCCTTGTCCCTGCCGAAGTGGCCGGGCAAGACCTCCGGAATGGCACTCCCAAGTGAGCTGATCCTCGAGCGATGTGCGTGGTACGCACAACCTCATTCCTCGAAGAATAGGTAACCCTCTCGTCCGAAGGGTAGTCACGGTGCTCATGACTAGTGCCAAGCTCAAGGGCCTAGACTATGGGGCCAAATCTGGGTACGCCGAATATAAGTCCTTTACGCACTCAAACCCGAGAACCTGCACCCTCACTAAGGTGAGGAGATGTCGCCCAGGCGGCTCAACCACATTATCCTTGCCCTTCTTGTGGCGGATGACGAACGTGTAGTCCTCGCAGTATACTCCACCCATCGTGCGTGTCCGTCGCTCAACTTCTGCCGCGAGTGGAGGTACTTTAGGGCCTCGTGGTCCGAAAAGAGCACAAACTCCTTGGACAGAGATAATGGCGCTCAGCTACGCAAAGCTCGAATGACGGCATAGAACTCCCTTATCGTACGTGAGTACCGGAGTTTGACGTCATTCAGCTTCTCGCTAAAGAACTCAACTGGGGTAGCCATCCCTGGCTCAGATCACCCCCAATGCCGACGCCTGGAAAGCTGCCGCAAGCGACCTCAAACACCTTCCCGAAGTCGGGTAACCGTAGGACCGGTGCTTGGGTCATCAAGGCCTTCAATTGACTCGAAGGCCAGCTCGGCTGCCTCACCCACCGGAATGTCTCCAGCCCGAGGCACTCAGGGCATCGGTGCCGCCACGTAACTAAAGTTCTGACGAACCGGCGATAGAACGTCGCGAGCCCAATGAAGCTCCCTGATGTCGTGGATGGTGGAAGGTCGCGCCATGACGAAATAGCTCTGTACTCTTCTCCGGATCGCGGACACACCGCGAGCCGACACGATGAATCCTAGGAAGGAAACCCCTGTCGTGGAAGAAGTAGCACTCTTGGGGTGAGCGTAAAGCTTCTCCCCGTCGAAGTGCACGTGCACTCCGCGTAGATGGTGGAGGTGGTCTTCGATCGCGGCTGTAGATAAGTATGTCAGTCAAGTAGATGACGTACAAATTTGCCAATGAACGGGCACAAGACCTCATTCATCAGCCTCGGAAGGTACTAGGCGCGTCTCGAGAGACCGAACGGCATGACTTCGCCACTCGTAAAGACCATCCTTTATCTTAAAGGCGGTCTTCCACTCATCTCAGGGCGGGATCCGAACTCTGATGGTATCCGCTTCTCAAATCAATCTTTGAGAAGACCGTGGATCCCTGCCATCATGTCGAACAAGTCCCGCAGCGCTGGGATCGGAAAACGGTACTTTGACTGTGATCCCGTTGATAGCACGGCTATCACAACACATGCGCCTGTGTACCATCCTTCTTGGCGCAAGAAGGGCGTGTACCGCGCAGGGGCTAAGGCTCTCCTGAATGAGGCCCTTCGCCAACAACTCCCGAACCCGTCGCCAGCAGCTCCTCGTAGCGTGCGGGCTCCATCCGATAGTGGGGCAGGTTTGGGAGTGAAGCGCCCGGCACAAGATCGATTGCGTGCTCGGATATGGCGCATCGGCGGCAACTCGCTCGGGCAGGTCCTCTGGGAATACGCCTCCGAACTCCGCTAGGATCGGCTCAGCCTCTGGGAAGGTGTGGGTGGCTCTGCTCCGGTGGGGACATCGAGAGCTAAGGCAAAACAGATCGGGTGTCCGTGAGCTCGTCCCCGGATACTCCGCTGAAACTCCTGACCTCGAACCACCATGAGTCCAACGCGAGGAGGCGGTAGGCGCCGAGCCATAGGCTCGGGCGGTGTAGGGGACCCATACGACTCTCCGGCCACGGTGCATGAAGGTGCAAGTGTTTGCCCTTCCCGCCACTGGACGCCGTGGTCATATAACCATGGTCGCCTGGGTATGATGCTCCCGATTTTCATCGGGATAACATCACAGAGCACTATATCGTCATAAGTGCTGATCTCGCAGAGGCACCCCTACTCGGAGTCTCACCGGAAGAGATGTCGTATCGATCCAAGACACATCGAGGGTGTCGAGAAAGTGCGGGTAAGTCGATAGCCCAAGCCGTGGAATCATCGTGGTCCGACACTGGCGCTGACGCAACTCGCCGCTATCGACGATCAACTTGCACACTTGCCCATTGATCTTCACATAAGTGTAGAAGATCGAAGTGCGAAGTGCGCACTCGGCTACCGGATCGTGGGGTCGGGTGATGGAGTCCCCGCCCTGATCAGCCCGGGCCGAGGAGGAGGCCCCGGGTGTCGACGCGGATGCGACACGGGTCCTCGCGGACGGGGTCGGGCCCCAGCTGATCGTGTCCTGGGGCGGCCGGACACAGGGGTGCCGCTGCGTCGGGGCCTCAGCACGGCAATGCTGACTACCGTAGATCCGTGGGGTGCCGTGGAAGAGTGGGAGGAAGCTGCGCCGGTGATCTTGATGTAGCCAATGACGCTCTGGATCCGTGCATTCCTCCTCTAGCCCATCGTCGCAACGTAGATGTCATCCCCCAAGTCGTCGCTCGCCGCCCACCGTATAGTCTCCGGGCACGTCCTCTAACCCGATGAGCAGGTTTGAAGACTGGGCACCGGCTGGCTCGGTGTCCTTGCCCCGACACTTGAAACAAGTGATGGGCGGAGGGGCGGCGGCGGTCGTGCGGAGGGACGACCGGCTCGTCACGGCCCGGGGGTGGGGCAGATCCCACCGAGGTGGTCGGGGTAGTCCGACTGCTCCCGCCACCAGGTCGAGGCCGGGATGGGGTGGTAGCCGCTCGTGGAGCGGGTGAACGGGGCCCGGCGGTCCGAGTGGTCGTCGTCACCGGGCGTCGTCTCCAAGTCTCTCCATGTGCTCCACGATGCGATAAGCCTCGCCAACTTCGGAAGGGCAGCTCTTGAGCACCTCATTCCGAAGACGGGTGGTAAGCCCGTGTGTGAAGAGACCAATGACGATCCGTGGGTCCTCCACGAACCGACACCTCATCCGACACTCACTCAAAGGTCCGGATGTAGTCCCGAACGGGTGACTTGCCCCGCCGGAGGTCAAGCCATGACAGGAAGAGTGTCGCTCGTATTGCCGCGGAACATACTTGTTCCGCAGCTTCCGAACCATCTCGGCCCAGGTAGTGATCGGGAGCCCCGCCTCTGGGCGGCTAAGTACTCGCTCTCCCAAAAAGATCTTGGCCTGTCCGCCAGTCTCATCTCTCGCGTACTCGACGCAGAGGTCGGTGTCCATGCGATACTAGCGGGAAGTAGGAGTTCATGCTGGACTCCCTAATCAATGAAGTCTTTGGGTTCTCGAGAACCGTCAAAGACAGGACCTCAACCCTCACGCCTTCTCGCATACGAATGCGATGGTCCTCACGATGACGATCGGGGGTAATCCCGCCGGCCGTGGGAAGTCTCGATCGCCGTGCTGATGACGTGGCGGGCTGGGGTAATGCCGTGGTCATACTCCCGATCGTAGGGGCTCGGCGTAGTCCGGCGCGGTGGCGCGCGCTAGGGGAATATCACGATCATGGCAGGAATACTCCGGCCGGGGGTCGTAGTCTCCGCGGCGACGCAGTCTCCTCGAGCGCCGGTGGTGTACTCGCCATCGTGATAATAATCACGGGGCGGGGTGGATCGACTCTGGCGGTCGGGATACCCATGATCCCGAGCTCCGTATGCGGAGACTACGGTGCGCGATCACCTCGATAATCGCAGCGATCATCGTAGGGCGGGCACCCCTCGGGCCTCGACTGTCCCGGCGGTAGTCCCTCGAGTGACCACCCCGAGCCTGGCCGATCATCATATCGCCCCGTCCGGGACGCGGGGTTTGCTCGTAGGGGCCCCCTCCGTGGGCTGGGTCGTCGATCCAACTCATCGAGCACTCGGACGTCGCCCGTGGGGCGCCCGAGCCCAAGCGGGTGTCGCTGCGGGGCCATGCGGCCCGAAGTGGATGGGATCGGACTCCCATCTGCTCTAGTACTGGCACTCACCGTGCGGTGAAGATCTGCCGTGGTAGGTAGGGATCGCCATCGAAGGCGATCGAGGTCGGCTCACGCCCTCCGCGTCGAGGCTGGCTGGTGGAAGGCCGATCGCCGGTAGTCATCGCTGGGGCCTTTCCGGCGCCGTCGTCGTGATCGAGCGAAGGGGGAGTGAGCACGTGTAGACCGTCCCATCGGACGAGTGAGGGCTAGGTAGGTCCGGGCCTCGGAGAGGACGGACCGCCTAATCCTATACGAACTGGAGGCGGAGGAGGAAGGCGAACACCTTCCATCCCGCCGTCGGGCATCGGAATGCCCGTGGGACCCCTAGGATCCCGAGAGGGAGATGTGGATACCTCTCGAACCGCGGCCCTGGCAGAGCGTGTCTCGACTACCATGGCGTGTACCCGGCTGTGGGGAAGAGGGGCTATCCCTAGTGTGATGTATGATGAATGCAGGATAAAAATCTAAATGTCTATATGAATGAATGATACTAATAATGCGGAAGATGAAATGGAACAGAGGCGGCGAGCGCAGTCGAGCGACCACAGCCTGTGCTCTGATACCAAGATGATGCCGGACCGAGGGGTGAGCTCGGCCTGACGCTAAGGATACTATGGGGAACTAGGGAAGGGGTGTGGCCTATGGTATCTAGATGATGCGATGATGTCTCGATGCACTCCTCAAGCAGTCAACCTTCCCAACACGTCGTCTCGGAGTTCCTGGGATGCGCCGAGTAGGAGGGGTCGGGAATCCTCCCCGGGCTTGTCGTGGCAGGAGAGAGCAACCTCGAGTCGTCGGTGGGAGCTCGACCGTCAACCCGGCGGCCGGATCCACGATCCCAATCCCGTAACCAAAACTCACTCAACCTAACTAGGCCCGAGGGCGGTGGAGACAGATGCGGGAAGTACTGAAAGAAATATTGCACTTCAAAATAAAAGGGAGGGGATACGTGCCTAACTCCGCGGGCGCTGAGCCCGGTCGCTCGGGGCGAGGGAGGTCGTCGGGCGCGCAGCTGGGCGACCGTCGTCGAGGCGAGCTCGGCGGGGTGGCGCGGAAGGACGGCTCGCCACTGGTCGTAGGCGAGGAGATCGCGGCGCGACTGCTGCCGCGGCGAGCTCGGCGGAGAGAGGGGCGGCGTCGGCAGCAGTATCGGGCGATGCGCCGAGCGGTAGTGACTCGGGCACGACGGCGGATGCCGGATGCGGCGGGATGCGGTAAGTGAGGATCAAACGGTGGTGGAATGGGCCCGGCGATGGAGCGGGCGATCGGGCCGAGGCGATCGGACGCGGCGGTGAGGCGGACGCGCGAGGCGGCTGGCCGGGCGCGCGGATCGCGGCGGCTGGCAGTGGCGCGGCGGGCGCGGCGCCCAGGGGACCGGGCGCGGCGGACGAGCGATGGGGCGCGTCCAGCTCGACGATGGGGTGGGGATCGGACGCGACCGGACGGGCGGCGGCTGCGGGAAGCGGAGGGAGCGGAAAGGCTGCGGCTGCAGCCGGCGTGGCGGCGGGGCAGCAGGACGCGAGGGCGGCGGCGGCGGCGCTGGGGCGGCGGCGGCGGGATGCGGCGGCGGCGATCGCGGCTGAGCGGCGACCGACAGGGGAATGGCGGTTTAGCGCGGCGCCGACGGCGGCAGCCTTGGGCGGCGTGGCGGCGGCGGCTGGGATCGGCGGCGGCGGCTGGCGCGCGGCGGCGGCGGATCTCTGCGGCGGCAACGACGGCGGCTTGGAGCGGCGGCGATGGCGGCGGCGTGGAGCCGGATCCGGGGCTAGGGCAAGGAGTGGCGGCGGAGGCGGCGGCGGCGGCGGCCGGCGACGTCGGCGGTAGGACTTCTTCCCTAACCTTCCTTGAGCAGCCACTCGAGAGGAAGACTCTTCTTTTCTCAAATGACGGCTAGGGTTTGTGGGGGGGTCCCTTCCCCTATTATAGAGCCCATGGTGGGACAAGAGAGGAAAGGGCCCACTTGAGGCCCACAACCCACACCCATGCTCATAGAAAAGAAATAAGGTTCACAAAGGGAGAGGGAAAAGGCCCACAACCCACACCTGATTAAGGATGTTCCTACTATTGTTTCTTGAGATCATTATTCATAATTATACAAGGTACATATGATATAGTGGATGTGGTTTGGAAAATTCGGAACTTATATCAAAGGAAAAAGGGTGGTTGACTTGGTCCATTCAAGGAATTCTAAGTATCTAAGGATAAGGCTAATTCTTTTGACCAAGTCAATCATTAGATCAGTGTAAAATAGAGGAAGGAGGGAAAATAAATCCCTTAAGATCTACTCTCTCTTTAATGATTTAGAGAGGTCTTCTTCATCCATTAAATGAATGGATAATTTTTTAAAACTCATGAGTGGGGAGGAGGAGGAGGATAGGTTCACTTTGAACCCTTGTGTTCATGTTTCAAAATAATTCTCCATCATCTCTCCTCCTAATGAATCAAGCGACAGGATGTGATCATATATGTTGCTTTGTTGGAACTTAGGCTATTGGAAGATGCTTTTGTAGCCAATTTAATTGGCCTAGTTTCTGTATTCTTTCTCTTCTCCCCTCAAAAGTACATGATGTGGCAGAATCTTGGCAACCGCACCCCATCTAGGGGCTGATCTAACAGCCAACAACTGTCGTGATTGCCCATAAATGTCGTGATTAGCCAACAAATGTCTTTTTATTTCGGTGATTTTGTCTCCATTTTTTGCTCGGAATTGAGTCCTCTTTGAGTTGTCTTTGAGCTAGCTCGATCCCCCAATGATTCTAGGGACATTTCCACTCAAATTCTAATGATTCTAGGAGCATTCTTATTGATGGATAAATTGGTGTTTGAACCTAGATGAGTCCGTCAATGCAATTGTGCAAATAAGCCTTGATGCGGTGACGGTTAGACCAATCTGTCGACAATTCAAGGTAAGCATTTGAATATTTCATCATGAAGATGCATAGATAGGTTTAGTTTTATGGTTTAGATGGATAATTAGGACTTTAGTCCCTTCAAGATCCAATTTCTCCCTCCATCGTGAAGACAAGGGTCTCCCCATTGACCAAGGAGAACCCTCTCACTTTGTGAGCGAACGCAGTTACTTTGATTGTTTTTGAAGGACTTCTTATGGGAGTTTAGACTTCTCATCACCGAGTGGAGAGAGAGCGGGTGAACGATAGAAATGTCGGAGATAATAAAAAAAATAGATAGACCCAAAGAGAAGGAGAGTGAGCAATAGTCTCATGGTCTCATGACAAACTTTATCACAT
>CM044104.1:2450974-2508975 GCA_024174645.1 Lemna minuta | reverse complement strand
TTTTTTTGGAAAAACTTGAAAATGAATCCACAAAATCAAAAATCATTGAATTTGGATCAAGATTCGCGAAGAAATCATTAAGTAAATAAGAGAGAAATTTTTGAAATTAAAAATCACGAAAAATTGAAATTGAAATTGAAATTGATTAAAATTACGATTCAAAATTCAAATCTAAAGCTATATGAGGGAAGATTAGGATGAAATACAATCTCTAACCTAAAATTGCGCTTGAATTGATCCAATTAATTTCTGGATCAAAGGCTTTTCATTTCCGAATTTGAAAAACGATTGTTGATGTTCAAGACTTGATTTCTTCCTATTCTCTTAATGAAATCTCGTTTTCAAGCACGCCATGGACGCAAAAATTGATCTAAAAGTGATTGGAAGCAAGAGATTCAAGGGATTTGGTGTCGAAATAGTTGGATAACTCCAATTGCCCTGGAATGCTTTACAATATCATAGAACGTCTCTATTTATATGATGAATTGGTCGTAACCGTCTGATCGAGCATTTAGTCTTTGATTAACGACTCTCATGCAATGCAATCGTGTGAATCGTTACAGTTAAGTTGTGGTCATTGGATCTCAGATGGACCGTCCAGATGAAGCCATGTCACGCGCGTTATAAGTAACGCATCAAACTGTCACCATTTCATCTTGATCCGACACTACATATGCGTTTCATCGGTTTTAATCTCAGCAGTTATAGCTCCTCATATCGATGGCTGAGATTAAATCTTTTTAACATCATTCACTAGCGAATAGAATTGCGACATGTACCCCCCCTCCCCCCGCCTTAAGTGACAATCAACAAGTGCGATTAATCATGTAATTGGACGCTCCATATGCTGCCACGTAACTTGCTCAAAATTATAATGTTATTTAAATCAGATAATTTGATTTTAAATTCATAGAAATTTAGAAAAATCTCAAAAAATCCCTATAAATTAGAAAATTCGTATATTTTAAAATATAACTCTAAATTAATCCAAATGTATTTCATTGGATTAGAAACTAAATTATCTTTCTTTCTAAAAAGTCAAATTTAATAAAAAAAATAAGAGAATAAATTTCTATTTCAAAAATACACTCATTTCATTTAGATTTTAAAACTTAGAAAAATATATAAGTGTATATAAAATGATTTCTCTTATTATTTAACCTTCCAACCTAATTATAATCTCAAATATAGATGGGTTATGATATTATTTAACCTTCATAGAATGATAGATAAACACTCAAAAATATGATAACATGCATTAGAATGGAATGTCTTATGCCTTAATTTGCATTAGTAATCATATATTTTCATGTTTATTTACTATGTTATCAAACGCCTACGTGGCGCGCGACCTAAGTGGGCTGAGCATAGTGGGCATGTGTATCGCGATAGAAAGAGAGAGAGGCGTCTGGGCCCGTTAGGGTGACGCGAAGATAACATGAAGCCCTCACTTATAAAGGCCTCCAATCTCCTAAAATTTATGCATGTGGGACTAATCCAACGTATTACATTTTCCAAGCAACGTGGCAGCTTGTGAGAAGTCGGATCAAGCGCACAAATAGTGCACGTTGATTTGGTAGACCCTGGTCCACCAGATCTCAACTAAGCACAAGTGAGAAATTCATAGTCGTAGATCTCATTAGTGAGATTCAACTGCTAGGATTTAATAACGCAGCCGGCAAATCCTAAAGTGACATGTGGCAGCTTGTGAACACATCAATAAAGATCTAACAACAGAAATGAAGATGGAAGGTGAGCCCACGTCGGGGAGATTGTGGCCCTTTTCTTGTGCAGACGTGCCCTCATCTGACTTGTCTGATTCTTTATAAGAAAACGGACATCCCAGATGAAATCATAAAATCTCTTTATAAATTAATGTTCTCTCTTATGGAATTTTAACTCTTGATTAAACATTTAATTGAGCATTTTTGGAGGAAAGTCTTGAGTTCTTCATGAATCCATTGCATCCTAGACTCAATCGTGCACGAATTGAGGCAAGAAATTCATGGAAATTGTGAAAAAATGGAAGGTAATTGCCCCTTAAACGTTGAAATCATGCTAGAGAAAGAATCAGAGAAATCTACAGCAATCAAGGCAATTTGAGGCTCAATGTTCATGTCCATTGGGTTAGTAGCGTGATCACTTCATAATCCTCACTTCATGGGTCATTTAGATTAGATTTAGATGGGTAATTAGAGTTGTAAGAACCGAAAAATCTTCATTTTCCCCACATTTCTTCACGGATTTTTGCTGATCTCCAAACAAAGATTTCTACTTGATCTTAAGTACAATTCTAATGATTCATTTTATTAGATTCCTTGTTAAATCAGCTTTCCACGGATATCTGATTTGCAAATTTTTATCAACTTTTGGCCCCTCAATATGCCATTTCACCAACTACTGTTCAAAATCAATCCAAATTTGGGCGTTAACTTTCGAAGGCTATAACTACTAATATAGAAGGTAAAATTTTTCAATGGTTGTCTTTGTAATCCTCTGATCATAAGCTTCTCATGCATAGGTGATTTGTCAAAATTGAATGTCATTTGGCCTGTCAATTGAAAGATTTTAACCGAAACTGTAACTCTAGGTCATTTTCTATATGTTGACTTTCAAAAACCACACTAAATCCAGTTGCGCTCTAAAATCACAAGCCTAATATCAAAATTCTCCTCTTTCTCTCTAGTTTCCAAAAATATAATTTTCATAATATTATTTCCAAAAAATTGCAATTCATGTAACACTTTTGCCATATGTGCACCTCCGTGAGATTTAAGCAATTCCTTGATAGGAAGAAGACATTGATGAGGGCTGCACATGTCATCAATCCAATGAATCATGATCTTGACTATTGCCACATGATTTGTGGTGGTGCACATGAGCAACACTTTAATTGATTGAAAGAATTGTTGCATTTTGATCATTTCATCATCAAACTTTGCAAAGATGCCACATCGTAATGTGTTTCCACTTGGAAGGGACACATCATATTGTGCAAAATACGAGCACAAAGCTTCAATATCTAGATTCTCAAGGGTCACAAAGAGTGTATCGGTCTTGATTATCAAATCAATGCATCTTCCTTAGTGAGCTATTGAGTCTTTCCTAGATATTTAATTTTTTGGAAAAAAAAATTTAGTCAATAGATTTAGAGTACTTGAAGGCTTGGGATCTCTATAAATAAAAATATGATACTTTTCCAAGTGTTTCCATATAGTCATATTGCTTCTCATCTTGTCTCTCTTCATAATCATCTCTCTCAAGGGGTTCTTTGCCTACAAATTTTGCAACGATAATCATGATTCTCATTCTTTGTATAATAGACCAATATTGGGGGGAAAATTGATGTTGTGAGGAATTCATTTAGCTCACATTTTCAGCAATATGTGTATATGCATAATTTGAGGCAATCTTCTAAATAATGTGTCATTAATACATTCATTTTCATCATTTTCATCATTTTAACACATAAATCACGTTACACTAATGCACATTATCATGGTTTCTATGATATTTTTGCATTCATCATTTCATTACACTCATATACTCAACTTACATCTATTTAGGGCTAATTAGATAAAAATTGAATATTTCCTATCACGAATCACTCTTTTCTATGTCATATTCTGTGAGACTAACCCCATTTGAAAATTTCAAAGTCAAGTGGTTTAATTTTCACATTTTCTATGAGTTACATGGATACAAGAACATGGGAATGCAAATAGGAAAGCATGGATATGAATCACAAAAAGAGGGAAGAGGAAATAGCTCTCTACCAAACTTGAATACCAATTCAACCCTATTTATATAATAGGAGTGATAAATGAGATTTGAATTTGGTAGAGGGATCATCCTAAACTTTTTTGAATGATCCATATTTATTCTAGAAATCAAAGTTGGGTCAACCTCCTTATTTTTATGGTGGTTAGACCAAACTTAATTTTTATGAACTGAGCCCTTAATTTTTTTCTCATGATTTTTGAAAATTATGAATGAAAATATAGAAGGTTAAATTCGTCATCCAATGGTGAAAATTAAATAGAAAAAGGAGTTGTATTTTTTGAGATATTTAATTTCTAAGTTTAGATTTTTTTAGAATTTTTTTGATTTTTTAGGGTATTTTTTCCTATTTTAAGTATTTTAAAAAAAACCTCCAATTGTTGAAGTCGAATTTTGCAACAAAAGTCTTTGCACTAATAAAGGCTGACACACCTTATTTTGTGTGCAATAAGAGTGTGATCACTCTTATAATATGATCTCGATCAATGCCTTTGATTTTTCTAGATTAAAATCATGATATCTCATGATCTAGTTGGAGTTTTGAGCTGAAATTTATAGCTAGATTTATCTTTTAACCCTCTATCCATCAATACTAGATTGAAGAATTGAGCTGGAAAAAATAATTTTAATGATTGGACTCTTTTACCCCTCTTTACACTCAAACCTTAACAACACACCTCTAAATGCCTTTATTTTCTCTCTCCTCACATTTTTTTGGCTCTCTATTAGCATGAGGCTACCATAAGGAAAGGGAGAGGAGGTCAAGGCCCAAGGAGCATTGTTTTGATGCTCAATCTTGTTGTGGAGAAGGAAGCAAGAAAAGATCATGATCACAATGAATCAAGCATCACCTAGCCTAGGATGAACCAACAAGGTTTTTACAAAGATCTAGATTGGATTTTTGCCTGTGAAAATCGACATGTGTTTTATATGTGTTATACAGTAGACATGTGTCTTATATTTATTTTTATTTTATTGTATCTCTACGCGTGCATCTCTCACTCTCATCATCATCGCAAATCAATGCATTGTTATCGACATCCATCCATCTCATATAGCCATCATATCATCTCCATTTTCATCTCTCTTAATCTCATTCTCTCATCTCTTTTCTAATTTCTATTTTAACTCCAAGATAAACTCAAAATTATCGCTGACACTCACCTCCACATGCTCCATTTTCACTTCCACGTATTTCCTTACCCTTATCTTTCCTTTGAACTCTTAACCTCATTACTTGAGCTCCTTGTGGATTCGACCCTTGCTGACACTATACTAGGGAATTATATTTTATTGCATGAAATAGACACACAATAATAACAAAAAATGCACACGATCAACCTCATCACTCTTAAAAGTAGATGAATTATGATACCTAACACTTTATGTTATTAAAATAGAAAAGTATTTCATGCATGATCAATAGGACATTATGTATTGGGATAGAATATAATTTACCTCATCTTGAGGGATATCCATTCAAGGTTATCGATGGTCAATGATTAAAAATTTAAATTTCTGGAATTCATATCATCGACATTAGATAGAAATAATTAAGATACTTAGAAATCAATTATGCACCAAAAATTAAATATCAAATAGACTCAAGTCTAAAGACATATGTCAAAATAACTTAAATATTCTACTGACAAGTCTTTCATTTTTACAATGAATTTCTTGCAGAAATTACTCTTGTATAACTCATCTGAGGTTTCTACCCATTTTTTAAAAATTATTAAATAAAATCTGCACCAGGATGACTTTCTACCACTTCTTGCCTCAAGGTCCAAGGTAAGCAAGAGTATGGTCAAATTAATAATAATTAAAAATTATGCATATAAAGGAGTAAATACTAATATTTGAAATTCTAGTAGATTAGGGGCAAGAGGGACTAGAGAATGGCGATCAATCTCATCAAGGGGATAATGATTGATTTTATTTTGATTGATCCCCTCCAATTAATTGAGCTGGATGCATGATTGGATCTAGGCGTGCTGATCACTTTCTCAATTAATTGAGTGATTGGATCAAGGCCTATCAATTTGATTGAAACCATGATCAAGGAAGAGATCGTGCATCGATAAAAAAAAGTAGTAATTATTAATTTTTTTAAAGGAAAAAATACTTCCCCTTATTTTGTTGATGATCTAATAGAGAGTTAAAATGAAAGATTACTAAGTGATCTTAGATATTGATCATTGTCTCTCCATACAATCACTGATCTTCTAGATATTTGGGTTCATATACTGAAGAATGAATGTGAAATTTCTCCCAAGGAAGAGGATGTCTTTGCTTCTAAAAATTTGTATTCAACCTTTTCTTCTTTTTATTCTTTTTAGCCAAAGGAAGCTTACATATTTTTTGAACTTTCCTCTTTCATTATTTTTCTAACTTCTAACGAGCGAGATTTCAAATCACTCCACAGTGAAAATCACTAATGAGAAGCCGATCCGTCAAGATTCAGATGGCTCAAAATAAAACCCGCATGAATCTAACCCAATTTTTCTTGTCAATTGTTCTCAAAACTGGTTTCCTCTATTTTCTGAGTTTGGAGAGTAGAATAGTAGCAAGCATTTTTCTCCTTTTTCATTTTCAATTAAAGAGTGAACCATGACGATTTCTTTTCTCCCTTATTTAGCTTCAGGATTGAAGAATACGGGAAAAACCTCAAAATTAGAGCCACCCCCTCACCAAGAGAGACGAGGATTTAGTAGTTGTATAATCATTTTTTATGCAGCTTGAGCTTTTATGGGTAGCATTTAGTAGTTGAGAGGGACAGAGTATCTTAAGAGCTATCAAGGGGAACAAAGAGCTTTTAGTCTTTGATGGACAGCATTGATGGGAAAAATAGGGTGTGCCAAATTATAAGTGTGTGACTGCTAAGGAGAGGGAGACTAGAGAACTCAATGATTTCAATTCTTCATAAAACGTCAATTCGATGACACCAAATTGATAAACTAAAACCGAAAGCAGACTTTGGTTTACTAAATTATTACCGATGTTAGTTTTGATTTGGTTCAATTTTTCAAATTCAGGTTTGGTTTTGGAGAACCCTACCACCATAAACCAAATTTAAAATCATCTTTCTCTACTAAACTCAAGAAGAAAGACACTTGTTTTTTCAAAATAATAGAATTTTCTCTAGAAACATTTTTCATATCCATACACAAGTTAAAATTTTGTCCTACTGATTAATATTTTGTCCTACTAATTTTCACATCTTGTCGTAATGATTTAAACAACTCCTTCGCTTTATCCTTCAATAAAAGAAGAAACATTCTTAATTAAAAATGTTCTTGAGAAGCTTTGAGATTGTTATATGTCATGCAAATATTTGTAAATTCCTCAAGAAATGCAAAAGGTTCGTTCTTAAATCTTCTACTTAAGGTAGATAATAATTGAACCATACGAGGATCAATCCAAAATGACACATTATCGACTAGGGGTTCTGAAATCCTAGTGTACGTGATCTGTGTAAAATCACAATCATTGAAAACACAAGTTTATATATCAAAAAATTATACTCAACTCTTTAATTTGATCTTAAAATTTTAGAATAGTGGCGAGTTGAGGTCAAATCCAAAAGGAGAAAAGTTAAAAGATCAAAAGAAAGGATTATTTCTTGTATTTTTTTATTAAGAGAGCAAAAGCTATCGATAAAAAAGTGAGACGTATGCAAAGTTCCAATGGACTGATCAAACACCTCTAATCTCCTATCAAAGATTGAAATGTCTTAATCAGATGGAGACAATGTGATTTAGGTTTAAAAAAATAAATTTGTGATTGAAAACATTAAGAAAATAGAAAACATCAAACAAAAATTTTCCTCATCTAAAGATTCGCAATCAAAAACTCATCCTAGCATTGCTTTTTAATTGATCACCCCTTCAAGAGCCCATACATTTCTTCCTAGACTTGGTATCTTGCATCCAATATGAGGAATGAATAGAAAAGAGCAAAAACTCACTAAAAATAATTTTCATGACAAACGATCGATCAATGCTTTCTTTCCTCTCAATAGCCAATGATAGAAGGCACAAAGAAACGTCAAAAAACCTACCTTTTTTGTCCCCTTTTTTATGATCCAAGTACAGATGGAAAGAGCCTGAAAAAGAAAAGCTACCCATAAAAATTTTTCTCAAAATCGTATAAAGATAGTCGAATATCAAGCTTTAAATTTGGAGAAATCTAGACCATTGATCTATTTCTCTCCCCTCATTACCACCTAAAATTCTAGACCTTAAATGATATGTTGCTCCCATGATGGTAAACCATAAAAAATAAACTTTTAAATGTTCCTTTTTCTTTTCTATTCTCCCTCCTCTTTCCTCCCTTGTCTCTTCTCTCTATTCTCTCTTCTCTCATCTTTCTGCTAACAAGTTTGATGGAAAAATTTATTTGTTACCTTGAAGGGCAGAAATTTAAACTTTTGGCGAGATAGAGAAAGAGAGCAATGCAGCGGTATATTCAAAGGAAGATGAGAGTTTGAGAGGAAGGAGGCATCGAAGAGAAAATTTGGGGTGCTAATTTTTCAATAGTAAGACAACGAAGAGAGGAGAAAGAAATGTGTGTGGAGAGAGAGAGAGAGAGAGAGAGGTGTGCGCACAGCAAGCGAAGTGCTTGCATGATAGAGAGAAGTGGATGCACAAAGGAGGCCTTATGGCTGAGAAAGAAAATTTTCTCACATACAGGAGTGAGAGTTAAGAGGAAGAGAAAGAGAAAAGTGGATCGAAGCATAGAGAGAACGAAGAGGTGCTGCAGCAAAGAGCGTGAGAAAGAAAAATGCATGCACGGAGAGAAAGGAGCATTAGAGAGAGGGCAGTGCTGCAGCGGTGCGAGGCTTTTCTCATGTCCAAGGAAAACTTTCTTTCATTCATGTGCACAACAGAGAGAGGAGGCAAAGAGAGGGAGTGGGAGAAAGAGGAGAAGCTGTGAGAGGGAAGCATGGAGAGGTCACGAGACAAATCCGTGCGACAGCTGAAAACACTCGGAGACGTGTCAAAACAATATTAGAACTCACCAATTTGATATTAAAATTAAGAATTATATATTATAGTGATGAATAAGGGTCAAATCCACGGAGAATTAATGTATTACTTAAATCCACGGAGAATTTAATGTATCTTCAAATTTGATCAAAATCGCATAAGGAATTGAGGTGAGAAATAAGGGATTTTAGTAATTTTAGAAACAGAACCCAAAGACAAATCTATGGAATCAAGATTCGTGCAGAACAGAAAGAGTGAAGATTAGGTAGAATTTTCAAACGTGAAGATAGAGAAAACCAAAAGTACATCTAAAATTTGACTAATCTACCATTCAAAGTTGAAATAGGAAGAGAGACTAGGAGGAAAATACAAATTCGAACCCCCAAATAGCGCTTGAAATGATCTAATTGATTTCCGGATTAGGGCTCTTCAATCCTCGATTTTGAAGATGAGTTTCAGCATTCAAGAAGAAATTTCTCCCTATTCTCTCCATGAAATCTCACTATCAAACTATCCTTGGACATGGAAATTCATCTAGAAGAGGAAGAAAGCAAGAGATTCAAGGATTGATATGTCTAAACAATTCGATTACTCAAAACCCCCAAAATGCTTTAAATCATTAAAGAACATGCATGTTTATTTGCTAAATTGGGCGTGGTCGTTGGATTTGGCGTTTAATCTTCAATCAATGGCTCTGATTAAACGCTTGGATGTGAATTGTTGTCGTTAAGTCATGTCCGTTTGCTAGAAGATAGAGCATTGAGATTTTGCCACATCGCACATGAAGAAGAAACGTTGTGGAACGCCTACGTTTGATCTTCATCGAACGCTCTAGATGCGTACACGTATCCATGGGTGTCTATCAGTCACTTTTAATCTCACCCGTTATAAATCTTCAGATGAACGACTGAGATTAAGTCATTTCAAAATGATTCATTAACCAACCGTTACGCACCATGTACCCCCCCCCCCTTTAAGTGAATATCGACGATCACGATTGATTCACGCAATCACACCCTCCAAATTTTTCCACATCACCTATGCATAAAAATAAACAAAAATAGTCTCACATGACAAAAATCAAATAAAAAATATGTGAATCTAATACACGCAATCTTAATGGGTTAGAAAAAATCTACTACTGGATGCTTAACCCATTAACCACGCACGTGTACACACGCACACACATGTGCCACCTGGCATGCACACAGGCTGCAACATGGAAACACATAAACTTCTTCAGCGTGTCAGCTGCCACGTCAACACAACTTTAATCCAATGGTTTTTTATTCTTTTTAATTCAAAATGAATCCAAATAAATTCATAAAAAATGAAAAAAATCCATAAAAATTTGAAAATTCATATCTTTAAAAGTAAAACTCCAAATTAATCCAAATATATCATGTTTGATCAGAAATTAAATAATCTATCATTCTAAAAAGTTAAATTTAATAAATAACAAGAGAATAAATTAATACTTCAAAATATCTTCATTTCATTTAAAAATATAGTTAAAAAAATAAATGACTGTATATAAACCTATTTTTCTCTTATTACTAATCCTTAAAATTCAATTATAATCTCAAATGTAAAATGAGAATAGTCTAATCTTAATATCTTTCTTTAATTTTTCATGATTATCCCCAAAATAGTGCAGTTTGATATTATAAATTAAATTTTCAAATAATGATAGATATACACTCAAAAAATAATAATATGAATAAGAATGGAATATTTTATGCCTTAATTTGCATTAATAATCATATAATTTCATGTGTAAATTGCTTGTTATCAAGAGGGAAGAGAAGAAAGAGGTGAGAGCAGCAATGGATTTTTCTTGAGTGTAAGAGAAACTTTCTTCTATGCACATGAGAGAGAGAAAAAATGAGAGGGGAAGAGGGAGTGTGAGCCCACAAGAGAGAGAGAGGAGAAGATTGAAAGAGAAGGAGGTGACAAGGAGAGAAATCACAAAAGGGAGTGGAGACCAAGAAGTGAGAGATCAAAGAAGTGGGAGAGAGAGAGAAGGCAGTCGCAAAGAAAGGGAGAGGAGCAGTGGAGAGAGGAGACATCAAAAAACTTCTCTCACATGGCAATAGATGATTTCTTCCAAGAGAAACTCTCTCTCTCTCTCTCTCTCTCTCTCTCTCTCTCTCTCTCTCTCTCTCTCTCTCTCTCTCTCTTATCAAAGGTTGTCGTTGCACCATGCGATGGGATCACATAAGTGCCCCTTCAATTTTTTTTTTAATAAAAAATAGTTTTAGCTAATTTAATAATGCATTTAAATATAAATTTAAACTTCTAAAAATTTCCAAAAAATCTCACAAAATCCAAAAAAATCTCCACTCCCTCCTAGAAATAAATTTAATAATTTTAAATAATGATAACATGCATTCATAATATATTTTTCAATCTAATAAGTGTATTTTAGATTGAGAATAAATACAAAATTCATTTTATTATTTAATATATTATTTTCTTCATAAGTAACTGCCATAAAATTATATCAATTGATGATAAATTAAGAATATACTTGTAAACATAGAGATCATCATTTTCAACCATGATAACATGCATTTAAGATCATTTTCATAGGAATAATGGTATAAATGTTTAATATTAATGATGGATATTATGTGGCCTATTAGCCAATCACCCTTCCATTGTGTGATGTTTATTGAAATGATATTTATCCATTGTCATTCTTGTGTGATGTTTGTAATGAAGTCCATGAGCATATGTAATGACTAAGTGAATTATGATGAGATCATACTAGAGTGATCACTAGCCTTTAAACATATATTCTAAATATTCCTATTCATGTGATATTCGAGAGGGACATCGAATTATATAGAAAGAATAGCACTATCTAATCCGACTCATAAGATGAGTATGATTGCTCTTGTAGCCATTGATGTATAGACACAAAGGATATATAGTGGGTGCTCTTTGGAGAAAAAGATCACTGAATTGATCCGCATGAATCCTTGAATGGTAATTATATTTAACTGTCAATCAGGTTGATTCATGTCACAGTTGTGTATATGGCCCTTTGCCTTGAGACACCAAAGATATATTATGAATGGATGATCGTATTTTGATTATGACTTACAAATCCCTAGACATAGGATCTCTAAAAAATTCATATATTGGATATAACATGAAGTCCGCGAAGATGATTATGTGATCAATATGAGACCATCTGCCCTCAGTATTTGAGGAGATTGACTAAAGGAATGAGATGCGATGAAATCCTTGGCCAAAGTAGTGAAAATATCAGAGGAGTTATTGATGATTTCTTATATGCATTAGTACTAACTTGAGTGAAAGATTAGGGCTTGAAAATTGACCCATACCCTAAGTCATTCATGAGTCTCATGCGGATGAAGGATTATACATACATAGTAATTGATGATGGACAGGTTCCATAAGAGAGTTCTTATATAATTCGTATCTCCTAGAGTACGTGGTGTAGCTTGGCACCCAACGGGCTGTCAACTCAATGGGTTGTTGACTAATAAGGTACTATTTGGTCTATAGAGTTATTAACTAGCGAGATATATGGACCACAAATCAAGGTGCCCATGCAAGCCTTGAGAGAATTCTCTCTTTTCTTCTCTTTCTCTCTTGGTGAAGAGCTTTGAAGAGGAGATCCAACCATCTAGAGACTCTTTGGATGCCGCTAGAGACTAGACACTTGAATAGCTTCAAGAACTCCCTGAAGAAAAACCTCTAAGTATGTTTTCTCATACATACTAGATGATAGAATTATCTATTTTGGGTGCCTCAATATTTTGACTATTCAATTCAATGTATTTTGCTGCATTTGATGTTTTGATCAAAATTATAAAAGGTTTATGAACCTCAGAACCCAACAATTAATGGGTTAATTTGTATGTTATCAATATGTTTTGCATTCAAATCGATCAAAGTACTCTCTCAACTTTAACCTTCTAACAACTGGACCTACAATTTGGTTTTGGTTTGAAATACTGGCCTTCAACCTCATAACTCTCAAGCCTAGGCTTTGATTCAAAAGAGGCCTCTCCTCGATTTGGTTCAAAGAGAATAGGATATACTGATCTTCTTTCATTCATGCAAAACAACTCATCAAAAATGTAAGATCATGTTAGTGTTTTAAAAGGTAAAATAAAAGAGAATTAATCATATCACCTATGAAAACTAAATGAAAAGTGGAGTGATGCAAAAAAATTCTTTAATGAAATCTAATAGACACTTACCAATTGGAGGGCTCTTATTGGCGCCACTAATTGAAGTCCAGATCGCATTACACATCCCTAGTAAAAGAAAAAAATTTCAACCCCACATTTAAGAAGCTATTTGTAAAACTTAGTACAAAAGAATGTTTGAAATGATGACCCAACGAGTGAATTAGCTTGAATAACTATGTTAATCACCATTACTCCCATTGATTGTGCCATACAAGTACAACTTGTGCATCGCATAGCGCCATCTTGTGAGGCCATGGGTGTGCATTGCCACGTCAACTGCAAATAAAAAAATGTGTTTTTTCCTTTTAAGCCCTGAAATATATCCTAAAAAATTTTTAGTAAATTCTAGAAAATAATAAATTATTAGAAAATTCAAGAAAATCTGTAAACTTCAAGAGCTTATATCCTTTCATATAAAGTAAAAACATGATAAATTGTACTTAACCTACTTCCTCTTCTTCTCATATTCATCCATCTCATTCTTTCGCTCAAGGCCTATGACCATGAAAACCGACAAAAACTTGGTTAATTCACTCTTGTTTCACTTTGATTAAGGTCAAACATCACTAGTACATCAAATGAACCTTAAATTAGACCAAAATGATCCTATGAGTGAAATGACAAGATGAATGTAAAATTTTTATTAAAACATAATGACATGCATAATAATGATGCACAGTGCACCTTGGAAACACTAAAAGGTCAAGTAGTGCAAGCAAAAAATGTATGTTTTCACTCATGCCTCCCTTTTATCTCTCCTCTCTCCTCCTAATGAATCAAGCGACAGGATGTGATCATATATGTTGCTTTGTTGGAACTTAGGCTATTGGAAGATGCTTGTGTAGCCATTTTAATTAGCCTAGTTTCTGTATTCTTTCTCTTCTCCCCTCAAAAGTACATGATGTGGCAGCATCTTGGCAGCCGCACCCCATCTAGGGGGTGATCTAACAGCCAACAACTGTCGTGATTACCCATAAATGTCGTGATTAGCCACCAAATGTCTTTTTATTTCGGTGATTTTGTCTCCATTTTTGCTTGGAATTGAGTCCTCTTTGAGTTGTCTTTAAGCTAGCTCGATCCCCCAATGATTCTAAGGACATTTCCACTCAAATTATAATGATTCTAGGAGCATTCTTATTGATGGATAAATTGGTGGTTGAACCTAGATGAGCCCGTCAATGCAATTGTGCAAATAAGCCTTGATGCGGTGACGGTTAGACCAATCTGTCGACAATTCAAGGTAAGCATTTGAATATTTCATCATGAAGATGCATAGATAGGTTTAGTTTTATGGTTTAGATGGATAATTAGGACTTTAGTCCCTTCAAGATCCAATTTCTCCCTCCATCGTGAAGACAAGGGTCTCCCCATTGACCAAGGAGAACGCAGTTACTTTGATTGCTTTTGAAGGACTTCTTATGGGAGTTTAGACTTCTCATCACCGAGTGGAGAGAGAGTGGGTGAACGATAGAAATGTCGGAGATATCGAAATAGATAGACCCAAAGAGAAGGAGAGAGAGCATTAGTCTCATGGTCTCCTGACAAACTTTATAACATTTTTTTTAAATAATAAAAAAAATTGAAGTCAGCAAGCGTCTGACTATTCACAGGGTTGCAGCGTGTTGGCATAAGGGCACATGTAAGGAAACCCCTCTCCGATTCGTCCGATTCGCTTCAGTCTTCCACCGCCGGCGTTCAACTCGTATACGTAGACTCTATTCAGCGTGGCGAACACGAGGGTCTCCCCGTTGATGAAGGAGAACACTCGCACTGGTCGGGGTCTCAGTCCCATGGAAACCATGCTCACCTTCATCTCTCGCTTTTTCCACGCCCACTTATCCCCGTCCTTTATATCCCATATCACGTACTCCGAGGCCCGGTTGCAGAGAACCAGGCTGAGATAAGTGCTGCTTCCGTGTCCTCCGATTTCGAATTCCGACTCGTCCGACGGATTGCGAATTTCCTTCGGCACGTCTAGGAGTCCGGAGCTGCCGTCCCTGACATTTATCCGGACGATGTAGGGCTCGCAGCGGAATGCGGTCCCATTGCCGGAGGCGAGGAAGACGAACCCGTCGGATCCCACGACGGGACGGTGGTACTTCAGATTTCTTGGGCCCACGAAAATTTTGTCGTAGACCAGTTTCCAGGTCTTCTCCCGCGAGGATAAGATCCAAATTTCCGCCGACGAACTCCACTCGGGAGTCCCGGTGATGTAGACGACGCCAAGGTCGTCATCTTCGCCGCGCAGGACGACGGCGCCGGCAGTGCCACAGTCGCCGAGTTCTGCTCTGCCAGGGCGACCGAGGGGAATCGTCTTTTGAAGCACCGGATTGCAGAGGAAAAGTTTCGAAGCGTCGGGCCCGTCCCGCTGGAGGAAGACTACCAGCCCCCCGCCCGAGCCGATAATGTGTTTCTTGCTCGCGTTGAGGAACTGCAGGTACGCCGGCGGCAAGCGCGAGTGGTCGTCGGCGAGGATCATTCTTATACGGCCGAAGTTGTAGTTTCCGAGGAAGACGCCGACGTCAGCGTCGGCGTGGCGGGTCTGCAAGAGAGAGAAATAACGGCCCTGAGTGCCGTCGCAGATGCTCTTGCTTAAGATACGGAGGCGAGCGACCTGATTCGCCGGAAGCCATGAAAGGATCTCGAGGAAGATATCGTCGGGGAGGACGGCCATGGAGAAGGGATGCGAAGGCAGGCGGGAGAGAAATATCTGGTTGGGGAGTGAGCGAAGCGAGGAAGGGACGTATTTATAGGCGCGGCTACGTGTTTTTGGGCGGGCTCCGGTCCTGGATATTCGGAATTGCGGGAATACCCGGCTAAGACGCAACGGTTTCGCTACTTTCGCGGGAAAGAGAGAGAGAGAGAGAGGGACAAGAGCATTGGAGCTCTGCGCGGGCATCGGGGTTTAGGCATTCCGGGCTAGTCGGGGTTCCGCGAATTCCCGACTGAGAAGCAGCGGCTTTTGTGATCGCTGCTTTGGCGGGAGAGAGAGATGGTTATAGCATTACTATAACCGTTCAGCTTGGGCAAAGTACAGTGCCAATGATTGGGTCTTCTAGAATTTGACCTGCGATGTCGCGAAATAATAAAGCCCGCGCTATCATTGTAACCCAATGAGTCAAAGCAAATGCGCTAGCATTCGAATGATGGAGGCGTCAAATCAAATGCACATAATCTCCGAATGATTCGTGAAGATACCATCATTATGAAATCTTTGAATCTGAAAAGAAAAGAATTGACTAAAGATAGGAGGAACACGAGTTCACTAGGGTTGACTTTTTTACGAAGAGTAAGATAAGAAACTGAAAGAAGAGTGACTTTGACTTAGACATATGAATAAGGAATCCAAGTAACCTAAATAGATGAAAGATAGCCATGTTAGAAGATGATATAATCATCGCATGTAGAATATCTTCTGATTAATGGGAAACTCTGTATCATTTGGCACCGTATAAGGGCCGAATGGCTCCAAATCTATTCCATTGTATTCCATTCCTCTCTCAATTTCTATCAATCCTAAGATTGATATTTCCCTCATTGTATCAATAGATCTTAGGCAGGCTCAATCTTGAAAGGATAAAAAAAATTCCAAAATCATAAAGATAATCAAAGAGGGTAAATAAGGATCAAAGCAAGATGGGGAGCCTAACTCTATTTTTAATCTATTACCGAAGAAAATATTTCTTCTTTCACCAATCCAGTCACTCAAGAATGAGATTTTTGGAATGACAATCATTTCATTCATGCAAAGCTAAACATTCACAAAAAACATTGAATTTGGAGGAGAGAGATAGAAGGGAGTTTTAATGCACTATAAATAGAGGCAGTTAGAGAGTGAATTACCAAGAGAGGCAAGGATAAGAAAAAAGATTGAATACAAGAAAACTGAATCAATGAGAAAACGAAGGAATTCCCGTAAATAAGTTTAGTAAACATGAACGGGTAGAGATGTTGTTATAGGAGAAAATCAAGATAAATGAAGGGTGGCAAGAAAACTAAGATAGTTGATGGGATAAAGAGAAGCTAATATGTTTTAGAAGTATAATCGAGTTATATATCGGTAAGCAACATGATTGAAAATTTTAACAAATGCTCAATTGTTAGAATCATTAATCAACTTGACACATGATTTACAAGAACTATGCATAGTTGTCTTTCAAATTGATTCAATCAATAATTTTAAATTGATTCAATAATTATAACTGCTATCATATCAAAAAAAATATGTGTTGAGAAATGATATAGGTCCAGATAATGTAGAGGATATCCATGTTGTCATCTTATCCATGCAAGGCGATTGTGCCAACAAAGCCCTAGCGACAGAGTTATGCTCTGCTAGGGTGACTAGGGGCAGAATCTTTTGAAGCACTGAGTTGAACAAGAAAACATTTGAAGCGTTGGTGCCCATCACTGTTAACCTCTCACCTGAGCCAATAATGTGCTTCTTGCTTGTATTGAGAAATTGAGGTACGTCTATGGCAATTGGGAGTAGTCATCGGCGAGGATCGTTCTTACATGCCCAAAGTGGTAGTCGCCAGGGAAGACCCCAACATCAACATTGGCATGGTGGGTCTACAAGAGCGAGAAAATATGGCCCTAAGAGCCAACACGCATGCTCTCACTTAGTGAAAATAATATAAAAAAGAAGGCAAGATGAGGACTGAAGAAAGAGGAAGTCATGTATTGATATCAAAAAAAAGAGTATGGTTAATACAATTTATTGAGCCCAGAATAATGGCTTCTTTCTGTCTTAAGGGATCATATCATAATCTTTGCATGAGTTTGATGCATGTAGATGTTGGCTCTACTTCATTATTCTCTACCTCTGGGATGATCTCACAACTATCAGTTGTTTTCTTGAACTCCAAGAGACAAGATTAGATATGAGATAGACTAAGTAGCCTCTAGTAGGTTTTACATCACTAGAGCAACATACCTAGTCAACGTCACTATGTACAGATAGAATGGTGCTTAATTGTCAACAAGTTTGAAGTCCCTCAAGTATGCTTCCTTTTAAGGTATCTCATTAAGTGTTGGGATCTAATGCTTGATAGTGTTTCAATTTTTTTATCAAAATATCAAATTCAAAAGATTGAATCAGAAATTTAAAATACTGAGGCACCAAGAGTCGATAATCCTATTATGCAATATAAATTAGAAACCATACTCTACGATTCACTTGAAGGAGTTTTTGAAGTTGTTCAAGTGTCCAACCTCTAGCGGTATCCAGACGATCATTATATGATTGGATCTCATGTTAAACACTTTTTACCAAAGGAGAAAAATAAGAAAGGAGAGAATTGTCACAAGGCGTGCATGAGAACTTGGCATTGTAGTCGTCTTCCCTTATTTATAGATATTGGGTATATAAAATTTTCATAGCCTTCATAATTATGTCTATATCCACCAACGTCTATATATCTTTATAATTAATAACTTTATAAACCCAATAACACCTTATTGGTCAACCTTATCAATTACTTTATCAACATATAGATTAATAAAATAAGGATTGATTTAACTCAATTTGACAAAGTTTCCAGCCTGTTGGGTGCCAAGCTACAGCACATACTGTAGGAGATAAGGAGTGTATAGGATCTCTTATATAGAACCTTCCTGTCATCAATTACTATAAACAGATAATACTTCATCTACGTGAGACTCATAAAAATAAATGAATAAGTTTCATAAATATCACTCAAGAATGAAACTTGTTTGTTATCATTCTTGTGTGATATTTGTAACGAAGTTCATAAGAATATACAATGACTAAAGTAAATTAGGATGAGATCATAATACAATTATTACTAGTTTTTAAACATATGCTCTATACATTCCTATTTATGAGATATTCAAAAAAGACATCCAATTATCCAAGAAGCATAATATTATATATTCTGACTCATATGATGAGTATGGATGATCTTATAGAGACACCAAGGATAGATAATAGGTGCTCTTTGGAGAAAAAGTTAGTGCTCTTTGGAGAAAGAGTTCACTAAATTTATCCTTATGAATCCCTAAAGGGTAATATGTCAAAATTTTAATCAGGTTACTTCATGTCATGCTTATGTATCTAGTCTTCTAACTTAAGACACCCAAAGACATCTTGTTAATAGATGACCATGTTTTGATTATGACTTAAAAATCTCGTCTTGGGATCTCTAAAACATCATGTATTAGATATAGCATGAAAGTCCTTGAAGTTGATTATGTGGTCAAAGATACAATCATCCACCCTTCAATATTTGATGAGATTGACTCAAGGAATGAGATGTGATGACATCCAATTTAATGCATTTATGCACTTTTTCTTGAAAATCTAATCATAAATGCATGTTATCATGATTTAAAATGGTTTTCATGTTTAAGAGAATATTCTTGATTTTTTTCATAAATTAATAACATTTTAGTAGCATTTAATGACATGATTCATCAAGAATATACTTTTTCTAAAAAAAATGAGATTTCTACTTATTTTCTAGATTTTCCTTAGATTTTTTCAAGTTGTTTTTTTAGAAATTTAAATCATTGAAAAATTATTTTCTTAAGAAAAATTATTTGAAGAAAATATAGAAAAACAAAAGAGAGGATCTCTCTCTCTCTCTCTCTCTCTCTTTCTCCCTCTTCTCCTTCTCTCTCCCTTCTCCAATTCTCCCCCTCTCTCTTCTCTTCTCTCGCGAAAAGTAAATTTTCCCTCACGAGGAGGAACATCCTCCTCGTCTTTTCTCTCTCTTTTCTCTCTCTCGCGCAACGGATATCTCTTTCGTCCCGCTATAGACCTCTCTCGCGACGTCTCTTTTTCCTTTCCTCTCTCCCTCTCTTTCTCTCTCTCCCGCTCTCTCCCTCTTCATCTCTTCCTCTCCCTGTTCTCTCTCTCCTTTTTTCCTTCATTCTTCCTCTTTCTCGGGCGTGGGAAATTTTTCTGTCGCGCGTAAGCTTTTCCACGTGCCCATCTCTTCCTCTCTCTCTCTCTCTCTCATTCTTTCTCTCGTTCTTTCCTCCCTTCCCTCTACCTCCACTTCTCTCTTTTCTCTCCCTCGATCACTCTCTCTCTATCTGGTGATCGATCTCTCTCTATCGCCCAAATCACTCTCTCTCTCGCCACCCCCTTCTTTCTTCTTCCTTCGTCTCTCTCGCACGAAGAAATTTCTCTTCCAACGCGCCTTTTCCTCTCTCTTCTCTCTTCTTCGCCACCCTTCTCACTTCTCTCTCATCGCTGCACATTTCTTCGCTTATCCTCGCGCGGAGGAGAGCTCTTTGTGTCCCGGTATTCTTTGCGATCAAGAGAGGGAGGAAAGAAGGGAAGGAGAGAGAATGAAAGAGATCAAAATTTTCTTTGTCTTTGTAGGTTTGAACCGCGCATTGACCGAAGCAATATGACCAAAGCGGTTTGACCAGAATACTTAAAGGAGAGAGGACATCATATCAAAGGCCAAAAATGCTCTAGAAAAAAATTGTGATATCTCACAATCCTGATGGAGTTAGGTGCTGAAATTTCGTGGGCATGAAATTTCATGGGGCAGTTTTAAAGTCTGAGACAAAAAAATTAGGGTTATGCATGTTTCTTTGTGTGCCTCTAGTATTGGCTAGCCAGAAGGAAAGAAGGCAGAGATTGACAATTCTTCATGTATGGTATACCATTTTTAGTGAAATTCTTCTCTTCGCTTTTCATTCTTCGTGTTGTATGCAAGACTTCTAGCCTGGGCAAAATGTTTGAGCTCTCGAAGGTATGTTTTGATTAGAGAGCATCACTAGATGTGTTTTCATCATGAACATTTAGATTAGGATCAGCTTCTATCCATTTCTTCCATTTTCTTTATCTTTTTATCAATAGTTTCTTATTTTTAAAAACCATTTTTTCACCATTGATCAAGGGTTTTCTATCTTTGCAAGGAGTTTGGAAGTGCTTGTTTGGTACATTTCATCTCCGCACACATTTTCTTCCTTTCATCGTTCATCTCCGCTTTCTAAATCTAAAAATACCAAAAATATATCCTCTGATTTTAATCTCTTAACCTTCCTCCCATGTGGATTCGACCTTGACTCGCCACTATTCTAATTTAAAATCAGATTTTGAAGAGTTTGAGTATAAATTTATTTGATATGTAAATTTACGCATTTAACGACCGTGTTTTTACGCTTATCAAGATGGGATGAAATGTTTGGCAAAAGTAGTAAAAAAATATAAGAGGAGTTTCTAATGTTTTCCTCTAAGCATCAGTACTAAGTTGAGTGTCGAATTAGGGTTTGATAGTTCATTATACTTAAGTTATTCATGAATCTCGCACAGATGAAAGATTATACATACACAATAATCAACGGCAAGAAGGTTCACTTTCACTGTTCTTATACATTGTTTATCTCTTAGAGTATGTGGTGTACCTTGGCACCTAATGGCTTGGCAACTCAACTTGTCAATTGGGTTAAATCAATCGTTCATTTTTTAATCTATATTTTGATGTAGATAATTAATAAAGTTGACCAACAAGGTGTTGTTGGACTTATAGAGTTATAAACTAGTGAGATAGATAGACCTAAAGGGTCACACATATAAGGTATATGGACATTGGGCGTTATAAACATAATTATGAAGGTTTTTATTAAAGGTTTATATACCCAATATCTACTAATAAGGGGAATTCTCATCTTTCTTCTCTTTCTCTCCCACTAAAAAGCATTCAAGAGGAGATCTAAATAAAAAGATAACAATTGTGTGGATACTGCTAGAGGTTGGGCACTTAAATACCTTCATGAACTCTTTAAAGTGAACCTTCTCATGATACTTTCTCAAACATACTAGATGATTGGATCATTGGTTCTTAGCGCCTTAGTATTTTAAATATCCAATTCAATGTATTTAGTTGTGTTCAATATTTTGATTAAAATTTTAGAAATTTATTGACCCTCGGATCCTAAGATTCACACAAATATTTCATATGTTTATGGACTTCATTACCAAACATCAAACAAGAATTATAATGAATAAACTTCATTTTAATAAATATGAATGAAATATTTGGAAGTGTGATTTGTCTTATACGTCATTTAATATCAATCAATAAGATGTTTAATTTTGCCCCCATTTGCAAATAGTTGGGTTATATGTTGTTTTAAAAGCTTTGATTGACCAAAAAAGAGATTTATAATCGAGTAATAGAGAAATATAGAAGAGCTCCAATTGTGCATTTTTATGTAGTTGGATCAATCCTATCCTTATATGTGTTTTGTGTTATAGTGCAGAAATCACATACCGGCTTGCACTATTCCATGTTTAATTTTGTTAATATGTTATACATTTGGATGCGAGAGTATGTGATTCACAGAGTTAGGAATGAGTGTTATGCTATGGAAATAATGGCCAAGGCATACATCTTTCATCACAAAATGATTTATCAACTACTGAAATGATGGATTGAATACCTATAGATTTGGGATTGATAGTTATTATGGCATATACATAGATGAGTTACAAGTCAGTATGCCATTATCATATTTGAAAACGCAAGATGGGTCAATTTTGAAATCCTGAAAAACTAAGGTGATAAGGAAAATTATAGTTTTTTATAACTAAGCCTATCCCTATACATTGTGATAACTAAGCAATTATTTTCAT
Source organism: Lemna minuta (assembly GCA_024174645.1). Classification (NCBI taxonomy): domain Eukaryota; kingdom Viridiplantae; phylum Streptophyta; class Magnoliopsida; order Alismatales; family Araceae; genus Lemna; species Lemna minuta. The sequence goes on along the minus strand of CM044104.1, from coordinate 2,486,362 downwards.
CACCATAAATCTTACATTTCAAAACTGGACCAAGGACATTGAGATACATTGTCATTCCATCCCTGAAAAGGTGTTGAACATAGTTATTTTAACACCTCATGTACCTTCATTGAACTAGCTAGATGACATTTTTACCAAAAGCCTCATGAACAAGTCGTATGAAACCTTGAGCACCAAGCTTAGCATGTTTTATCTATATAGTTAAGCTTGACGAGGAGGTTTTGAGTGCTAGACTTATCCTATTAGAGGGGTTAGCCCTCATGAAAAGACCTTAGTCCTACAGGGGGTATAACTTCATTTCTCTCTCCTTCTCCTCTTTAAATGCAGGCTTGCAATATCTTCTTTGATTGTCAATTACCTACTGGTTTTACTATTCACCCATAAAACTCATGGACTTGAACAAAAGAGGTCCACCTTTAAAATCCAACCAAGCCTAGCTCCTCCACAATACTCACCCATTATAATGATCATGGGCTATTGATGAAGCATTTTATGTGGTTGTTAAAACACACAAACGTCGGCCAAAGAAAATTTATAATTCCGAACTCACAATAAAAAAGATATAAAATCAAGTAAAGTGTAAGTATCGAGTCGATCCACAGAGAACAAGGTTGACTTTTATTGCAGAGTTGACTTGGTCAAACTTAGCTTTAATTCAAGATTTTAAGAAGTGGAAATGAGATTTTATGAATAGAAATGATATAAATATATTAGATAGGATATTTTAAGAATTAAGATCTCTGATTTGACAGAAAAATGTCAAAAGTCAAGGTCAAAGTGTTGACTTTGACCAACAATTGACTTCTATAAAATCAAATAATAAAAAGGGGTCAGAAGATTACGACTATTATATATTCATAATATATAGAGAAAATGGAATATTGATATAAAATCCGTGTTTTCTAAATAACAAAGGGATTTATTATGAATTATTAAAAATCAAAGATCAGAAAAATCCTAAAATGAACACTTCACATAAAATCTTCAAATTGTCTTATCAAATGATATCCAAATCTTATCATTTATATATCAATAGAAAGCTAACAACTAGAGGATTCCAAAAAGACCAAAATTATCAAATTCCAATTTATATTTTGGAAGTAATTGATCCCGCAAGTCAACGCCCAAATTCGGATTGAAAATGAATAGTGATATGTCAGACGTTAAATTGAGGGGCCAAATGATCTCGGAATTTGATGAATTTGCTATCCACGGAAAGCTGATGAAATAACAAATCCATTAAAACCAAAATTAAGTGATTTAGAGTTAATTTCAGAGAGATGTACTAGTTTCAAGATCAGAAAAAAATTAAACCGAAATTAGGTGAAATTGAAAAACACAATGACTTAAAACACAACATTAAAGATCTAAAACTAATCAAAACTCAAATTACCATCAGTTAATCAATCTAATCTCACTGATAACCCAATTTCCATGAAGATGGGACTTCAATTCACTCGGATTGAAGTAAATTTGCGTGGTTTCTTCCTCAAATCTTATCATTTATATATCAATAGAAAGCTAACAACTAGAGGATTCCAAAAAAAGACCAAAAATTATCAAATTCAAATTTATATTTTGGAAGTAATTGATCCCGCAAGTCAACGCCCAAATTCGGATTGAAAATGAATAGTGATATGTCAGACGTTAAATTGAGGGGCCAAATGATCTCGGAATTTGATGAATTTGCTATCCACGGAAAGCTGATGAAATAACAAATCCATTAAAACCAAAATTAAGTGATTTAGAGTTAATTTCAGAGAGATGTACTAGTTTCAAGATCAGAAAAAAATTAAACCGAAATTAGGTGAAATTGAAAAACACAATGACTTAAAACACAACATTAAAGATCTAAAACTAATCAAAACTCAAATTACCATCAGGTAATCAATCTAATCTCACTGATAACCCAATTTCCATGAAGATGGGACTTCAATTCACTCGGATTGAAGTAAATTTGCGTGGTTTCTTCCTCAAATCTTATCATTTATATATCAATAGAAAGCTAACAACTAGAGGATTCCAAAAAGACCAAAATTATCAAATTCCAATTTATATTTTGGAAGTAATTGATCCCGCAAGTCAACGCCCAAATTCGGATTGAAAATGAATAGTGATATGTCAGACGTTAAATTGAGGGGCCAAATGATCTCGGAATTTGATGAATTTGCTATCCACGGAAAGCTGATGAAATAACAAATCCATTAAAACCAAAATTAAGTGATTTAGAGTTAATTTCAGAGAGATGTACTAGTTTCAAGATCAGAAAAAAATTAAACCAAAATTAGGTGAAATTGAAAAACACAATGACTTAAAACACAACATTAAAGATCTAAAACTAATCAAAACTCAAATTACCATCAGGTAATCAATCTAATCTCACTGATAACCCAATTTCCATGAAGATGGGACTTCAATTCACTCGGATTGAAGTAAATTTGCGTGATTTCTTCCTCGATGGATGTTCGGCGTTCAAGGGGAAAATTCGATGAAATCCGACGATTAATCATAACGAATCCTGCCTTAATCCAGTTGCGATCAAGTCTAAACGTAGGGGAATCTTGATGAACTCAAGATCTTCCTTCAAATTCACTTAATTGCTTCACGAATCGATCATAAAAGTTAAGAAAACAACATAAGAACATCGGTTTTTAAAGAGGAATTCCCGCGAAAAATTAGGACTCGTTTGATCCGGTGAGGGTCGATTCATGGCCACGATCCCGCGATGATCGTGGGACCACGATCCCACAATCTCTGCATCATTCTGCCGTCCAATTTCCATCACCGTGTCGAGGTGAGTCCATGTGTCTCCCCACAGTCGCATGATCACGCTATATCATCTCGAGCATCCGATCTTCACTTAACGCGATCGACGGTTTGTACTTTTCGCACTTGCCTCTGATGATGATTGGGTGGACTTTCGGTCCACTCGATCGATGCAGCGTCATGTCGCGATTTTAATTAAGAAATAATTCAATAAAAATCAAATAAAAATCTAGAAAAAATCCAGAAAAATCTAAAATGTTTCAAAAATCCATATCTCTTAAAATATAACTCCTTTTAATCTCAAAATTCTCTCCATTGGATCACAATTCTCTTTCTTTTTAATATTATGTCATTTAAAATATAATTTCAAAGAAGAATATAAGATGAATTAAAATAACACTAAGGCATTCATTAAGATTTAGATCTTTTAATCATCCAATCATTCTTTAAATAGAATTAATCCTTTAGATCTTCTACTAAAGTCAAAGTAAGGTAATTAATTTTTATTTATTTAACCTTTTAAAAGATTAAACATTCATAAAGCACATACTTAACCCTAAATTATGCATAAATATGAACTTTAGTAGAATGGCATACCAATGGAGAAAAATTCATAAAATTAAGATAACATGCATCATGAGTACATAAAATAAGCATGAATATGAGTTAAATAAGATAAGAAATCAAGTTATAAATGCATGTTATCAGCTATCTTAAGATCAAAATTCCTTCTTTCATTTAGGGGGAGGGAAGGAATTAACTTGAGTAGTGACGAGCGATGAAATGTGCGGTTGTTAAAACACACGATCGTTAGTCAACAGAAATAATTCTGAACTCATTATGATTTGAAAAATCAGAAATCAAGTATAGCAATGAGATCGGGTCGAATCCACGAAAGCACCGCTGGACTTTTATCGAAAGAGTTGACTTGGTCAAACATAAGCCTAATTACAATTTTCTAAGAAAGGAATATGCTATAAAATCAATGGAAATAGTATTAATATATGAAATAAGACATTTTGAGAGTTTTGAAAAATGTTTGGAGAAGAAAAGTCAAAAGTCCAAAGTCAAAGCATTGACTTACCCTACTTTGACTTTTTGTAAAATCAAAGAAGAAAAAGTTTAGATAATATTACAAAAATCAGAGAGAAAGAGGAGAATTTTGATATAAAGATCGTGATTTTTAGAGCACAATTGGATTTACTGTGATTTTTCTAAAGTTAACTGGACAGAAATTCACCAAAATTAAGGTTTCGGTCAAAATCCTTTAATTGACTGGTCAAATGATATCCAAATCTTAGAAATCACCTATGCATAGAAAGCTTACTATCAAATAATTACATAGACACCAAAATTGACAAATTTTACCTTCTATATTTGCAGTAATAGCCCTCGAAAGTTGACGCCCAAATTCGGATTAATTTTGAATATTAGTTGGTCAAAAGACAAATCGAGGGGTCAAACCTTGATGAAAATTTATAAATCAGATATCCATGAAAAGATGCCAAAACAAGGAATCCAATTAAACAAAATTTGTTAGAATTGGACTTAAGATCATGGAAAAATCCTTGTTTGGAAATCAGCAAACTTCTGCAAAGAATTTTAGAGAAAATGAAGAATTTCCAGGTTCTCAAAACTCTAATTACCTATCTAAACCTAATCTAAAATGATCTAGAAAGTAGGGATTAAGAAGGTATCACACTACTAACCCGATTGTTGTGAAGATTGAGCCTCAAATTACTTTGATTGTTGTAGATTTTTTTGATTCCTTTTTTGACATGATTTCGTCGTTCAAGGGGCAACTACAAAACGTTTTCTCACAATTTTCCTGAATTTCTTGCCTCAATCCATGCGCGATTGAGTCTAGGCACAAAGGATTCATGAAGAGTTAAATTATGCTCAATTCTGCAATTTAATCAAGAGTTAAAATTCTGCAAGAGAGAACATTAATTTATAGAGGAACTTCACGATTTAATCTAAACCGTCTGTTTCTTTTAAGATTCTGACACCTCAGATGAGGCAACGTCGCATGAAAGAAGTGGGCCATGATCCCCATGACACGGGCTTGATAACATGCATATCTAACTGAAATTATGATCTTATTTAACTAATATGCATGCTTATTTTATGTAATTATGATGCATGTTATCATATATTTCATGAATTTTCTCCATTGGTAAGCCATTCTACTAAAGTTCATATCTATGCATTATTTAGGGTTAATTATGTGCTTTATGGATGTTTAATCCTTTTGAAAAAGGTTAAATAAATAGAAATTAATTACTTTCCTTGAATTACTTTGACTTTAGTAGATGAGTAGAAGAATTAAATTTCAAGAAGAGAATGTTTGGATGATATTAAATACACTTCTTAACGGATTATTTAAGTTTATTCATCTTATATTCTTCTTTTAATTTATTTTAGATGGCATGATATTAAAAATGAATTAATTTGTGAGCCAATAGAGAAAATTTGAGTCAAAAAGGAGTTATATTTTTTAAGATATTGATTTATGAAATATTTCTAGATTTTTTGGAATTTTATTTTGATTTTTAAGGAATTTTTACAGATTTAATTCTCTTGAAAAAGGGCAAAAAGGGGTTATATTTTCCCGCTGGAACCGATGGCTGATGTGGCGCGGCGTGGGACACGTGGCGGAGCCATGCGAGCCCACGCAAACACTGTGCGCGCGCGGACGCAGTGGGTAGGGCCACGAGGAGTCCACGCGGACGCCAAGGTGGCGCCTACGTGGCTAGAGGGTCTTCGGGCTGGCAGGTGATCGGCCCACGTGTTAGTGGGCCCAGGTAAGTAGTTTGGGGCGGTAACGCAAAGGCATAAAGTGATTCCACCTTTTACACCTGTCGCTCTTCATTAATTATCTCTCGTGTGAGACTATGTTCCCTTTGATTTCTAAAATGCAAGACACGTGGCAGCATGGAACACGTTGGATCAAAAGCACACTGAAGCTCGCACGTTAGTTTCGATGGATCTTGGTCTATCGGATCATCATTTGAACCACGTGCTTTAAATCATGATTTCAAGTGACATCATACGCTATAGATGAAATCGCCCTTTCGGCGATCGTGGGGGCGACACGTGGATGCATTAGGATCTTCCGAGGAAAATCGGATAGGCAATTTTCGCGGGATCATGGGATCGTGGCCCACGATTGTCGCGCAATCGTGGCCATCGATCGCTCCACCGAATCGGACAGTCCACGATTTTCGCGCCGATTTCTATTATAAAACGGTGTTCTTCCTCTTAGTTTCTCAACTCTTCGCAATCCCCCCCCCCCACGTTCTAGACTTGATTATGATCCAATCAAGGCGAGATTCATCACAAATCGTTGCAAGACTTGATCAATTTCTCCCCTTGAACGTTGAACGTATGCCGAAGAACGAATCAATCAAATACACTTCAATCGACAAAATTTGAAGCCCAATCTTCGTGTCAATCTGGTTAGTAGCGTGAAGCGATCATTCATCTTGCAAAAAATTATAATTTAGATTAAATTTAGGTAGTTAATTTCGTATTTTAAATCGATTTTTTCTTATCTTAAAACAAGGATTTCTCCCTGATCTTAACTCTGAATCATTTGATTCTAGTTTCATTGAAGTCCTTGTTTCATCAGCTTTCCATGGATAGAAAAATTGTAAACTTTTATCATCATTTGACCCTTCAATTTGACATTTGACCATCTATTATTCATTTTGAATCCGAATTTGGGCGTTGACTAGCGGGTGCAATTACTTTTAAAATACCATACAAAATTTGATAATTTTGGTCTCTTTGGACTCCTATGTTTGTTAGCTTTCCATTCATATGTTGCAAGATTTGGATATCATTTGGTTAGTCAATTTGAAGATTTACATCGAAGCGTTCATTTCGGGATTTTTCTTATCTTTCATTTTCAATAATTCATAATAAATCCAATTCTTCTCCAAAATTCATGAATTTTATATCAAAAATTTCCATTTTTTCTCTAATTTCTGAAAATATAATTTTCATAATATTTTAAGCCATTATTTATTCTCAGATTTTTTCAGAAAAGTCAACTGTAGGTCAAAGTCAACTCTTTGACCTTGACTTTTAATATTTCTTCTTAAAATCAGTTTTCTAAATTCTTAAAATATCTTAATTAATATATTTATATTATTACCATTAATAAAATATCATTTTCAATTCTTTAAAATCTTAATTAAATTAAATTTGACCAAGTCAACTCTTCGATCAAAGTCAATCGTGTTCTCTGTGGATCCACCCGATCTTTACACTATACTTGATTTTTATATATTTTTTATTGTGAGTTTAGATTTATAAATTTTGTTTGACCGACATTTGTGTATTTTCAACGATCACATAAATCCCTTCGTCACGGCTCCACCTGCTTCCTCATTTTCACTGTCATATCTTCATCTGAGAGTCCACAAGCTGCCACGTGTCACTCCAAGATTCGCTGATTGTGACATTAATTCACTAGCCATTGGATCTAACTAATGATTTGGACGGCTGAGAATTTCACACATGCTTGTCATTGAGATCTGATGGACCGGGTTCCACCATATCAACGCGCCCCATCCACGTGCTTAAATCCAATGCCGCACGAGCTGGCACATTGCTTGCAAAAATATCAACACACATTTGTCCCACAAGCGAAAAAGTGAAGGAATTAAGCGCCTTTATAAGGGGTGACTCCTTTATAGCTTTGTGTCGCCCACATGGGCCTATGACGTTCCTCTCTCTCACGCAAAACCTTTGGGCCCACTATGCCTGTGGGCCCAACCCGCTTAGCCCACTTAAACTTATGCGCCACGTAGGCGCCTCGCGGGTCTATGCCAGCCCAGCTGGAGCTACCACGTGGCCGCGTTGCCACGTCAGCACCGCGTGGATCCCACGCCAAATAAACCCCTTTTTTACATTTTTGGCCTTTAAAAATCTTGAAAAATCAAAATAAATTCCATAAAATTATGTAAACTTTAGAAATTTCATAACTTTCAATTTAAAAGGTCTTTTTCACTCAAATTTTCTCCATTGGATCATAAATTTCTTCTTCTTTCATCATGTGCCATATGAAATATAAATTTTAGCAAGAAAATACGATGAACTCAAATAACTCTAACTTCACTTTAAAAGCCAAATTTTGTCAACCCTCTAAAGTTGACTTTTGATTCTTCCCATCATTCTCTTCTTTAATCATCCACTAAAGTCTTGAAAATTCAACTTAGGGAAAATGGTTAATTTCAAGTTGTTTGACCTTGAAAAAGGTCAAACATCAATAAAGCACATAATTCACCCTAAATAATGCAAAAATATGGACTTTAGTGAAATGGCATGCCAATGGTGAAAATGTCATAAAACTTTGATAACATGCATCATAATTAGATAAATTAAGCATTAATATCAGTTAATTATGATGAAAATAATTAAACATCCATGTTATCAAGTAGGGAAAGTTTTAATTTCACTATCTTAATATTGGACTCTTAAGATTTTTCACAATAAAAATTTTTGAGATAGGATCTATTGAAGAACAAACAATGCCTTAGATAAAAATTTAGAAACTTTGAGAGTTTTTTCCATGTGGGACTAAATATTCTCTATGATATCTAAAATGTCTTATCTTTGGAATATCTTTCATGTTGTGAAGCTTAAATGGGCCATGAAAACAAAGGAAGACACTCAGCAAAGCAAATTATTTTCAGACCTCCATAGAAATTGGTGAAATACTTTTTATATAATGTCTTTATTTGCACTTAGAAATGTCACACTTTTTCTACAAGAGATAGAAATCGTTGGATCTAACAAACTAAGAAAAAGAGATTGTACATATCAATAGATTAAGAGCATAAGGGAACATGGTAAAACGAGAATGGGTTGTGATCGCTTTACGAGGGATATTTTCTGGAATCATCATGACCATTAGATTAACCTATCAACATAAAAGGTCCCCTATCAAAGGAGTCGCATCATTGGTGGAACCATGGAAAATTAGCTCTAATAAGAAATCGACTTATACTTTTTCCTGAGTTATTGAAGGAATTCAAGCAATCATCTTCCGAAATCAAGCATTTAAAGCATTTACCAACATCGTAATTAGAGCTAGTCATCGTACTTAACTGTCCTAACATAAGCTCAAGAAACTCACGAGATTATTTTCATATAAAACACCACTAAATCCCTCAAATTCAACAATTTAAGGAACATAAAGTACTCCAAAAATAAAATAACACCCTAACAAAAGAATGAAGTTAGTTTCAGTCTGTTAAAATGACCCACTAAGCTCATTTTGGGGTGACCCGCTTTACCCACCAAGACACATCTTCATATCTCCTTGTCCCTTTCCCTCTTGATGATATTTTTCCTTCTTCTCCCCTTATCCTTCTCTTCTTTTACCTATATCTCTTCATCTCAGAAGTCTCTTTGTACACCTTATCATATGAAAACCTAGTATCCCTCCATTATCTTATGTCTTCTCTTTCTTTAGTCCTTCAATGTCGTGAGATGATCTCCTCTTTATTCCACATAACTAAAAGGATAATTTTTTACCAATTAAGCCAAATTTACAATTCTTTGGATTCTACTCTCAGCCCTCATTGTAATCTCTTTTTTATTTTCCATTGGAAACATAGACATTCAACCATCAAAATCAAGTAATTTAAGAAATATCAATGGAAAAACCATGTGATAGAATCCCTCAAATTAAGGAACTAGAAGAAAAATAACTAAATTACCAATTATAAATGTCCTACAAAAAGTGAGGAAGTTACTTTGAAATGGAAGGGAAAATCATGGGAAGAAGCCCAAAGAAGAATCCAAACCAAGAAGTCTATAAATTCAACTCTCTTTCCTTGTTGTGATCATAATATTATTTTCAATAGAATCTTTTTATCCTTGTAAATAGCACTTTAAGAGATTCATTCTTTTTAAAGGGCTTTTTGGTGCAAATTTGATTGTTGATGTTCTAGAAGAGCTATAAGAAACATTGGAATCAGACAATCGTTATTCTTGGCTCTAACAGAGAAAATAAGGATTCTCACTTCTAGACACCACTCAAATTCATTTCACATGGATTAGAAATACATTAATCATTTAATTTAGGATTAACATGTGCTAATTTATCATCACATTTCAGTCCAATACTCAATTTTCTTTCTCATCTACATTATTAAGTATTTCTTTTTGGTTGAGCCCTTACTTTTAGGGTATTGACGAAGCGAGTCTACGAGTTCAGTTGAGTACACACGGACTTGTGTCAAAAATAATTCTAAACTCTCCAATTTAAAAAAATAATCACGAATTAAATAGTATATAGGTGAATAAGGGTCAAATCCATAGAGAATTAAGATATCTTTTTGAAGTACTCTTCAAATTTCGATCAAATCGGACAATGAATTGAGTTGAGAAATTAGGGATTTTTATAGATTTGGAAAGAGAACTCAAAAAGACGAAAACAAGGAATAAAAAATAACTCGATTTGGATGAAGATTCACCGAGAAATCAAAGAGCAAACATTAGATAGAAAATCAATCACGAAAAGAGAGAGAACCGAATTAAAATTTATAATTAACCTAATTTACGATTCTAAATTAAAATATAATGATACAAGACAAAAGATTAGGAGGAAAACATATAATCTAACCCGAGATAGTGCTCGTAAATGATCCAATTGATCACCGGATCAAAGGCTTTTCATTCCGTGATTTTGAAGACAATTTTCGGCATTCAAGAGGCAATCTCACTTTCTTCCTATTCTTTTGACGAAATCTCACTTTCAACGACTCCTTTGACGCAGAAATGAGTCTAGAAGAAGAAAAAAGTGAGAGATTCAAGGATTGAGATGTCAAAACAGTTCGACAGCTCGAAACATCCAACAAATACATTTTTCGTCAAAGAACATATGTATAAATAGGAAAATTTGGGCGTAACCATCGGATTTGGTGTTTAATCTTCGATCAACGGCTCTAATGAAACACATATATGTGAATCATTACGCTTAAATCGCATCCATAGGATCGAAGATGAACTATTAAGATTTTGCCATGTCACGCATGAAGAAGAAACGCGTGAAACGCTCGCCATTTGATCTTGATCTGAAGATCTAGATGCATCCACTTGTTCATCATGCAGTTTTAATCTCATTTAATCTCAGCCGTTGTAACTCCTCAAATTATCGGCTAAGATTCAAACATCATAAAAAAATTGCCGCCCAATAGGAGTGCTCCGCGTACCCCCCTCACTTAAGCGATGATCAACGATCGCGATTTGAATCACTCAATCGGACGTTCCAAATACCGCCACGTCACCTGCGCATAAAAACAAAAGCAAATAGTCCCACATGAGGAAAATTCTGGCGATTCCACGAGTATAAAAGTGCTATGAAATTAGGGAGATAGAAAAAATCCTGAAAAGGGTGTTGTAAAGCCCAAAGTCGTGTTTTTAAGCCCGACAAATTTACCATTTATAAGCTAAGAAACTATGAAGGAGTCAAGTTATGTAGGTTTGTATAGTTTTCTAGGTCGATCCACAAGGACTTTAAGGCGAGACGATACCAACTGTACAAGGGGCTAGGCAAAGGGTTTGTGGTCAACTCTCGGAGTTAACCATGAGATGGAAGAAAAAGAGAATTGGGGGAGATACAAATTATGGAGAAAAAAGGAATTCAAGGACAAATAGGGACGACAATGTTAGAGAGGTCAAAGGGAAGAGGATGACAGAGGAGGAGAGCTAAAGAGAAGAGGTAAGGTATCCCAAAAATGGGAACATAATGTGAGTGATAAAAGTCAAAAGAAAGAGAAAGAGAGGGAGAAATAGAGTGGATAAGTCTAAAGAAGCAAACACAAAAACCAAAGAGGAAATGTTAGAGAATGCTAATGCTAACAAAGAGAGGAGAGATGCGAAATTGCGAGAATGCAAACTTACGAAGAGCACGCAAGAGAGAGATGAGAGATAGAAAAAGGGAATGCAAGGGAGGAGGAGATGCGAAATTAGGAGAATGGAAGCAAAATTGTAAGCAAAAATCAAGGGAGACAGAGAGCAAAAGGAGGGAGCATGAGAGAGGAAGGTGATAACATACATATATAACTTTAAGTTCGTATCTTATTTAACTAATATTCATGCTTATTTTAGGTAATCATGATGCATGTTATCATAGTTTTCTGAATTTTCTCCATTGGTATGTCATTTTACTAAAGTCCATATTATTTAGAGTTATTTATATGCTTTATTGATGTTTAATCTTTTTGTAAGGGTTAAATGATTAGAAATTAATCACTTTCCTTGAGTTATTTTGACTTTAGTAGATGACTAAAAGAATAAATTTTAAGAAGAGAATGATGGGATGATATGAAATAGAATTTTAAGGGATTATTTTGAATTCACCCTATTTTCTTGTTTGAATTTATACTTTTATTGGCATGACATTAAATATGAAGAAAATTTGTGATCTAATGGAGAAAATTTGAGTTGAAAAGGAGTTATATAAATGAAGATATGAATTTCTTAATTTTTTAGAATTTGTCTGGCTTTTATTTTGATTTTTTAGATATTATTTTTATATTTATTTCATTAAAAAATAGCAAAAAAATGGGTTATTTAATCGTGTGGGACCCCGCAGAGCTGATGTGGCACAGGGTGCAACTAAATTTAATCCACCTTTTATACCCATTCATTTCCATTATTTTTCTCCGTGTGGGACTAAGTTCCATTTAAAAGCTTTAATTGTAGGTGACGTGGCCATCCGTGGTGCATAGGATCAAGTCGCACGGATCGACATGCATCAATTCCGTAGACTTTGATCCACCAGATCTGCATCAAAAGCACGTGCACAATTTGGAGCCGTCAATTTCATAAATGAAATTGGACGATTGCGATTAATCGGTTACTCAGCTAAATTATGGAGGGACACACGGACGCATTAAGACGCTTTGATCAAGATCACATGGATGAGAATCCCGGAGCGTGGGATCGTGGTCCCACTTAAATCGTGTGATCGTGGCCATCCAATCTTCTTCACCGAATCAGACGGCCCGCATTTTTTGCACGATTTTTCCTATAAAACAATGTTCTTCTCCTTGTAAACATAACTTTCGATTGAATCGTAAAGAGATTAAGCAATTTTGGAGCCAAATCATAAGTTCTTCGTGCTCCCCCTGCGTTCAAGAGTCAATTGTGATCATATTGAGGCAAGATTGATCACAAATCATTCCAAGAATCGATCAAAATCTCCCCATGAACGTCGAACGCACGCCGACCAAGAAATCGAGGAATACTCTTCAATCAACGCGAATTGAAGCCAAATATTCACGTCAATCAGGTTAGTAGTGTGATTTGATAATATCCCTTGCAATTTATACAGTTTAGATTAGATTTAGGCAATTAATTTCATTTTAAAAATAGAATTGTTCATCGTTTCACCCAAATTTGGGTGCAGATTTTTGCCGCTTTTGAAACAATGATTTCTCCCTGATCTTAAGTTCAAATCATTTGATTTTGGTCTCATTAGATTCCTTGTTTCATCGGCTTTCTGTGGTTATCAAATTCTTAAAATTTTATCACCATTTGACCCTTCAATTTGATATTTTACCATCGAGTGTTTGATAACATGCAATCTTAACATGATAAAACATGATTATTAATGCAAAATAAGCCATAAAACGTTCCATTTATATGCATGTTATTATATTTTGAGTGCATTTCTATCATTCTATGCAATTTTATGTTATAATCTCAAAATGTGTTAATTTAGGATTAATTATGATGAATTAAAGATTAAAGATTTTATAACCCATATTTACTTGAGATTATGTGTTTTTAAAGTTAAATAATAAGAGAAATTATTTTTATAAACATTCATTTAAATTTCTAAACTTAAAATTTTAAGGAAATGAGTGTATTTTTTAAATATAAATTAAATCTCTTGTTAATTAAATATTTTGAATTTTTATAATGATAGATAATTAAATTTCAGATCCAATGAAAGAAATTTGGATTAATTTGGAGTTGTATTTTAAAAGATATGATTTTTACAATTTTTAGGGATTTTTTCTAAATTTTCCAATTTTATTTTCTATTTAAAAACGTTTAAAAATAAATATAAAAAAATATAAAAAGCGCGCGGGTCCCACGCGGGTGCGACGTGGCACGCAAGGCCACGTGGCAGAGCCACGCGGACCCGCGCAGCGCCTACGTGGCACTGTATACATATATTTATTTATTTACTTATACTATATAAAAGGGGTCTTTAGCCTGCCCTATACGGGGAGGGTTATTAACCCCTTAAACCGTCGGGTCTTATAAACCCGACGATTTGCTATATTATTTCCCGTGTGGGACTAACCCACACTCTACTTATCTTTCAGGTGACGTGGACGCATACGGAGCGTTGGATTGGGCGGCGGGCGAGATCTCGTCCGTCGATCGCGTGAGCGCGGTCCACGGATCAGACATCAACACACGTGTCTTAAAGGCATTATTATAACAGTCGGATCAGTAGCGACGTGGCAGCATCACAAGCCTCGATCGCGTAGACAAGCGGACCATCCGATCAGATCAACGCACGTGTCTTAAAAGCCGAGTTATAACGGCCCTGATTTAATCATGCGTTTCTCCATCTGGACTGTTGGATCGCGATCTAAAGGATGGAATTTCATGCGTTTTATAACGATGATCCACGCGGCGAATTCGGAGCGTCCATTCAAGATCGGAAGACCTCAGATTAATCATAACGGTTCGCCGTTACGAACGCATCGGGACCGTTGATGAAGCCTCAAATACACCGATCGGACGGTTATGCTTTTTTGCCCTTATAAATAGACGAGTTCTTCGTCGTTTTTATGTATTCTTAAGATATTTGATCTAATTGACCTATCTATACGCATCTTCTCTTGAATCTCTCTCTTGTAATCGCTTCTAGACTCGAAATCGCGTCCGCAGAGTATTTATAAGAGAGATTTCGTTGATCATACGAGGAGAATTTGTCTCTTGAACACCAATGCTCACGATGGAATTCACGGAATGAATAGCTATCGATCCGGAGATTAATTGGATCAATTCGATCGTTATCTCGGGTCAGAAAACAAGTCTTTCCTCTTATCTATCGTCATGTATCATCAATTTTAGGATTAGGATTTTAATTTCATTCAATTTTGTTTTCAATTTCAAGTGTGTTCTTCGCGATTTCCGAAAATTTCATCTCACTTCCATCTTTGATTTCTTCGTGATTACTAATCCAAATCGAGCGATTTTTGATTTCACGGATAGATCTTTGAGTCTTCTTTCTAAAAACATCATTTTCCCTAATTTCTCACCTCAATTCATCGTCCAATTTGACCAAATTCCAAAAGATATCTCGAAAATACCTTAATTCCCTGTGGATTCGACCCTTATTTACCATTATACCCTTCAATTCTCTCTTAATTCCCCAAATTGGTAAATTAGGATTTATTTTTGACATGAGACCGTGTGAAATCGACGACCTCGCGGTCTCGTCTCGTCAGTGTTCATTTTTAATCCGAATTTGGGAATTGCCTTGCGGGACGAATTACTCTTAAAATACATGGTGAAATTTGACAATTTTGGTCTCTTTAGAATCCTCTAATCTTTAGCTTTTTATTCATATGTGAATTGAAAGATTTGGATAGCATTTAGTTAGTCAACTTGATGATTTTGACTGAGGTGTTCATTTCGGGATTTTTCTTATCATTGATTTTCAATAAATCATAATAAATCCAATTCTCGTCTTAAAATCACAAATTCTATATGAAAATTTGACATTTTCTATCTAGTTTATGAATATATAATTTTCGTAATATTATATAGAAAGTCAATGGCTGGTCAAAGTCAACGCTTTGACCTTGACTTTTGACTTTTCTTCATCAAATCATTTTCTATATTCTTAAAATATCTTCTCTCATATATTTATATCATTTCCATTAATTAGATATCACTTTTATTTCTTAAAATCTCTATTTAAACCTAAGTTTGACCGAGTCAACTCTTGGATCAAAGTCAACCATGTTCTCTGTGGATCGACCCCTTTTTTACACTATACTTGATTTTATATCTTTTTGTTATTGTGAGTTCAAAATTATAATATTTTTTTTTTACTGATGTTCGTGTGTTTCCAATGACTGCATAAATCGTTACATCAGAAGGTAATGTCGCGGAAGTGAATTAAGGAGGGAAAAGAAAATTAAGAGGTAGGACGCGCGCGAGAGAGAGAGAGAGAGAGAGAGAGAGCGAGAGAGAGAGAAAATGTAGATTGCGAAAGAACTTTAGGAGAAGATAGGGAACAAGAAAGCTAGATTGTTATAGGGAGAGTTTGGGATATGGGGCGAGTGAGAGGGAAAGATAAGAATCAGAAGAGGCAGAAATGCGGAAGAACGGAATCGAAGACGTGAGGAATGAAACTAGAGAGAGAGGGAGTGAGATTAGGGAAGAAGAAGAAGAAGAAGAAGAAGAAGAAGAAGAAGGAGGTGCGAATTAGAAATCACAAAGAAATTGGAGACCACGATGGAAGAGAAAGAGCGCAGAGGTGCGAGAGACTGAGAAAGGAAAGTAGAGAGCATGCAAATGTTCGGAAGGGAGAGAGGAAGAGATTGAGAGAGAAGGCGATCCAGTAACAAGAGAAGGGGCGCTCAGCCAGAAGCAATGTATAGAGATGTTGAGAGAGAATAGGCTAAGAAAGGTTTAGAGTGATGAAATCAAAAATTGAGAGATAGCAAGGAGGCAAAAATGACGGAGGGATAGAGAGGTGTGCGAGAGGTAAAGAGGGAGCAACCAAGAAGAAAAGGGAGAAGGTTGTGAGAGTGGAACAAAAGAGAGAGAGGATGAGATGAAGGGGGTAGCGAATGAGATTGCGAATGGGAAAAAGAGAGAAGAAATACTATTGCAAGCGAAAGCACTCAGTAAAGCAGGAGCATGAGGGAGTGAGAGAGATCGTATGAGAGCGAGGAAGATTGATAGTGAAAGATCGGGGCAAAAGTGAGAGGCTGAGGCGGAATGAGAAACAAAAGTTTTGGATGGAGAGAGAGGGAGAGAGAGAACACGCGAGTCATAACATGCTAATTAGACAAGATAATACATGATTATTAATGCATATTAAGGCATAAAAGGTTTCATTCCTATGTGTGTTATCATATGTATCAGTATTTATCTATCATTCCATAAAAAGTCATTATAATCTCAAAATATTATAATTTAGGATTAATTATGATGAATTAAAGATAAATAATTTCATAACCCATCTTTACCTGAGATTATAATTAGTTTATAAAGTTAAATAATAAGAAAAATAATTTTATAAACATGCATTTAATTTTCTAAAGTTTAAATTTTAAAGAAATGAATGTATTTTTAAAATAGAAATTAAATCTCTTTTTATTTATTAAATTTGACATTTTAGAATGATATATAATTAAATCTATGATCAAATGAAAGAAATTTGGATTAATTTGGAGTTATATTTTGAAAGTTATGAATTTTCTAATTTTGGGAATTTTTTCGGATTTCTTCTAAATTTTTCTGAATTTTTAATGAATTTCTTAAGATTTTCCAGAATTTAAAATCGATTTTTCATATTATTTTTAGCGCGCAGGTGACGTGACATGATCCAAATTGTCCGATCATATCGCAATCAATGGTCAAGGGGGGAGGCGACGTGGCAGCCTGAGGAGGATCCGATCGTGCAAGGATTTACAACCGTTGATCTTCACTTAAGTGATGGGAGGGGTACGTGGCGAGATCAGATTCATCGGATTACATTTTAATCTCAACCATAGATCAAGAGGAGTTATAAAGGTCGAGATTAAATCAACGAAAAAACGCATCAAGAGAGTCCGATCGCGATCCAACGGCGAGCGTTTTGATGCATTTTCTAATGCATGCGATGTGGCTTCATCTCGGTGGTTGATCGGCGATCCAACATATGCGCCTTAACGATAATGATTCGTATTTGACGTGTTGCATCAGAGCCGTTGATCACGAATTAAATGGAGATCAGACAGTTACACCCAAATCGCCCAATAAATTGAGATGTTCTTCAAGATTGTAAAGCATTCAAGAGCAATTCGACTTAATCAAACTGTTTAGATACCAAATCTCTTGAATCTCTTGATCCCAACCTCTTCTACACTCATTCATGTGTTCACGGAGTGCTTAAGATCATGATTTCGACGATCGACGAGGAAGAAATCGAAACTTGAACTCCACAAATCGCGACTTCCGAATTTTGATGAATACCCTTGAGTAGGCGATTACTTGGATCAATTCGATCACAATTGTGGGTTAGGGATCATGTTTTCTCTTAATCTATCTTCGTTTAGCATTTAATTTCATTTTAGAATCGTAATTTAGTTTAATTTCTCTTTTATTTTGGGAAATTTCATGATTTTATTTACGGAAAAATCCTCTCTATTCAATCTTCAATTTCTCGGGGAAATCAAATTCAAATTCATTGATTTTTGATTCTGTGGATTCGTCTTCAAGTCCTCTTTCATTAAATATCCCTTTTCCCAATTTCTATCATCGATTCATCATCCACTTTGATCAAATTCAAAGAGATCATATCAAATTTCCTTAATTCCCTTTGGATTCGACCCTTATTTACCATTATACCCTTCAATTTGTGAATTATTCTTAAAATTGGTAAGTTTGGACTTTGTTTTGACCATTGATCGTGTGTTTTCAATGACCACTTGGTCTCATTTCATCAGCGAGCAAGGTTGAGAAAAGAAAAGGTGAGAAAAGGCAGGAAGCGGAAGAGTGCGAGAGAGTTATAGATAGAGAAAACAAATGGTAAGAGAGAGATAAGCGTGTTCGTGAAGAAGCCGAAGGAGCAAAAGAAAACGGAGAAGTGAGAAAACAAAATAGTGACGAAATGCAGGGGAGGACAAAAAAAATTAAGAGAAAAGGAGATGGAGATCAAAAATAAGAGAGAACGCAAGAAAGGACTGATGGAACTTGAATATGCATCATGATTCATCAGAATAATCATAATCATAAAATGGAATTAAACGTGTATCTGGATTCACCGAATTAATCTTCATCAAAGTAGATTACTAAATTGGAGAATCGCCTTCTTGAATATCCCTGATGTAATCTCCTGATCTCTAGAGGAAATGGGATTCTCTCTTGAGGGTTATGAGCATCAGGTTATCCAAGTGGACTATGGCTTCCTATTTATAGAGATGGGGAAAGCTTAAGCCTCTAATCAGTCATTAGTCAGCCCATTAATGACTAATGATTGATTTACTGCCTCTACACATAATTAACCTCCAAACACATAAATAAATTTCATAATCCCCAGATTAAATATAATTGAATCACTTGATGGGATTATAATGATAGCTAATCCACAATAATACATAACTATGTCCACTTAATAGAGATTAGATCTAACAAGGACCACTACTTAAACAAAGATGAAAGAACGGAACAAGAGGGTTGTAGTCAGAGGGTACTTGAAATCCGATTAACATGAGAGGGAGAGAGAATGTGCAGTCGCAAGAGAGTTGGAAAGACCAAAATAAGTATAGGAGAGGGACTTCGGAAAAGGTGGAAGAAGGGGAAGCAGGCCTGAGAGGGAGGATTAATGGAATGCAAACGGTTGAAGTAGAGAGGGAAAACTGCGAAAATGATGACGAGTGGTGATTGTGAGGAGAGGAAGAGGTGCGATAAAGACAGTGAGGGAGATCGAAGAGACGGGGGAGAGAAAGGCTGATTCGACGAGAAAGAACGATGGATCTAGAGAGCAAGGGGGAAAGATAGAGAGAGTAGGAGCAAAATCAATAACCGAAGTAAGAGAAAGAGATGGAAGAGCAAAAGAGAAACCAGGGAAGGAGATGGACTTTAGAAGGTAAAGAAGGAGAAATAAAACACCATTACACTGAACTTCATCCACATTACATCTTTCTAATCCAAAAGAAAACCTGTGAACAACATTTCTAAAATGACCAACCCTAAGAGAGAGAGTGCTCGAGGAAGAAGAAGAAACCGAAAAACTGATGAAGCCCTCCTTTTCTCTATCTCTTTCATTTTAAACCCCTCCGAGGAGAGAGCCACCGATTCTTCTTTAACTGGGCTCCAATAAAGATGCCTTGGACATCCCATTATCCTTCTACACACCTATTTTAGATGATCTTGCTTCCCTTCGCATGCTTGTAAGTTCCTGATATCAAGTTTACAAAAAAATGATGTATACATTTTTTTTTATGTACTGATGGCATAAAATTATTAACTCGTGACATAGTAGATATGATGAAATGTTCACGAGTTAATTGAGCTAAGTAAAATTAATTCTTAGGTGTTTATACATACTTTTTGTACTTTTATCAGGTGCTTTTTCATTAATCACACACGCACGCACACCCGCGTACTCACACACGTGTGTGGCACATGGCGTTCTTATACGCTGCCACGTGGCACCGCTATTTTGTCTGTGTAATGTCAGCTGCCACATCAGCACATAATAAAAATATATTTTTGTATTCATTTTAATTAAAAAAAATCGAATTAAATTCATAAAAAATTCAAAAAAAAATTAGAAAAATCCCTAAAAATTAGAAAATTCATAACTTTCAAAATATAAAAAATTAATATAAATTTTTTTTTATCATTCTAAAAATTCAAATTATTTAAATAACAAGAGAATAAATTTTTATTTCAAAAATACACTCATTTCTCTTAGAAATTAAAACTTAGAAAAATAAATGAGTATAGAAAAAGTATTTTCTCTTATTATTTAATATTAAAACCCAATTATAATCTCAAATATAGATGAGAATAATCTACTCTAAAATAGATTATTTAAAAATGCATAATTATCCCTAAAATAGTGCATTTTGATATTATAACTTAAAATTTAAGAAATGATAGATATGCACTCAAAGCATGATAACATGCATAAAAATGGAATATTTTATGCCTTAATTTGCATTAATAATCATATAATTGCATGTTATCAGGTATCAAAATCGTGTATTATATATTCTCTCAAAGTTCTCACCTACTGTTTTCTTTGGGTCATATATTGCTATCTTCAAAAGAAAATCAGTCTCTAAAACTTATGTTCAATGTGGATTCAACTCTCTTACTTATCTTTACTAATGTGGGTTTTAAAATTTTATTATTTTTTATGAATAAGATTTCTTGTAGTAACATAAACATTATTACGTAAACTGGTTCATCAACTCCCCTCCTACCATAGTGGAAATTCATTGGTGTCATATCCTACATTTCTCCAACCTTGTGAAATCACTCACATATATCCCATATTTTAATATACTAATTAAGTTTTTCCATGTCCAACCTACTTTTTTTTAATTTAAAAACCCTCTATTTCATGTAAAATCTCCAAACCTTCATTAATTAGAAATGTGATGAAAATTCTTGATTTGGTGATGAATTAGGTCATTCAAGAAATTGGTAATTGAAGTGTTATTATTTGATTTAGGCTAAGATGTGAATAAATTATTAATAAATTAGATATTTATTTCAAATCACACCGACTTATCAACTAGTTTTTTGAATTTCTATGAAAATATATTTCTCTCTCTTTTTTGCCATCCACTCTCTAGTTCCTCCTGAATTTTAGATTTGTGAGTTTTCTATGACCCTGACATTTATCTTACATTTGTCTTGATTCTATAATTATTTCCTCATCAATTTTGATATGATTTAAAAAGAATTTTGAATTTAAACCTAATTACTTGAGGCTTGAAACTTGATTAATCACTTTACTTTATTGAAACCTCATTGAAGTGATTCAAAACCTTTTTTGGTGTCTAATTTTCATCTTCAATGGTCATGAATTTATATGCCACATAACACCATTTCCAAGGAATTATACTTTTATTTTTTTATGTTTTTCTGTAAAAACAAAATACTTACTAATTTTTTGAATTAACATTACAAAGACTATTTAACAGATATCAACAGATATTGGAGCCGAGAGTGAAAGGTACATATCCTCTATTTGATATTGAGTGTTGTTAAACAATATGGAGTCTTTTATGCAATATTTTATGTCATATGCAAAAGGATTTATTCCTATCCATTTTTTCATAGGATAAAACTTCGTGGTCATTTGAGAAGATCCAAAACAGCTGAATATGGGCAATCTTTGGCACTTCCTTACTGGAGTTCTCATCTGCCAGCATGATAATCGTTGCAGATATTGGAATATGTTATATAAGATAACAAGATGCATTAGAATATGGAAAATGGAGCCCTTGGTCAAGGAAGACATGGTGGTGGCGTACGACCCCCGTCGCCACCAAGGCATGACACTACGGCGCCGGTGGAGCCGACACCTACGCGCGTCCAGCCCCCTCGACAGGCGAAGACGAAGGATCCCGAGTTTCACTACACCAAGTGAGGCCCTCTTCTCGCCACGACACATTTCGTAGAGCTCGCGCGCGTGGAGCTATCTTTTCCGTTTTCTATTTTTGTTATGACTTTATTAGCCCGCACGTGTTTAAGCGGGCCTTTGCATGTCTCTCTCTCTCTCTTTAGGCCTTTGGGTGGGTTTCCCTTTGTTTCGGGACCCTAGCCTAAGGCCCTTTCCCTTTTGTGAACCTTTATTCTATTTCTATGAGTATGGGTGTGGGTTGTGGGCCTCAAGTGGGCCCTTTCCTCTCTTGGCCCGCCAAGGGCTCTATAAGAGGGGAAGGGACCCCCCCCCACAAATCCTAGCCGTCATTTGAGAAAAGAAGAGTCTTCCTCTCGAGTAGCTGCTCAAGGAAGGTTAGGGAAGAAGTCCTACCCGCCGACGCGCCGCCGTTGCCGCCGCACCGGTTCGTGCCGCCGCCGCCGTCTCCGCCGCCACTTCTTGCCCTAGCTCCGGGTTCCTCTCCACGCCGCCGCCATCGCCCGGCGCTCCAAGCCGTCGTTGTAGCGCGCGCCCGGTCCGCCGCCACCGCGCACCCAGCTGTCGCCGCCGCCGATCCTAGCCGCCGCCTAAGGCCGCCGCCATCACCGCCGCGTCACGCCGCCGCCGCTGCCGAACCAGGCCTCCGCTCGCCGAAACAGCCGCCGCTGCCGCCGCCCTTCCGCCGTAGCCGCGGCCATCTCCGCCGCGAACGCCGCCCTCGTCTGCCGCCGCCGCGCAAGCCGCGAGAGCGTGGAAGAGGACGACCGATTCCCGCCGAGCCGACTCAGCGGGAATCGTTCCCCCTCACTCAACCGGTCCGAGCCGCCCGGGCTCTGCACTCCCGACCGCCCTGCAGCCGGTCCCGAGCCAGCCGGAACCGGCCCTGACCGCACTCGACCGCCGCCGCCCATGCACCGACCCAGCCCAGGCCGGTCCAGACGCCCTGTGCCGGTTCCGGCCCTCAACTCCCAGCCCGACCGGCCCGAACCCGACCGGGTCCAGACCGCCGGGGCCGCCCAGCCAGCCCAGAGCCGGCTCAGACCGCCCGACCGGCCCGAACGGCCTGTGACCGCCCCGAGACAGCCGAGATCGCCCTGACCGAGCCTGCACCGCCCGAACCAGTCTGCACCACCCCGAACCGAGCCCGGAGACGCCACCTCCCGCCTTCACCTTGTTTGCTGCGACCCGTCCGGCTCGTTGCGACTCGTCATCGCCCGCCCGCGCCGATCGTTCCTCCGCGCTCCCGCCGACTCGCCCCGATGTCCGACATCGCTGCCACGCCCGACGACCTCCTCGCCCGACCGACCGGGCTCGCGCCCGCGAGTTAGGCATTCATTCCCCTTTCTCTTACTTTGAAGTTCTATATTTCCTTCCGCATTTCCCGCACTTGTCTCCACCGCCCTCGGACCTAGTTAGGTTGAGTGACGTCGTGGTACGGGATTGGGATCGTGGATCCGGCCGCCGGGGTTGACGATCGAGCTTCCCCGACGACGCCGAGACTGTCCTCTCTCTCGCGTCGACGGATCAGGAGGACTCCAGCTCCATCCTACTCGGCGCACCCCGGAGCACCGTGGACGACGCGCCGGAAGGTTGGCTGCTTGAGGAGATTTTAGACATCATTACATCATTTAGAACACGTAGTTCTTCCATCCCTAGTTCCCCCTTAGAGGATATTAGCGCCGGACCGATTCACCCCGTTGGTCCTGCATCACATGGACTTAACTCGAGATCTTATATATTTAGGAGCATTCATAAAAATTAAAGTTTCATAAAGTGTCCTTCAAACAATCCCCATCAATCCAATCAAAAGATTTCCCAATGTCGTACAGTCTGAAGATCGATTTACATATTGAAATATCACAAAATTTTCTACAATTGATGTTCCTTTGACAAATCTCGTTTGATAAAGGGATCAATGCACAAGTTGTTTTTGTAAAAAATTAAATTGAGACAGCTTTACCGCAAAAATTGCACAAAGTAATAAGATGGCATGTAATTTTATTTTATTTTAAACTAAACATGATAAGGCAGAGTTTATCCTTGGAAGATTAGTGAGTGGCAAATTTTTGTGAATAGCATGATGGAAACCTTTTATAAAAACTTGAGATGCCATGCACAATGACATTAAAACTAAGAGGCCAGGGAAGGGAATTGGAGTTTTTATTCATAAGACGGGTCTATTCTTTTTGCAAATGATTCTAGGTTTCTAAAGAATTTGTGCAAACACAAAGCGAACCATGCAAGAGCCCTTGTCACCAAGGGTTGGAAAGAAGTGCTTATACATCGAACAGATACCGACGATATATGCACATCGATACAGTGAACACGTGACCAAATAATTCTCAAAGAATAATAAATTGACTAAAATACCAAAAATGCTCAAATTATGAAAATATTATTTGATTTGGTAATAAATATTTGGCATATGAATATATTATATATGATTAGACAAACTACGCCATACAAAAATGTCTAAACTTTGATGTTGATGTTCGTTTTGGATTAGGGAAAAAGGAATGCCGATTATTTTCAACGGATGAACTATCTGAATCACGTGATGTAAGTTAGTCAAAGCTGACCTAATTAAAAAGAGTAGAATCATGTAATCCCCTTTTCTATTTTCTATTTAATGTTCATTTCTCCATCAAAGAAATTGTTTTCATGTAAAGTATCACTATTTTACATAATTCTTATTAATCATGCTTTTGTTGTCCATTTATTTCAATTTTAAATTGATTTTATTTATAATTAACTAAAAGTTGAGACGGTTAGACTTCTTTGATACCTAAGACTGGTTTATTCGTATAGAAGGAAGTCAACGGTTAACGGTCAACTTCCACGTGGGAGTAGGGGAGCCCCCGGGGAAGATTCCCCGGAAAGATCCAGCTAGCTGTCTTTCCAGGCCATACGTTTTGAAACTGGTGTTTGACCACGTGGCGCCAAAATAGATCCCCACGCGTCTTCGAAGACTGCGCCGCCTTCAATGTATGGGACACGTGGAAGAAGTGATAAGTCGCGTGGCAGGAGAAGCAAGGCCATCCCTTCCCACGTGAGCTGACAAACGCAACCGACTCTCCTTCATCCTCGCCGTCCAGTCTACGGTACTGCGAGATATTTGCGTTGAAAGCTTCCGATAGGCGTGCCGCGTCAGACGATCCGACGGTTCAGGGTGAAAGAAAAGGTCGAGATTATTAGGGATATTATTGTCTTTTCATTGGTCCTCGAAAGCAACAGCCTACGGCGGAGAGGAATCCGCGAGGAACCGTGCGATCTCTTCCTTCCCGCAAGCGCAAGAAATCTCGTCTAGAGAGACAAAGGAGAGGTGCAGAGAACGAGAAGGGAGAGAGTATTACGCAGCTGTCTTCTAAATAGGACGTTCTCCTTTAACTGCGGCTCCTTCTCCAACTGTCTGCCAGAATTAGGTTTCCTTCCACGCTTTTACCGGAGGACGTGATCAACTTCATCAATACCACGTGAGCCTGCCTGTTAATTCCTTCTACGGCCGTCTAATTCCTCGGCTTCGCCTGCTTCTTCTCGTCCTAGGGTTTCAAAAGGGGAAGCCCGGCTCAAGAACTCTAGACTGTAAATTAGGGGAATCTGAAGATGTCCGTTCCCGCGATCGCGCTATATGCGAGTCCGCCGAGCACCATCTGCTCCGGATCTCACCAGTTCGCCGCTCAAGGATCTGCCGACTACGAAGCGATGAATTCGAGAGCGTTGCCGATCGGAAGCGGACTCTCGTTCTCCTCCTCGTCGGTCGTCCGTCACGGTTCCACTTCCTCCAGCTTCACCGGAGGAGACGAGCTCGGTTCTCTCTGGCACGACAGATTAGAAGACACCGGAAACTCTTTTTCCTATCAGTCTTATTTCAGGCACAGAGATCAGAACCCCGTAACGGTTTTCCAGGGCTCCGTTTCATGCAGCAGCAGTAGCAGCTCTCTGGCTATAGGATCTTCCAGAAGCCCACAATCCCTGCGAGGATTGCGCGACTGGTGTGCGGCGTCGGATCTGAGAGCTGGGAGGGAGAGACTCTTCCGCAGCTTTGTAAGGAACGCGTTGGGTTCTTGCTTGGAGTATGATGCTCCCAGTTTGCCGATCCCCGGGCGATCGGTTATCGATATGGACGAATTCCCTTTCGACGAGGAGGAAACTCTCGACGAGAGCTGTGATCCGAGCGCCAGGAAGATCCTCTCGGTTGCGCAATCCAGGCACAAGATCTTCTATGAAGAGATTGTGGTGAAAGCTTTCTATGAAGCAGAGAAGGCTCATCGTGGACAGGTAATTCCCCAATGCTTGTTCAATTTCTTGAGAAAAAGCGTTGATTACCCATTTCTTGCAGATGCGGGCAAACGGAGATCTATACTTGCAACACTGCGTGGAGACAGCGATTCTTCTGGCGATGATCGGAGCTGGTTCCACGGCTCGTCGCTGCAGGCCTTCTCCACGATACCCTCGACGATTCCTTCATGAATTACGATTACATCTTCAGGACATTTGGGGTCAAAATCGCTGATCTCGTTGAAGGAGTATCAAAGTTGAGTCATATGAGCAAGCTAGCTAGGGAGAACAATACCGCAAGCAAAAACAGTAGAGGGCAGACAGACTTTCACACGATGTTCCTCGCCATGACTGATGCTAGAGCAGTGCTGATCAAGCTCGCAGACAGATTACACAACATGGTGACCTTGGAAGCATTGCCCACGGCGAAACAACAGAGATTTGCAAAGGAAACGTTGGAAATTTTTGTGCCCCTTGCTAATAGGTTGGGAATCTCAAGCTGGAAGGAGCAGCTGGAGAATTTGTGCTTCAAGCACTTGAATCCAGAGCAGCACAGAGAGCTCTCCTCCAAGCTTCTTCAGTCCTTTGACGAGGCAATGATTTCTTCTGCTAAGGAAAGGTTGGAGCGGGCTCTCAATGATCGGGGCATTTCGTATCATGTCTTGTCCGGACGACATAAGAGCGTGTACAGCGTTTACTCTAAAATGCTGAAGTAAGCTCTCTCTCTCTCTCTCTCTCTCTCTCTCTCTCTCTCTCTCTCCCCCTCCCCCCCCCCGGGCCCGCCGGGGGGAGGGGCCTCTCTTCTCTCCTCTAGAGTTAATGACAGACTGATTGTCTTATTGCAGAAAGAAGCTGTCAATGAATGAAATACACGACGTAAATGGTTTGCGGCTGATTGTGGAGAATGAGGAGGATTGCTATACAGCGCTGGAAATTGTCCATTCGTTGTGGCCCAAGGTCACGGGCAAGCTCAAGGATTACATCACTAATCCCAAATTCAATGGGTAGCCTATCTATCTATTTATCTATCCATCTATTTACCTATCCATCTTTTTATCCTTACATCCATCCATCCATCCATCTATATTATTTGCTCCAATGACACCAGTTGCCTTCTGGAATGCAGCTACCAGTCTCTCCACACGGTGGTAATGACCCACGAGATAGCTCCCCTGGAAGTACAGATCAGGACTAAAGAGATGCACACACAAGCAGAATTTGGATTTGCAGCCCACTGGAGGTACAAGGAGGGAGACTCCAAGTATGCGTCTTTCATTCTCCAGATGGTGGAATGGGCAAGATGGGTTCTCTCCTGGCAGTGTGAGACGATGGGCCAAGACCCCAGTGGTAGTGCCACCTGTCCCTTCCCTGCCCACTCTGACGACTGCCCATTCTCCTACAAACCGAAAAGCGAGCACACTGGACCCGTCTTCGTAATAGCTATGGAGAATGATAAGGTGGGTTTAATCTCATTTTAAGAGGTCACTTATTCTAGTATCGCTCTCGCCTTTTCAAACTTAAACTTCGGAGTTCGGATTGAATATAAATCACCGCTATAAAAATGAAAAGGCTCCTTTTTGAAGAAATTTTCCTTTTTTCCCTGTGCAGATGTCGGTGCAAGAATTTCCGGCGAATTCTACGGTTGGAGATTTGCTGGAGAGAGTGGGAAGGGGGAGCTCGAAGGAAAAAGATTTAAGGCCGAGGCTGAACAAGAAGCCAGTTGGAGATCCCAGTCAGAGGCTGAAGATGGGCGATGTGGTCGAGATCTCGCCGGCAATGTCTGACCGTTCTTTAACCGAGTACAGGGAGGAGATCCAGCGGATGTACAATCGAGGGCTCACTCTCTCGGGCAGCGGGGGCAGCAGGAGCTGGCGCATCTGAAGCGGGTAATTGCATTGAAGAATTCATTCGTCCTTATTAGATGATTAATATAATCCATTGATTTATTTGTATATAATGAACATATCTGTGCAGTTTATGTTCTTTTTATCCCAATGAAGTTTTAGTAGCAATCCAGTAAACTCCATGAATACTCTTGAGATCCTCTCCAAGATCAAGGAGTTGCTTCCACGTCTCATTAAAAGGGATGTGCAAACGTGTTCGTCAAAAAACTATTCATGGTCCTTTATATATATATATAAAGTAAATATATATTAGACTTATAAATGAAAAATATTACCAATGATCAAGTCTAAATTCTAAAACAAAGATAGTGAGATATTGAAGATACATATTCTATTATTTTAAGTGATAAACACCATTTAATGCATTTTTAAAGTTATTCATAATTATTATTCATGAATAGACATTGAAGACTTGAAAAGATATACATATCAAATATCTTGAATTAATTCTTTGAGAGGTATTTCTATTAATTTTTTATGAATATAGATTAATAATATATATTTATCCACATATATATATATATATCATGTATATGTCAAACTAATTTATATAAATTACTCGTGAATAAACATTAAATATTTAAAAGATAAATATGTGTTTATATATTTTATCATATACATGTCAAATAGGTGAAATTGTCTTTTTGAAAGGTACTTACGTTAATTAACCATGAATAGAAATTCAAGATTTAAAAGATATTAATGGATATCATACTTAAGTGAATCTAATATTTTGAAAGAAGTTTCCATTAACTAATCATGAATAGAAGTTCAAGATTTAAAAGTTATACATAAAAATCATGCACGTATCAAAATATATTCAATTAATTTCTTTAAATATATGTGTATTGATAAAAAATGTAAATAACTTAAAGAAAATTTAATAATGTTATCCTATAGGCTAATTTAATTAGCATTTGGAAAATATTATTAATATGGATGCTCAAAGAAATAGAATACAAGATTCAAGATATATACTATACATACATATATCAAATCTATTCAAAAATTTTAGTATTTCTTTAGTTTTTATTTCCTTTAGAAAAAGTTGATTAATCAGTTTTGCTCAATTTTTCCAAAACATGGAATGACAAATACCGCCCCTCCTCCTCTTGTCTTGAGTATGCATGGTTCTCAATGCATGTAGGAAATTAAAAATAGAAGTAAAAATTTTCAAATTGAGGCTAGGCATGTCATTCTCGTATGATAGATGTTAGCCCTTATGATGGCTTGTGATGATCACTCTTCAAGTGAAAATTGTGGGGATTTCACGGCCCTCCAGAAAAATGAAACTAAAAACACAAAATATAGAAAAAATGAAGGAAAAGTGGAAAAGAAAGACAATGTGGGAGAAATGAAAAAAAAAGCTCCAAAACCAAAAAGATGAATTGGTGTCAAGTGAAAAACTGAGTTCATGGCATTCAAACTTTTGGTATAAGATGCTCAATTTCCATATGAAAAAAAATTGTATTTCAAATATTTTTGGAGAATATTTGGTAAAATATGTTGATATATTGATCATATCTATTAAATCAGTAGAAATACTTTATTGCAATGACATCTAAGATCAATGTAATGGTCATATCAATCAATGGAAATACTTTTTTCTTAAACTTCTTCAAACAGCAATGTTTAGATAATTTCTTTCATGATATTCAGTTTTGCCCTTTCTAATAATTCATGATCTGTAATTTTCTAACCTAAATCCATTCCTTCTTGAGAATATTCATGTGCTATTTGAAGAGAATGAAAATAATATTTTGAAGGATATGCATGAAGATTATGAAAAACATACAAAAATCACCAATGGTGATGGAATTTTATATGAATGACAAGGAAATTTCTTTGATTCTACAAGTGAATATTCTCAACAAGACATTTCTATGGATGCCCAATGAGAGGACTACTATGAAGAAGGACCATTATGTATACAAAAACAATGAATTCTCTGAGGGGGCATGCAACCATTATATAAGAACAAGGGGATATTGGATCTTTGGAGGATGATATCGATGAAACTATTCATGATTTCATATGTTTTTCATAATCTTCATCCATATCCTTCAAAGCATCATTTTCATTATTTTCAAATAGCATATGAGTATCATAAATAGTTTCATTGATATCATCCTCCAAAGATCCAATATCCCCTTGTTCTTATATAGTGGTTGCATGCCCCCTCAAAGAATTCATCATTTTGTATATAGAATGGTCTTCTTCATAGTATTCCTCGCTCAAGGCACCCATACAAATGTCTTCTTGAGAATATTCACTTGTAGAATCAAAGAAATATCCTTATCAATCATAATAAGACATTTTATCATCAAATATCATTCTAAAAGATTTATAAGGCATCAAAGGGAAATTCTCTATAAAGTAAAATCATTCTTTCATTTTTTTATCTCTTTCTATTTCATTGTCTAGTTGGTTGACATGCATATTTTGTAGTCATTGAAATCACAAATTCACTTGTGGATAATAAAATCTCAACTCAATTAAATCACAAAAGAATTCAACTATAAAAATGAATTGCATGTATATTACATGGCATGTGAGCCAAATCATAATTCCATGTCTCATTAATATTTATTGAAATAAAAAATTTCATAGTTATTATTTTATGATGTTCACAATAAAATATACAAGTGTATGCAATGATTAAGTGAATTACGAAGACATCATAGTATAGAGATCAATAGTCTTTTACACATATGTCATATGGCATTCATAATTGAGAGGGACATTGAGATATTAAAAAAGAATAGCACACTCTGATTTGAATTATATAATGAGTACGGTTGATCTTGTGGATATCGTGTGGAAGATGATATATATTATGTGGCCTATAAGCCAATCATACTTTTATGTATCTTGTTTATGTACATTGAAATGAAATTTATCCATTATCAATAATGTGTGATGTTTGCAATGAAGTATATGAGCATATGCAATGACTAAGTGAATTACGATGAGATCATAATACAGTGATCACTAGTCTTAAAACATATGTTCTAAACATTCCTATTCGTGAGATATTCAAAAGGGACATCGAATTATCATGAAAGAATTGCACTTTGTGATCAGAATCATATGATGAGTATGGCTAATCCTGTAGCTATCAATGTAGAGACACTAAGGATAGATATTGAGTGATCTTTGGAGAAAGAGTTCACTAAATTTATTATTATGAATCCTTGAATAGTATTATACCTATTCATGTCATGGTTGTGTATGTGGTCCTTTGACTTGAGACGCCAAAAACATCTTGCAAATGGATGATCATGTTTTTATTATGACTTAAGAATCCCGAGCCACGGGATATCTAAAATGTCATATATTTGATACGAAATGAAGTCCACAAAAATGATTGTGTGATCAATATGTGATCATCTGCCCTCGGTATTTGGGGAGGTTGACTTAAAGAATGAGATGCAATGAAATCCTTGGCCAAGGTAGTGAAAATATCGAAGGAGTTCTTGATGATTTCTCATACGCATCAATACTAACTTAAGTGACCGATTAGGGTTTGACAATTGACCATACCCTAAGTTATTCATGAGTCTCGTGCAGGTGAGGGATTATACATACACGATAATCGATGACATAAAGGTTCCATAAAATAGTTCGTACATACTCCATATCTCTTAGAGTACGTGGTGTAGCTTAGGATCCAATGATAACATGCATATTTAACTTAAATTCTTATCTTATTTAACTACTATTCATGATTATTTTATGTGAGTATGATGCATGTTATCATAATTTTATGCATTTTCTCCATTGGTATGTCATTTTACTAAAGTCCATATGTATGCGTTGTTTAGGGTTAATTATGTGCTTTATGGATGTTTAATCTTTTGCAAGGTTAAATAAATAGAAATTAATTACTTTCCTTGAATTATTTTTACCTTAGTAGATAATTAGAAGAATTAATTTCAAGAAGATAATGTTGGGATGATATAAAATAGACTTCTTAAGAGATTATCTAAGTTTATTATGAATTCATCTTATCTTCTTCTTTTAATTCATATGTTATATGACATGATATTAAAAATAAATATATTTATGAGCCAATGGAGAAATTTTGAGTCAAAAAGGAGTTATATTTTTTAAGATATTAATTTCTGAATTTTTTTGGATTTTTTAGAATTTTTTGGAATTTATTTCAATTTTTTAGAAATTTTAGGAGATATTTCCTTATTTAAAAATCGCAAAAAGGGAGTCATTTTACCGCAAGAACTGCGGGCTGGCGTGGCGCAACGTGGGACCCGCGTGAATGCAACATGGCACGCAAGGCCACGTAGCAGAGCCACGCGAGCCCACGCAGGCGCTGCATGGCGTTGATGTGGCGCAGACGCATGGCGGGGCCACGCAAGCCCATGCGGATGCCTTGGTGGCGCCTACATGGCAAGAGAAGTGACAGGCTGGCATGTGATGGGCCCACTGGTATAGTGGGCCCAGGTTAGAGTATTAGGGTAGTAACGCAAGAGCTTAAGGGAGCCCCACCTTTTATGCGCATCTTTTCCAGTTATTTTCTCCGTGTGGGACTATGTTCCCCTTTAATCTCTAAAATACAAGACACGTGGCAGCATGGAATGCGTTGGATCAAAAGCACACTAAAGGGTGCACATTAATTCGATGGATCTCGGTCCATCGGATCATCATTTCAACACGTGGTTGAATCGCGACTTAAGTGGCATCGGACGCTCAACATATAATCACACTATCGGCGATCGTGTGGCGACATGTGGATGCATCCAGACTATCCGATCAAGATCGGACGGGCAAAAGAAAAGGGAGATCATGGGCCGGCTTCGTGGGCCACGATTCCACTGATTTTGCACGATCGGACGGCTTAGATCTCATCGCGAAATGGACAGTCCACGTTTCTCACGAAATTTTTCCTTTAAAAATTTATGTATTCTCTTTTTTAAAGTAACTCTTGATTAATCGTGAAGCAATTAAGTGACTTTGAAGGCATATCTTGAGTTCATCGCAATTCCCTTGCATTCTAGACTCAATTGCGATCAGATTGAGGCAGGATTAATCGTGATTCATTGCAAGGATTGATCAAAATCTCCCCTTGAACGCCGAAATCACGTCAAATATGAAATCGATCGAATACTCTTCAATCCGAGTGAATTGAAGCCAAATCTTCACGTCAATCGAGTTAAGTGTGATTCAATCATTATCCTTTCAGTAATTATAATTTAGATTTGATTTGGTAGGTTAATTTTGTTTTAAAATTTTTTTTGTTCTTCATTTCGCCCAAATTTGAGCGTGAATTTTGCTGATTTTAAAAGAAGGATTTCCCCTAATCTTAAGTCCGAATTATTTGATTATAGTTTCATTAGATGCCTTGTTTCATCAGCTTTCCGTGGATAGAAAATCATAAAATTTCATCATCATTTGGCCCTTCAATTTTACGTTTGACCATCTACTGTTCATTTTCAATCCGAATTTGGGCGTTCACTTGCGGCTGCAATTACTTTTAAAATATAAGGTAAAATTTGATAATTTTGGTCTCTTTAGAATATCTGGTTGTTAGCTTTCCATTCATATGTGAATTGGAATATTTGGATATCATTTGGTTAGTCAATTTGAAGACTTATACCGAAATGTTCATTTCGGGATTTTTCTAATATTTGATTTTCAATAATTCATAATAAATCCAATTCTTCTCAAAAAATCACAAATTTTATATAAATAATTTCCATTTTCTCTATAGTTTCTGAATATATAGTTTTCGTAATATTTTACCTTCTTTTGATTCTCTAATTTTACTGAAAGTCAATTGTTGGTCAAAGTCAACGCTTTGACCTTGACTTTTAATATTTCTTCATCAAATTAATTTCTAAATTTTTAAAATGTCCTATCCCTTATATTTATATCATTTCTATTGATTATATATCACTTTCATTTCTTGAAAACCCTAATTAAACCTAAGTTTAGCCAAGTCAACTCTGCGATCAAAGTCAACCGTGTTCTCTGTGGATCGACCCAATCTTTACACTATAATTGATTTTTATATCTTTTTATTGTGAGTTTGGAATTATAAAAAAATTTTTATCGATGTTTGTGTGTTTTAACGACCGTATAAAATGCTTTGTCACCCAACGGATTGGCAATTCAACCTATCGATTGGGTTAAATCGATCATTGATTAATTAATCTATATGTTGATGTGGATAATTAATTAAGATTGACCAATAAAATTTTATTTGGTCTATAGAGTTATTAACTAGTGAGATATATTGACCTAGAGGGTCTTACACATAAGGTCTATAGATGTTGGTGGATATATAAATAATTATGAGGGTTTTTATGAAAAAGTCATATACCAAATGTCTATAAATAGGAGGAGAACGACTACAACTCATGTGCTCATGCCAGCCTTGTGAGAATTTTCTCCTTTCTTCTCTTTCTCTCTTGGTGAAGATCTTTAAAAAGGAGATCCAACCATCCAGAGATCGTGTGGATACTGCTAGAGGCTAGACACTTGAATAGCTTCAAGAACTCCTTCAAGGGAACCTGTAACTATGTTTTATCATATATAATAGATAATAGGATCATTTTTTCTTGGTACCTCAATGTTTTCAACATCCGATTCAATCTATTCTGATGCATTCGATGTTTTTATCAAAAATTTTGAAAGTTTATTGATCTCAGAACCCAACAGAAGTCACCAAGGATAAATGGTAGATTCTCTTTGGAGAAAGAGTCGATTGAACTGATCTGTATAAATCCCCAAATGGTATTATACCTAACTTTCAATCAATTTGATACATTAAAAAGATCCTATAAAATGTTATTTAATAATAATTAATTTAATTAAATAGTATTTGACAATAATTAAATATTAGTAAATTATTCATATCACCATTTTGTGTGTGGTCCTTTGAAATAAGACACCAAAGACATCATGGATTGGATATGTCATGAAGTCTTTGAGGATGACTCTGTTGTCAAGATGAAACTATTCATCCCTGATAGTAGAAGAAATTGACTCAAGAAATGAGAAGATGTTTGATAACGTGTCATTGATGCATTCATTTTCATCATTCTAAATGGGTTT
>CM044104.1:2409399-2450474 GCA_024174645.1 Lemna minuta | reverse complement strand
GACATTTTTACCATTGAGTGTTCATTTTTAATCCGAATTTAGGAATTGCCTTGCCGGACGAATTACTCTTAAAATACAAGGTGAAATTTGACAATTTTGGTCTCTTTAGAATCCTCTAATCGTTAGCTTTTTATTCATATGTGAATTGAAAGATTTGGATAGCATTTAGTTAGTCAGTTTGATGATTTTGATCGAGGTGTTCATTTCAGGATTTTTCTTATCATTGATTTTCAATAAATCATAATAAATCCAATTCTCGTCTTAAAATCACAAATTCTATATGAAAATTTGACATTATCTATCTAGTTTATGAATATATAATTTTCGTAATATTTTATAGAAAGTCAATGTCTGGTCAAAGTCAACGCTTTGACCTTGACTTTTGACTTTTCTTCATCAAATCATTTTCTATATTCTTAAAATATCTTCTCTCATATATTTATATCATTTCCATTAATTATCTATCACTTTCATTTCTTAAAATCTCTATTTAACCCTAAGTTTGACCGAGTCAACTCTTTGATCAAAGTCAACCGTGTTCTCTGTGGATCGACCCCTTTTTTACACTATACTTGATTTTATATCTTTTTGTTATTGTGAGTTCAAAATTATAAATTTTGTTTGACTGATGTTCGTGTGTTTCCAATGACCGCATACATCGTTACATTAGAAGGTAATGTTGCAGAAGTGAATTAAGGAGGGAAAAGAAAATTAAGAGGTAGGACGAGAGAGAGAGCGAGAGAGAAAATGTAGATTGCAAAAGAACTTTAGGAGAAGATAGGGAACAAGAAAGCTAGATTGTTAGAGGGAGAGTTTGGGATATGGGGCGAGTGAGAGGGAAAGATAAGAATCGGAAGAGGCAGAAATGCGAAAGAACGGAATCGAAGACGTGAGGAATGAAACTAGAGAGAGAGGGAGTGAGATTAGGGAAGAAGAAGAAGAAGAAGGAGGTGCGAATTAGAAATCACAGAGAAATTGGAGACCACGATGGAAGAGAAAGAGCGCAGAGGTGCGAGAGACTTAGAAAGGAAAGTAGAGAGCATGCAAATGTTCGGAAGGGAGAGAGGAAGAGATTGAGAGAGAAGGCGATCCAGTAACAAGAGAAGGGGTGCTCAGACAGAAGCAATGTATGGAGAGGTTGAGAGAGAATAGGTAAGAAAGGTTTAGAGTGATGAAATCAAAAATTGAGAGATAGCAAGGAGGCAAAAATGACGGAGGGATAGAGAGGTGTACGAGAGGTAAAGAGGGAGCAACCAAGAAGAAAAGGGAGAAGGTTGTGAGAGAGGAACAAAAGAGAGAGAGGATGAGATGAAAGGGATAGCGAATGAGATTGCGAATGGAAAAAAGAGAGAAGAAATACTATTGCAAGCAAAAGTTCTAGATAAAGCGGGAGCATGAGGGAGTGAGAGAGATCGTATGAGAGCGAGGAAGATTGATAGTGAAAGATTGGGGCAGAAGTGAGAGGCTGAGGTGGAATGAGAAACAAAAGTTTTGGATGGAGAGAGAGGGAGAGAGAGAACGCGCGAGTCATAACATGCTAATTAGACAAGATAATACATGATTATTAATGCATATTAAGGCATAAAAGGTTTCATTCCTCTGTGTTATCATATGTATGAGTATTTATCTATCATCTTATAAAAAGTCATTATAATCTCAAAATACTATAATTTAGGGTTAATTATGATGAATTAAAGATAAATAATTTCATAACCCATCTTTACTTGAGATTATAATTAGTTTATAAAGTTAAATAATAAGAAAAATAATTTTATAAACATGCATTTAATTTTCTAAAGTTTAAATTTTAAAGAAATGAATGTATTTTTAAAATAGAAATTAAATCTCTTTTTATTTATTAAATTTGACTCTTTAGAATGATAGATAATTAAATCTATGATCAAATGAAAGAAATTTGGATTAATTTGGAGTTATATTTTGAAAGTTATGAATTTTCTAATTTCGGGAATTTTTTCGGATTTCTTCTAAATTTTTCTGAATTTTTAATGAATTTCTTAAGATTTTCCAGAATTTAAAATCAATTTTTCATATTATTTTTAGCATGCAGGTGACGTGGCATGATCCGGATCGTCCGATCGTATCGCAATCAATGGTCAAGGGGGGAGGCGATGTGGCAGCCTGAGGAGCATCCGATCACGCGAGGGTTTACAACCATTGATCTTCACTTAAGTGATGGGGGGGTACATGGCGAGATCAGATTCATCGGATTAAGTTTTAATCTCAACCATAGATCAAGAGGAGTTATAAAGGTCGAGATTAAATCAACGAAAAATGCATCAAGAGAGTCTGATCGCGATCCAGCGGCAAGCGTTTTGATGCATTTTATAACGCATGGAATGTGGCTTCATCTCGGCGGCTGATCGGCGATCCAACATATGTGCCTTAACGGTAATGATTCGTATTTGATGTGTTGCATCAAAGCCGTTGATCGCGAATTAAA
Source organism: Lemna minuta (assembly GCA_024174645.1). Classification (NCBI taxonomy): domain Eukaryota; kingdom Viridiplantae; phylum Streptophyta; class Magnoliopsida; order Alismatales; family Araceae; genus Lemna; species Lemna minuta. The sequence goes on along the minus strand of CM044104.1, from coordinate 2,448,013 downwards.
TGGAGATCGAACGGTTACACCCAAATCGCCCAATAAATTGAGATGTTCTTCGAGATTGTAAAGCATTCGAGAGCAATTCGACTTAATCAAACTTTTTAGACACCAAATCTCTTGAATCTCTTGATCCCAACCTCTTCTACACTCATTCATGTGTTCACGGAGTGCTTAAGATCATGATTTCGACGATCGACGAGGAAGAAATCGACGCTTGAACTCCACAAATCGTGACTTCCGAATTTTGATGAATACCCTTGATTTAGGCGATTAATTGGATCAATTCGATCGCAATTGTGGGTTAGGGATATATAAAAAGATAGATCCGCTGCGTGAGCAACCCGACTGTGTGTGACATGTGCTCTACAGGCCGCACTCAATCTTTCTTCCCAACTTGCCCATTTTTCTTGTTTTCTCTTAATCTATCTTCGTTTAGCATTTAATTTCATTTTAGAATCGTAATTTAGTTTAATTTCTCTTTTATTTTCGGTAATTTCATGATTTTATTTACAGAAAAATACTCTCTATTCAATCTTCAATTTCTCGGGGAAATCAAATTCAAATTCATTGATTTTTGATTCGGTGGATCTGTCTTCAAGTCCTCTTTCATTAAATATCCATTTTCCAATTTCTATCATCAATTCATCGTCCAATTTGATCAAATTCAAAGAGATCATATCAAATTTCCCTAATTCCCTGTGGATTCGACCCTTATATACCATTATACCCTTCAATTTGTGAATTATTCTTAAAATTAGTAAGTTTGGACTTTGTTTTGACCCTTGATCGTGTGTTTTCAATGACCACTTGGTCTCAATTCGTCAGCGAGCAAGGTTGAGAAAAGAAAAGGTGAGAAAAGGCAGGAAGCGGAAGAGTGCAAGAGAGTTACAGATAGAGAAATCAAATGGTAAGAGAGAGATAAGCTTGTTCGTGAAGAAGCCGAAGGAGAAAAAGAAAACGGAGAAGTGAGAAAACAATAGAGTGACGAAACGCAGGGGAGGACAAAAAAATTTAAGAGAGAAGGAGATGGAGATCAAAAATAAGAGAGAACGCAAGAAAGGACTGATGGAACTTGAATATGCATCATGATTCATCAGAATAATCATATTCATAAAATGGAATTAAACGTGTACCTGGATTCACCGGATTAATCTTCATCAAAGTAGATTACTGAATCGGAGAATCGCCTTCTTGAATGTCCCTGATGTAACCTCCTGATCTCTAGAGGAAATGGGATTCTCTCTTGAGGGTTATGAGCGTCAGGTTATCCAAGTGGACTATGGCTTCCTATTTATAGAGATGAGGAAAGCTTAAGCCTCTAATCAGTCATTAGTCAGCCCATTAATGACTAATGACTGATTTACTGCCTCTACACATAATTAACCTCCACACACATAAATGAATGTCATAATCCCCAGATTAAACATAATTGAATCACTTGATGGGATTATAATGATAGCTAATCCACAATAATATATAACTATGTCCACTTAATAGAGATTAGATCTAACAAGGACCACTACTTAAACAAAGATGGAAGAACGGAACAAGAGGGTTGTAGTCAGAGGGTACTTGAAATCCGATTAACATGAGAGGTACAAGAGTGCAGCGCAAGAAAGGGAGAGAGAATGTGCAGTCGCAAGAGAGTTGGAAAAACCAAAAATAAGTATAGGAGAGGTGGAGAAAATGCGAGGGAGAGGGACTTCAGAAAAGGTGGAAGAAGGGGAAGCAGGCCTGAGAGGGAGGATTAATGGAATGCAAACGGTTGAAGTAGAGAGGGAAAACTGCAAAAATGATGACAAGTGGTGATTGTGAGGAGAGGAAGAGGTGCGATAAAGATAGTGGGGGAGATCGAAGAGACGGGGGAGAGAAAGGCTGATTCGACGAGAAAGAACGAGGGATCTAGAGAGCAAGGGGGAAAGATAGAGAGAGTAGGAGCAAAATCAATAACCAAAGTAAGAGAAAGAGATGGAAGAGCAAAAGAGAGACCGGGGAAGGAGATGAACTTTAGAAGGTAAAGAAGGAGAAATAAAACACCATTACACCGAACTTCATCTACATTACATCTTTCCGATCCAAAAGAAAACCTGCGAACAACATTTCTAAAATGACCAACCCTAAGAGAGAGTGTGCCCGAGGAAGAAGAAGAAACCGAAAAACTGAAGAAGCCCTCCTTTTCTCTATCTCTTTCATTTTAAACCCCTGCGAGGAGAGAGCCACCGATTCTTCTTTGACTGGGCTCCAATAAAGATGCCTTAGACATCCCATTATCCTTCTACACACCTATTTTAGATGATCTTGCTTTCCTTCTCATGCTTGTAAGTTCTTGAAATCAAGTTTACAAAAACAGATGTATACTTCTTTTTTATGTACTGATGGCATAAAATTATTAACTCGTGAAATAGTAGATATGATGAAATATTCACGAGTTAATTGAGCTAAGTAAAAGTAATTCTTAGGTGTTTATACATACTTTTTGTGCTTTTATCATGTGCTTTTTCATTAATCACACACGCACGCACACCCGCGTACTCACACACGTGTGTGGCACATGGCGTTCTTATACGCTGCCACGTGGCACCGCTATTTTGTCTGTGTAATGTCAGCTTCCACATCAGCACGTAATAAAAATATATTTTTGTATTCATTTTAATTCAAAAAAATTGAATTAAATTCATAAAAAAATTCAAAAAAAATTAGAAAAATCCCCAAAAATTAGAAAATGCATAACTTTCAAAATATAAAAAATTAATATAAATTTTTTTTGGATCATAAATTAAATTATTTATCATTCTAAAAAGTCAAATTATTTAAATAACAAGAAAATAAATTTTTATTTCAAAAATACGCTCATTTCTCTTAGAAATTAAAACTTAGAAAAATAAATGAGTATAGAAAAAGTATTTTCTCGTATTATTTAATATTAAAACCCAATTATAATCTCAAATATAGATGAGAATAATCTACTCTAAAATAGATTATTTAAAAATGCATAATTATCCCTAAAATAGTGCATTTTGATATTATAACTTAAAATTTAAGAAATGATAGATATGCACTCAAAGCATGATAACATGCATAAAAATAGAATATTTTATGCCTTAATTTGCATTCATAATCATATAATTGCATGTTATCATGTATCAAAATCGTGTATTATATATTCTCTCAAAGTTCTCACCTACTGTTTTCTTTGGGTCATATATTGCTATCTTCAAAAGAAAATCAGTCTCTAAAACTTATGTTCAATGTGGATTCAACTCTCTTACTTATCTTTACTAATGTGGGTTTCAAAATTTTATTATTTTTAATGAATAAGATTTCTTGCAGTAACATAAACATTATTACGTAAACTGGTTACTATGGTAGGAGGGGATCCTACCATAATGGAAATTCATTGGTGTCATATCCTACATTTCTCCAACCTTGTGAAATCACTCACATATATCCCATGATTTTAATATACTAATTAAGTTTTTCCATGTCCAACCTACTTTTTTTTTATTTAAAAACCCTCTATTTCATGTAAAATCTCCAAACCTTCATTAATTAGAAATGTGATGAAAATTCTTGATTTGGTGATGAATTAGGTCATTCAAGAAATTGGTAATTGAAGTGTTCTCATTTGATTTAGGCTAAGATTTGAATCAATTAGTAATAAATTAGATATTTATTTCAAATCACACCAACTTATCAACTAGTTTTTTGAAAATATATTTCTCTCTTTTTTTTTGCCATCCACTCTCTAGTTCCTCCTGAATTTTAGATTTGTGAGTCTTCTATGACCCTAACATTTATCTTACATTTTTCTTGATTCTATCATTATTTCCTCATCAATTTTGATATGATTTAAAAGAATTTTGAATTTAAACCTAATTACTTGAGGCTTGAAACTTGATTAATCAGTTTACTTGATTGAAACCTCATTGCAGTGATTCAAAACCTTTTTTTGGTGTCTAATTTTCATCTTCAACGGTACATGAATTTATGTGCGACATAACACCATTGCCAAGGAATTATAATTTTATTTTTTTTATGTTTTTAGGTAAAAACAAAATAATCACTAATTTTTTGAATTCACATTACAAAGACTATTTAACAGATATCAACAGATATTGGAGCCGTTAGTGAAAGGTACATATCCTCTATTTGATATTGAGTGTTGTTAAACAATATGGAGTCTTTTATGCAATATTTTATGTCATATGCAAAAGGATTTATTCCTATCCATTTTTTCATAGGATAAAACTTTGTGGTCATTGAGAAGATCCAAAAGAGCTGAATATGGGCAATCTTTGGTACTTCCTTATTGGAGTTCTCATCTGCGAGCATGATAAGCGTTGCAGATATTGGATTATGCTATATAAGATAACAATATGCATTAGAATATGGAAAATGGAGCCATTGGTCAAGGAAGACATGGACTTAACTCAAGATCTTATATATTTAGGTGAATTCATAAAAATTAAAGTTTCATAAAGTGTCCTTCAAACAATCCCCATCAATCCAATCAAAAGATTTCCCAATGTCGTACAGTCTGAAGATCAATTTACATATTGAAATATCGCAAAATTTTCTACAATTGATGTTCCTTTGACAAATCTCGTTCGATATCGGGATCAATGCACAAGTTTTTTTTGTAAAAAATGAAATTGAGACAGCTTTACCGCAAAAATTGCACAAAGTAATAAGATGGCATGTAAGTATTTTTAAAAAAAAACTAAACATGATGAGGCAGATTTTATCCTTGGAAGATTAGTGGGTGGCAAAAATTTGTGAATAGCATGATGGAAACCATTTATAAAAACTTGAGATGACATGCACAATGACATTAAAACTAAAAGGCCAGGGAAGGGAATTGGAGTTTTTATTCATAAGACGGGTCTATTCTTTTTGCAAATGATTCTAGGTTTCTAAAGAACTTGTGCAAACACAAAGCGAACCATGCAAGAGCCCTTGTCACCCAGGGTTAGAAAGAAGTGCTTATACATCAAACAGATACCGACGATATATGCACATCGATACAATGAACACGTGACCAAATAATTCTCAAAGAATAATAAATTGACTAAAATACCAAAAATACTCAAATTATGAAAATATTATTTGATTTGGTAATAAATATTTGGCATATGAATATATTATATATGATTAGACAAACTACGCCATACAAAAATGTCTAAACTTTGATGTTGATGTTCGTTTTGATAAGGGGAAAAAAGGAATGCCACTACTTTCAACTGATGAACTATCTGAATCACGTGATGTAAGTTAGTCAAAGCTTACCTAATTAAAAAGAGTAGAATCATGTAATCCCCTTTTCTATTTTCTATTTAATGTTCATTTCTTCATCAAAGAAACTATTTTCACTATTTTACATAATTCTTATTAATCATGCTTTTGTTGTCCATTTATTTCAATTTTAAATTGATTTTATTTATAGTCAACTAAAAGTTGAGACGGTTAGACTTCTTTGATACCTAAGACTGGTTTAGTCGTATAGAAGGAAGTCAACGTTTAACGGTCAACTTCCACGTGGGAGTAGGGGAGCCCCCGGAGAAGATTCCCCGGAAAGATCCAGCTAGCTGTCTTTCCAGGCCATACGTTTTGAAACTGTGTTTGACCACGTGGCGCCAAAATAGATCCCCACGCGTCTTCGAAGACTGCGCCGCCTTCAATGTATGGGACACGTGGAAGAAGTGATCAGTCGCGTGGCAGGAGAAGCTAGGCCATCCCTTCCCACGTGAGCTGACAAACGCAACCGACTCTCCTTCATCCTCGCCGTCCAGTCTACGGTACTGCGAGATATTTGCGTTGAAAGCTTCCGATAGGCGTGCCGCGTCAGACGATCCGACGGTTCAGGGTGAAAGAAAAGGTCGAGATTATTAGGGATATTATTGTCTTTTCAGTGGTCCTCGAAAGCAACAGCCTACGGCGGAGAGGAATCCGCGAGGAACCGTGCGATCTCTTCCTTCCCGCAAGCGCAAGAAATCTCGTCTAGAGAGACAAAGGAGAGGTGCAGAGAACGAGAAGGGAGAGAGTATTACGCAGCTGTCTTCTAAATAGGACGTTCTCCTTTAACTGCGGCTCCTTCTCCAACCGTCTGCCAGAATTAGGTTTCCTTCCACGCTTTTACCGGAGGACGTGATCAACTTCATCAATACCACGTGAGCCTGCCTGTTAATTCCTTCTACGGCCTTCTAATTCCTCGGCTTCGCCTGCTTCTTCTCGTCCTAGGGTTTCAAAAGGGGAAGCCAGGCTCAAGAACGCTAGACTGTAAATTAGGGGAATCTGAAGATGTCCGTTCCCGCGATCGCGCTGTATGCGAGTCCGCCGAGCACCATCTGCTCCGGATCTCACCAGTTCGCCGCTCAAGGATCCGCCGACTACGAAGCGCTGAATTCGAGAGCGTTGCCGATCGGAAGCGGACTCTCGTTCTCCTCCTCGTCGGTCGTCCGTCACGGTTCCACTTCCTCCAGCTTCACCGGAGGAGACGAGCTCGGTTCTCTCTGGCACGACAGATTAGAAGACACCGGAAACTCTTTTTCCTATCAGTCTTATTTCAGGCACAGAGATCAGAACCCCGTAACGGTTTTCCAGGGCTCCGTTTCATGCAGCAGCAGTAGCAGCTCTCTGGCTATAGGATCTTCCAGAAGCCCACAATCCCTGCGAGGATTGCGCGACTGGTGTGCGGCGTCGGATCTGAGAGCTGGAAGGGAGAGACTCTTCCGCAGCTTTGTAAGGAACGCGTTGGGTTCTTGCTTGGAGTATGATGCTCCCAGTTTGCCGATCCCCGGGCGATCGGTTATCGATATGGACGAATTCCCTTTCGACGAGGAGGAAACTCTCGACGAGAGCTGTGATCCGAGCGCCAGGAAGATCCTCTCGGTTGCGCAATCCAGGCACAAGATCTTCTATGAAGAGATTGTGGTGAAAGCTTTCTATGAAGCAGAGAAGGCTCATCGTGGACAGGTAATTCCCCAATGCTTGTTCAATTTCTTGAGAAAAAGCGTTGATTACCCATTTCTTGCAGATGCGGGCAAACGGAGATCTATACTTGCAACACTGCGTGGAGACAGCGATTCTTCTGGCGATGATCGGAGCTAGTTCCACAGTCGTCGCTGCAGGCCTTCTCCACGATACCCTCGACGATTCCTTCATGAATTACGATTACATCTTCAGGACATTTGGGGTCAAAATCGCTGATCTCGTTGAAGGAGTATCAAAGTTGAGTCATATGAGCAAGCTAGCTAGGGAGAACAATACCGCAAGCAAAACAGTGGAGGCAGACAGACTTCACACGATGTTCCTCGCCATGACTGATGCTAGAGCAGTGCTGATCAAGCTCGCAGACAGATTACACAACATGGTGACCTTGGAAGCATTGCCCACGGCGAAGCAACAGAGATTTGCAAAGGAAACGTTGGAAATTTTTGTGCCCCTGGCTAATAGGTTGGGAATCTCAAGCTGGAAGGAGCAGCTGGAGAATTTGTGCTTCAAGCACTTGAATCCAGAGCAGCACAGAGAGCTCTCCTCCAAGCTTCTTCAGTCCTTTGACGAGGCAATGATTTCTTCTGCAAAGGAAAGGTTGGAGCGGGCTCTCAATGATCGGGGCATTTCGTATCATGTCTTGTCCGGACGACACAAGAGCGTGTACAGCGTTTACTCTAAAATGCTGAAGTAAGCTCTCTCTCTCTCTCTCTCTCTCTCTCTCTCCCCCCGGCCGGGGGGAGGGGCCTCTCTTCTCTCCTCTAGAGTTAATGACAGACTGATTGTCTAATTGCAGAAAGAAGCTGTCAATGAATGAAATACACGACGTAAATGGTTTGCGGCTGATTGTGGAGAATGAGGAGGATTGCTATACAGCGCTGGAAATTGTCCATTCGTTGTGGCCCAAGGTCACGGGCAAGCTCAAGGATTACATCACTAATCCCAAATTCAATGGGTAGCCTATCTATCTATCCATCTATTTACCTATTCATCTTTTTATCCTTACATCCATCCACCATCCATCTATATTATTTGCTCCATTGACACCAGTTGCCTTCTGGAATGCAGCTACCAGTCTCTCCACACGGTGGTAATGACCCACGAGATAGCTCCCCTGGAAGTACAGATCAGGACTAAAGAGATGCACACACAAGCAGAATTTGGATTTGCAGCCCACTGGAGGTACAAGGAGGGAGACTCCAAGTATGCGTCTTTCATTCTCCAGATGGTGGAATGGGCAAGATGGGTTCTCTCCTGGCAGTGTGAGACGATGGGCCAAGACCCCAGTGGTGGTGCCACCTGTCCCTTCCCTGCCCACTCTGACGACTGCCCATTCTCCTACAAACCGAAAAGCGAGCACACTGGACCCGTCTTCGTAATAGCTATGGAGAATGATAAGGTGGGTTTACTCTCATTTTAAGAGGTCACTTATTCTAGTATCGCTCTCGCCTTTTCAAACTTAAACTTCGGAGTTCGGATTGAATATAAATCACCGCTATAAAAATGAAAAGGCTCCTTTTTGAAGAAATTTTCCTTTTTTCCTTGTGCAGATGTCGGTGCAAGAATTTCCGGCGAATTCTACAGTTGGAGATTTGCTGGAGAGAGTGGGAAGGGGGAGCTCGAAGGAAAAAGATTTAAGGCCGAGGCTGAACAAGAAGCCAGTTGGAGATCCCAGTCAGAGGCTGAAGATGGGCGATGTGGTCGAGATCTCGCCGGCAATGTCTGACCGTTCTTTAACCGAGTACAGGGAGGAGATCCAGCGGATGTACAATGGAGGGCTCACTCTCTCGGGCAGCGGGGGCAGCAGGAGCTGGCGCATCTGAAGCGGGTAGATGCACTGAAGAATTCATTCGTCCTTGTTAGATGATTAATATAATCCATTGATTTATTTGTATATAATGAACATATATGTGCAGCTTATGTTCTTTTTATCCCAATGAAGTTTTATTAGTAAACTCCATGAATGCTCTTCTTGAGATCCTCTCCAAGATCAAGGAGTTGCTTCCACGTCTCATTAAAAGGGATGTGCAAACGTGTTCGTCAAAAAACTATTCATGGTCCTTTATATATATATATATATATATATATATTAGACTTATAAATGAAAAATATTACCAATGATCAAGTCTAAATTCTAAAACAAAGATAGTAAGATATTGAAGATTTATATTCTATTATTATAAGTGATAAACACATTTTAATTCCTTTTTCAAAGTTATTCAAAATTATTATTCATGAATAGACATTGAAGCCTTGAAAAGATATACATATCAAATATCTTGAATTAATTCTTTGAGAGGTATTTATATTATTTTTTTATGATTATAGCTTAATAATATATATTTATCCATATATATATATATATATATCATGTATATGTCAAACTAATTTATATAAATTACTCGTGAATAAAAAATTAAATATTTAAAAGATAAATATGTGTTTATATATTTTATCATATACATGTCAAATAGGTGAAATTATCTTTTTGAAAGTTACTTACGTTAATTAACCATGAATAGAAATTCAAGATTTAAAAGATATTAATGGATATCATACTTAAGTGAATCTAATATTTTGAAAGAAGTTTCCATTAACTAATCATGAATAGAAGTTCAAGATTTAAAAGTTATACATAAAAATCGTGCATGTATCAAAATATATTCAATTAATTTCTTTAAATATATGTGTATTGATAAAAAAAATGTAAATAGCGTAAAGAAAATACAATAATTCTATCCTATAGGCTAATTTAATCAGAATTTGGAAAATATTATTAATATGGATTCTAAAAGCAATAGAATACAAGATTCAAGATATATAATATATATACATATATCAAAATTTCAAAATTTTTAGTATTTCTTTACTTTTGATTGTCTTTAGAACAAGTTGATTCATCAGTTTTGCTCAATTTTTCCATAACATGGAATGACAAGTACCCCCCCATCCTCTTGTCTTGACTATGCATGGTCCTTGATGCATGTAGGAAATAAAAAATAGAAGTAAAAATTTTCAAATTGAGGCTAGGCATGTCATTCTCACATGTGTTCCTTCATGATAGATGTTAGCCCTTATGATGGCTTGTGATGAACACTCTCTTCAAGTGAAAATTGTGGGGATTTCACGGCCTTCCAGAAAAATGAAACTAAAAACACCAAAACATAGAAAAATGAAGGAAAGGTGGAAAAGAAAGACAATGTGGGAGAAATGAAAAAAAAAGCTCCAATACCAAAAAGATGAATTTGTGTCAAGTGAACTACTGAGTTCATGGCATTCAAACTTTTGGTATAAGATGCTCAATTTACATAAGAAAAAATTTGTATTTCAAAGATTTTTGGAGAATATTTGGTAAAATATTTTGATATACAGATCATACCTATTAAATCGGTAGAAATGCTTTATTGCAATGACATTTAATATCAATGTAATGGTCATTTCAATCAATGGAAATATTTTTTTCTTAAACTTCTTCAACCAGCAATGTTTAGATAATTTCGTTCATGATATTCAGTTTTGCCCTTTCTAATAATTCATGATCTGTAATTTTCTAACCTAAATCCATTCCTTCTTGAGAATATTCATGTGCTAGTTGAAGAGAATGAAAATAATACTTTGAAGGATATGCATGAAGATTATGAAAAGCATACAAAAATCACCAATGGTGATGAAATTTTATATGAATGACAAGGAAATTGCTTTGATTCTACAAATGAATATTCTCAAGAAGACATTTCTATGGATGCCCAATGAGAGGAATACTATGAAGAAGGACCATTATGTATACAAAAACAATGAATTCTCTGAGGGGGCATGCAACCATTATATAAGAACAAGGGGATATTGGATCTTTGGAGGATGATATCGATGAAACTATTCATGATATTCATATGTTTTTCATAATCTTCATGCATATCCTTCAAAGCATCATTTTCATTTTTTTAAAATAGCGTATCATTGATATCATCCTTCAAAGATCCAATATCCCCTTGTTCTTATATAGTGGTTGCCTGCCCCCTCAAATAATTCATCATTTTGTATCTAGAATGGTCTTCTTCATAATATTCCTCATTCAAGGCACCCATACAAATGTCTTCTTGAGAATATTCACTTGTAGAATCAAAGAAATATCCTTATCAATCATAAAAAGACATTTGATCATCAAATATCATTCTAAAAGATTTATAAGGCATTAATGGCAATTTTCTCTAAAGTAAAATCATTCTTTCATTTTTTTATCTCTTTCTATTTCATTTTCTAGTTGTTGACATGCATATTTTGTAATCTTTGAAATCACAAAGTCACTTATGGATAATAAAATCCCAACTCAATGAAATCATAAAAGAATTCAACTATAACAATGAATTGCATGTATATTACATGGCCTATGAGCCCAATCATAATTCCATGTCTCATTCATATTTATTGAAATAAAAAAATTCCATAGTTATTATTTTATGTTCACAATAAAATATACAAGTGTATGCAATGATTAAGTGAATTACGATGACATCATAGTATAGAGATCAATAGTCTTTTACACATATGTCATATGACATTTATAATTGAGGGGGACATTGAGATATTAAAAAAGAATAGCACACTCCAATTTGAATTATATAATGACTACGGTTGATCTTGTGGCTATCGTGTACAAGATGATAGATATTATGTGGCCTATAAGCCAATCACACTTCTATGTCTCTCGTTTATGTACATTGAAATGAAATTTATTCATTATCAATCATATGTGATGTTTAAAATGAAGTATGTGAGCATATGCAATGACTAAGTGAATTATGATAAGATCATAATACAGTGATTATTAGTCTTTAAACATATGTTCTAAATATTCCTATTCGTGGGACATTCGAGAGGGACATCGAATTATCCAGAAAGAATTGCACTATGTGATCAGAATCATATGATGAGTATAGCTAATCATGTAGCCATCAATGTAGAGACTAAGAATGGATAGTGGGTGCTCTTTGGAGAAAGAGTTCACTAAATTTATTATTATGAATTCTTGAATGGTATTATACCTAATTGTCAATCAGGTTGATTCATATCATGGTTGTGTATGTGGTCCTTTCACTTGAGACGCCAAAGACATCTTGTAAATGGATGATCGTGTTTTGATTATGACTTACGAATCCCTAGCCACGGGATATCTAAAACGTCATATATTGGATACAAAATGAAGTCCACAAAAATGATTGTGTGATCAAGATGAGATCATCTGCCCTCGGTATTTGAGGAGATTGACTTAAATAATGAGATGCAATGAAATCCTTGGCCAAGGTAGTGAAAATATCGAAGGAGTTCTTATATGCATCAATACTAACTTGAGTGACCAATTAGGGTTTGACAATTGACCATACCCTAAGTTATTCATGAGTCTCGTGCGAGTAAGGGATCATACATACACGATAATTGATGACATAAAGGTTCCATAAAGTAGTTCTTACATACTCCATATCTCTTAGAGTATGTGGTGTAGCTTAGGACCCAACGGGCTAGAAACTCAACCTATTGATTGAGTTAAATCGATCATTGATTAATTAATCTATAAGTTGATGTGGATAATTAATTAAGGTTGACCAATAAAGTGTTATTTGGTGTATAGAGTTATTAACTAGTGAGATATATTGACCTAGAGGGTCTTACACATAAGGTCTATGGATGTTGGTGGATATAGAAATAATTATGAGGATTTTTATTAGAAATTCATATACAAAATGTCTATAAATAGGGGGAGAACGACCACAACTTAAGGTGCACATGCCAGCCTTGTGAGAATTTTCTCATTTCTTATCTTTCTTTCTTGGTGAAGATCTTTGAAAAGGAGATCCAATCATCCAGAAATCGTATAGATACTGCTAGAGGCTAAACACTTGAATAGCTTCAAGAACTCCTTCAAGGGAACCTGTAACTATGTTTTATCATATATACTAGATAATAAGATCATTTATTCTTGGTGCCTCAATTTTTTGAACATCCGATTCAATCTATTCCGATGCATTCGATGTTTTTATCAAAATTTCATAAAGTTTATCGACCTCAGAACCCAACAGAAGTCACTAAGGATAAATGGTAGGTTCTCTTTGAAGAAAGAGTTCATTGAACTGATCTGTATAAATCCCCAAATGGTATTATACATAACTTTCAATCAAGTTGATACATTAAAAAGATCATATAAAATGTTCTTTAATAATAATTAATTAAATTAAATAGTATTTGATAATAATTAAATATTAGTAAATTATTCATATCACAATTTTGTGTGTGGTCCTTTGAAATAAGACACCAAAGACATCATGGATTGGATATTTCATGAAGTCTTTGAGGATGACTCTGTTGTCAAGATGAAACTGTTCATCCTTGGTAGTAGAAGAAATTGACTCAAGAAATGAGAAGATGTTGATAACGCATCATTGATGCATTCATTTTCATCATTATAAATGAGTTTTAACACAATTCTTGGTAATATAATGCACGTTATCATGTTTTTTTATATTTTTACATTTATCATTTCATTCCACTCATATACTCAACTTGCATCTATTTAGTGCTAATTTAGTAAAAAAATTGATATGTCCTATCATGCACCATTCTTTTCAATTACTTATATCATGAGACTAACCCCATTTAACTCTTTCAAAGTCAAGTGGTTGAATTCTCACATTTTCTACGACTTATGTGGATGTAGGGACATAGGTATGCCAATAGGAAAGCATGGATATGGATGACGATAAGAGGAAAAAGGAAACAACTCTCCACTAAATTTGAACACCAAGACAACCATATTTTATGAAATGTGACAAATGAGGTTTAGATTTGGTAGAGGGAACATCATAACATTTTTAGGATGATCCAAAATTGATTTAGATTAAATAATGGGTCAACCTCCTTATTTTTAAGGAGGTTGGACCAAACTTAATTTTTTATTAAATGAGACCTTAATTTTTCTAGAAATTTTTTAGATGAAAAAGATAGAGGATTAAATTCTTGATCCAATAGAGAAAATTTTGTAGAAAAAGGAGTTATATTTTGTGAGATATTCAATTTCTAAGTTTAGGAATTTTTCTGAAATTTTTTAAGAATTTTTTCTGAATTTGAGCATATTTACAAAAATGCCACTCAGATTTTTGAAATAGAAATTTATAGAAATGCCTCTTCGATTTTTGAAATTAAAATTTAAAAAAATACCCTTCTAATTTTTAAGTAAAAATTTATAAAAATACCCCTTCGATTTTTTAAGTTTGAAACTTACAAAAATGCCACTCTTCACGATCTCAATCAAAGGCTAGGATTTCTCTAAATTAAAATCACGATATCTCATGATCTAGATAGAGTTTTGAACTGAAATTTTATTTCTAGATTCATATTTTAATCCTCTATCCATCTATACCCTTGGATTAAGAAATTGAGTTGGAAAAAAATGATTTTAATAATTAGACTCTTTTACCCCTTTTTACACTCAAACCCTAAGAACCTACCTATAAAAGCCTTCATTTTCTCTCTCCTTATGTTTTTTGGCTATCTCTTAGAATCAGGATACCAGAAGAAAAGGGAGAGGAAGTCAAGGCCCAAGGAGGAGCATTTTTTTATGCTCAACCTTGTAGTGGAGAAGGGAGCAAGCAAAGATTGTGATTGGAGGGGATCGAGCATCACTCGGCCTAGGGCGGGCACACCAACGAGGTTTGTACAAAGATCTAGATTAGATTTTGGTTTGGGAACATCTCCATATACAGTAGACTTTTTTTTTCTTTTTCTTTTATTGTAGTAACTTTGACATCATCTCCACGTGCATCTCTCACTCTCACCCTCACCATGCATTTATCAATTGCTACCGCCATCTATTTTCTCATCTTTCCATCATATTATCTCTATTTTCATCTCTATTAATCTAATTATCTCATCTATTTTCTAGTTTCTATCTTAATTCTAAGATAAACTCAAAATTATCTCTCATACTCCATTCCAACTCACACATCTTCCTCCGCCCTCATCTTTCTTTTAAACACATAACCTCATTACTTTAGCTCCCTGTGGATTCGACCCTTGCTGACACTATACTAAGTAAGGAACTATATTTTAATGTATGAAATAGACGCACAAGAATGAAAAAAACAACCATAACTCAAGATGCCCTTATAATTTCTAGAGAAGTGTCTCCTCTGGTAACCAAACAGCCTAGAGAAGTGTCTACCCCTTTCTTCTATTCGTTAATCTCCTCTAGTATAGTAAGACTAGATGGTAAAGAGATCTTTGAGGAGCATTTAATAAGAGTTTTATGAGGAGATCTAGTAGACCAAAGATCATGTGGATACCACTAGAGGGTGGAAATTTGAACAGCTTCAAAGAGCTATATTAATGTTAATTTTTATCTCCATTAGATGATAGGATCATTAGTTCATGGTACTTTGTGTTTCAATTTCAATCAAATGTCTTCCACTACATTCAACTTTTCAATTTAAATTTTTAGAGCTTATCAAGCCTCAAATCCCTATAGATTTAAGATCAAATCCAAGAGGAATTAGGGATAAAAATGGAAATTTTATACACTTGGTAGTAACTTAGAAAATTGAACAATGAAATGAGCTTCCAATTATGAAAAAAAATTATGTGAAAAGAGGAGGAAAAACAATTCCAAAGAGTCTAAGAATGCGCAAATAGAATCAAGAATGACGAAGAAATCGACATTTGAAGAAACTCAAGAAACACTCGAGGTTAGAGGAAACAAGGAGTTCTACCTTCTTCATCAAAGCTAACGATTAAAACATAATCATGAATTCTTCTTATTAAGGAACTTGTTAGTTACTCGAATGCAAAAAATAATTATTCCATTTGCTGCTAGATCAGGGCTTTCCATTGTCAAAGCTCCCAATTCAAGCACATGGTTTATCCTAGGAATTTAATGCTTCTAGGGTTTAATTCCACTTATGCTGCAAGCAGCTAAATTGACTTGAGAAAAAAATTTCTCCAAAATTTTTTTAGTTCTTTACATCATAACTTGCTCATAAACTTATCACAACTTCTTAAGACTTTTTGTAAATGATAACACCCATTTGGTATGTACAAATGCTTGTTTGATAATTCATTTCATAATGATGTATGTTATAATGCTTCTATTGTATAATGCTTCTATTTATCTTATAGTGATGGAAAACATGAGTA
The DNA here is from genome assembly GCA_024174645.1 of Lemna minuta. Lineage (NCBI taxonomy): Eukaryota > Viridiplantae > Streptophyta > Magnoliopsida > Alismatales > Araceae > Lemna > Lemna minuta. Next base: position 2,431,849 of record CM044104.1, on the reverse strand, counting down.
AACGAGGTCATCATTGACAGTAACAAAAATAACATAAATATAGAATGAGAACATTGACAGGTAAGCATGAATGTCATAGGATAGACTGACGAGACTACGCATAAGATTATATTGTTTTCTAACGATGTTTTTTTTTTATAGATTCTAGCAACTTCCCAATCTTTCAATTGACACTCTGACTTTACTTCATCCTATTACTAATTTCATGATTCTTCTGAAATTGAATTTCCTCATAATTCATGCCCTTTTAAGTCATCTTACGAGCAATAATCATCATAGTTATGAGGTTTTTGATCTTCAATACCATATCATGAAACTAGCATAATAATCTCTATTTCTTATTTACTCTTTTTTCACAGTATTAAGCAATCTAAGTAATTTAATTACAAATATTTGCGTGATTCTGGAGAAATGTGGTCTTGCATTTACATCATTGGTGCATCTCGTGGAGGGAGAGAGAGAGAGAGAGAGAATCTTTCAAAATTCCTCAACAATTCAAAACTTGAATCCAATAGTACAACTCTAAGCCCATAGCAGCGTTAGAGCCATGAACAGGAGGAAGGCTAAACCAAAGCACATGCCTGCAATTGCTGCGAACGCCTGCCGATCAACCATGCTTATTTGGATTAGGCCGGTGACGAAAATATTTAGTCTTGAGGTGTTCCTACCTTCTGTTTTGAGTCAAATTTGAATTTGACCGTGTACCAGGACAGCCCCTTCTCCACTATTGGTGCCAGCGCGAGGGCCCTGCATACAGAAGATGGAATATGCAGTGAGACAAGATCAAGGAGAGAGCAGAACAAAGGAGAGACCAGAAAGGAAGGTGGACGGATGGCAAGATAGATAAACAGACAGAGAGAGAAGAAGAAGAAGAAGAAGCCAGTGGAGATAGAGAAAGAGTGCAGAAACATATGAGAGAGAGAGAGAAGTGAAGAGAGTAGAGCAGAAAAGTTCGACAGAGACAAAAGGAGAGGAAGAGAGAAAGAGAGAAGAAAGACGAGGAAAGACAAACAGTGGGATTGAATTTGACAGCCTAAATATTCATGGTGATAAAGTTTCAAGTAAAAGGCTAAACTTTGATTAAAAAAAGAATAAATGCTAAGAACATACTGATCATGGATCACAAATATTAGCTCAGACAAACAAGAAGCAGACAAATTTCAATGAGTCCAGACAACTACCCTGCTGCTCTAAGTAGCTTCGTGACCTGGCTTCCAGCCCACACAGCAGCCATGATCTTTAAAAATCTGAAATTAAATTTCATAAATAATAATATCAATAATAATAATGCTTACTTTTATCTCGTAGCAAAAATAGGAATTGCGAATGAGTAGAGAGATAACCTCTTGACAGATGCTATGTAACCCAGTTTACCAGGCGCAGGAGAGATATAAAACCTGAATATTAAATCATAGTAAGTATTCATCTCAAAACCCAAAAATTTCAAACCAAGATAAAATTAATTTGTGCTGAATTTTACTCTCTCTTCAGTGCTTCATCTCTCTCATATATATTCGCATCTGTCTGAAGGTATCTCTGCTCAGAACAAGATCATCGTAAGAGGATACAGACTATAAACGATAAAAGGATGATTTGACAAAATATTTTGAGGAAGCCCCATATAAAAATGCTTAATTTGATTAGTCTAAAGGCGTGACCTTACCATAACTTTCAACCAGAAACTCAGTTAAATAGATTTCGGCACACTGTGACCAACAAAATATCCATCTTTTTCTCATTTCTAGAGGCAAACTCAATTGTGTGAAAACTGTTTTCCTACTGTCGACCCCTAACCTAGAGATTCATGGGCTGGAAAAATTTGCCAGGCCAAGTCACCAAGAAATCCTCTTAAACAGCCATATTGTTGTGGAAGGGAGGAGGAAGAAGCAGAACCAGGAGGCCTGCATATTCAGGATTGGAGACCAAATCATCACGCCCCCTCTCTTCCACCCTCTACCTCCCTCTATTTCTCTCTCTCTCTCTTACAGAAAGAAACTCACCATACAGAAAGAAAAGTCACGAGATAGTAGACAGTGTTGAGCAGCCCATACGATAATACTCCTGCTGCACCATACCTCTTCAGCTGTACCATCAGCCTGAAAACTTCTTCCGCGGTTAACAAGGAGAAACCACAAGATGATAGAACACGATACATAACCGCAACATAGAAAATTTCTTGGAATTCATAAAGATAGCCAGCACATGCTTCTTCTTTTCGTTATATAAATCTTTTCAGTAACTCATGAAACTCGAGAATTAAACGTCGAAATCCATTATTAGTTGCTCATTGCAAATTTCCCAATCCTGAAATGCTATGCCATCTCACATACATGACGAATCATGAAAAAAAAACCTATTCAACTGATTGGAGTCACCTTACTGCAAATCGATTCGTCATGAATTGTTTGTGTAAGTTATTCCTTAAAAGAGGGGAAATTGAACTTTTTCAAGGATACCAAAAACAGAGAAAGAAAGGAAAAACGACCAATGTGAAACTGTTTAATGAAGATAGTACTCATTTGATGAAAACTTTCCCTTCAGAGCGTTGTTCCCATTACTCTGCCCTGCACAAGAAACCGAAGCAGTTAAAAAGTAAACAAAGGGCAATACAAGAAAGAGATTTAGATAAACAAAAACCCCTTCACCAAGAAAAAGAAAGCCGAAGCAATCACTTTTACCCGCATCAACGGACAACTTCTGCTCGTTGTCGTTAAAATCAACCTGTAGCATTTAATTGACAAAGAAGATTTCACGGCAATGAACTCCAATTCCAGATGAGCTTGTACGAGTTATAAGTAACTCACCGGTTTACCCTGCTCGGAAGCGCCAGAATTCATTTGCGCGCAAATTCCAGAGCCATTGAATAAGGCTCCCTGACGTTCAATTACAGTTCTAAAGGGCGACGCACTCGAAATATTATACGAGGAGTAGCAGAGAACGGGAGCGGAGCAAACAGTAAGAATTCGCTCGGGACGCGCTTCTATAGGTGAGTCGCCGGGATATAGTCACCAGCGCCGGCGGTGACTGCGGAGGCAACGACAACATTGCCGACGAGGACAATCAGTTACATGTTCTCTGTGGAGATGACGGGGGATTCAGGGGCTTAACGGCTATCGGTAGGGAAGCGATTTGGTCGACGATTTTTGTGTCGAATAGTCGATCACGACATAGGAAAATCACTCGAAATTTGAGTGGCGATATAAACAAGTATCATGTGAAAGAATGATAAGAGATCATCACTTCATACTTACATGTATACAAAACTTCAAGAAAAATTGTCAAATTTTAAACCATAACAAATCCACAACTTAAATGTTGTGAAAAATAATTACATGAAAATTTTTTTAGAGTTAATCATTTGATCATTCTCATTTCTTTCCACTTTTGAATCATCGCCAATTATGCACGCGTGTCATCCTCACGATCCGAAGACTTCAAGGTCATCAAATCAGATATAGTATTAAGAGTCAACCTTCTTCATTTAAACATGATAATCCATCCACCAATGGGGAATAGAGATTCCGACACAGAGCTCGACAAACCAACACTTACATGCACAAATAAAGAGAAACCGAAAGGCATCGAATATTTGGCCAAACCCCACCTCTTGCGCCGCCATTGCAAGGAATCATCACATAAGCAATTAATGTAAACTTGACTTAAGTACTCATCCAATTTAGTTATTGCAAATTTTTCTTCTTTTATTGTGCTCTTGGTATTGGGCTTTCTACTTCGTGAATTTCATTGTCACTTTTAGAGAGCCTCGGACCCTAGGAATGCATAAGATAATCAATTGGGTTAGTGCTTGAAGCTTCTACGACATTCTCTAAGTCAAGAAAATCAAGTAAAATTGAGGAAATAAACTTGTGCTCATCGAGTGAAATATGTTCCACCTTGAATCTTGGATCTACAATTGAGGCCATAAGTAACCTAGGATTTCTCCTCACCTGGGGTACATATTTCAGCAACTTGTCCTTCACTGGTGTATATGCATGTCTTTTTGTTCTTGCAACATCTTCGAGAGGACTTCCTATTTTAAAAATTAATGAGTCTAATCAGTGCACCTGAAGTACGTAAAAATTCTCGATAGATTTAAAGATGTGATTGATTTTGACTTTGAAAATATCTTAATCGCCTTATTGAAATTCAATAATTCATTAGAAAATATCTTTAGGATCTCCCATCTTCGACTGAAAATTTCAGCTCATTTGTGAAAAGATGATCATTCAACATTGCCTTCAATACTTACTTTTTCCTCGAGCAACTTTGATCGTGTCATATGTTAAATTCATTGAATTCCACCCAGTAGGACATCTTAAGAAGAATATTTCTATTTGGCACACCCAACTCCTCACAAAATTTTGATGAATCCCTTTAGAAAAATGATTACCTACGATGAAAAGTTTTAAAAGTTTAGAAAGAATCTCATCATGTGTATGTTAACTTGTAGCTTCTAATGCATCGATATATTCTTCATCATCAAAAAGAAATCTAAACATATTGAGCTCGTTTCAAATCAGGTTGTACAACTAGAGCTGTACAACGTGGTCTATGAAAGGTTGAGAACTTGTTTGAGAACATGGTCCATGCAAGGTTGAGAATGAGGTTAAGAACATGGTGATGGATATTATGTGACCTATAAGCCAATCACACTTTCATGTATCTTGTTTATGTTTATTGAAATTAAATTTATTCATTGTCATTCTTGTGTGATGTTTGCAATGAAGTCCATGAGCACGTGCAATGACTTAGTAAATTATGATGAGATTATAATATAGTGATCACTAGTCTTTAAACACATATTCTAAACATTCATATTCGTGGGATATTCGAGAAGGACATCGAATTATCCTGAAGGAATAACACTATCTAATCTAGCTCATATGATGAGTATGGCTGATCCTATAGCCATTGGTGTGGAGAGACTAAGGATAGATAGTGAGTGCTCTTTGGAGAAAGAGTTCACTTAATTGATCTGTATGAATCCCTGAATGGTATTATACCTAATTGTCAATCAGGTTGATTCTTTAAATGGTTGTGTATGTGGTCCTTTGACTTGAGACACTAAAGACATCTTGTGGATGGATGATCGTATTTTGATTATGACTTACGAATCCCTAGTCACGGGATATCTAAAACGTCATATATTCGATACGACATAAATTCTACGAAGATGATTGTGTGATCAAGATGGGATCATCCACCTTCGATATTTGAGGAGATTGACTCAAGGAATAATATGTGATGAAATCATTGACCAAGGTATTAGAAATATCGGAGAAAGAGTTCCCGATGATTTCTACACGCATTAGTACTAACTTGAGTGACCGATTAGGGTTTGACAGTTGACTATACCCTAAGTCATTCATGAGTCTAATGTGGATTAAGGATAATACACACATGGTAATCGATGACGGGAAGGTTTCATAAGTGAGTTCTTACATACTCCATATCTCCTAGTGTACGTGGTGTAGCTTGGCACCAAACGGGCTAACAACTCAACCTATCGATTGGGTTAAATTAATCCTTGATTAATTAATCTATATGTGAATGTGGATAATTAATTAAGGTTGATCAATAAGGTGTTATTTAGTCTATAGAGTTATTAACTAGTGAGATATATGGACCTAGAGGGTCACACACATGAGGTCTATGGATGTTGGTAGATATGAGATTTTATAAAAAAAACCTCGTACCAAATGTTTATAAATCTGACCACAACTCAAGGTGCCCATGCAAGCCTTGTGGGAATTCTCTCCTTTCTTCTCTTTCTCTCTTGGTGAAGAGCTTTGAAGAGGAGATCCAACTATCTGGAGACCGTGTGGATACCGCTAGAGGCTAGACACTTGAATAGCTTTAAGAACTAGTTCAAGGAAACCTGTAAGTATGTTTTCTCATACATATTAGATGATAGGATCATTTTTTTCTTGGTGCCTCGATATTTTGAATATCTGATTCAATGAATTCCACTGCATTTGATAGTTTGATCAAAATTTTAGAAAGTTATCGACCTCAGATCCTAGCACATGGCCCGTGTGGGGTGTGAGATACTTCTTGGTGAACCTTGAGTCAGTACCATTTAGGTATTTCTCTAAGGCCACTACCATTGTTTTATTTTTTTCTTGCATTTTGAGTGGTGATCGCGTAAATGTATACACAATAAGAAGTAAAAATTTTAATATTTATAAAGGAAAATTCTGCCTATATCGATGAGTATGCACTTTCATGGGATTCTCCCAACTCCTCGACAACAAGAACATGTTCATAGAGGGTCCTTTTATTATCAATCAAATGAATCATGATCCCAATTATTGTCATATAATTTATGGTAGTCTAAGTATGATGGATATTATGTGGCATGCAAGCCAATCAAACTTCCATGTATTTTTTTATATTCATTAAAATGAAATTTTATTTGCTATCGTTCTTATGTAATGCTAGCAATGAAGTCTATGAGCATATGCAATGACTAAGTAAATTATGATAAGATCATAATATAATGATTACTAGTCTTTAAACATATGTTACAAATATTATAATTTATAAGATACTTAAGAAAGACATAGAAATATTAAAAAATAATATCACTCTTTGATTTAAATCATATAATGAGTATGGCTGATCCTATGGCTATTTATGTAGAGACATCAAAGATAGATAATGGGTGCTTTTTGGGAAAACAGTAGACTGAATTAATTTGTCGATATCCTAGAATGATATTATACTCAACTATCAATTAGGTTTATTCATGTCATAGTTTTTTGCGTGGTCCTTAGACCTTGGACACTAAAGACATCTTTGTGGAGGGGTAATCGTGTTTTGACTCTGACCTACAAATCTATGGTCACATGATATCCAAAATGTCATAGATTGGATACAATGTGAAGTCATTATAAATTATTGCATGGTCAAGATGAGATCTTATGCCCTTCATATACGAGGAAATTGACCTAAGGAATGAGATAAAATTAAATTGTTTGATAAGGTAGTGAAATCTCAACAATGAGCTCTCAATGATTTCCTCCGCCCATAATACGGAGTGGAATGACTTATTAGGACTTGATAGTTAATCATACCACAATTAATTCAATAGTCTTGAGCACATGAATGATTTTACCATGTGTAATAATCAATAATGATAATGATTCATACGGGAGTTCTTATACACTTCATAAATCTTGTAACATATGTTGTAGCTTGGCACCCAACAACTTGATGATTGAACTTGTTGATTGGGTTGAATTGATCTTAACCATTTAATCTATATGTTAATGCAGTTAATTATGAAGTTTAACTAATAAGTGTTATTAGGTCTTTAAAGTTATTAACTAATGAAATATATAGACCTATATGGTCACTTATATAATATCCGTGAAAAGTTAGTGGACAAACATAATTCTGAATACTTTTATGAAAAGTTCATAAATATAAAAGCTATAAATAAGGAAGAATGATTACACTTGAGGGTTCCCATGTAAACCTTTATAGAACATATCAATTTTCTTCTCTTTCTCTCTTAGAAATTTTTTTTGAAGAAAATATACAATTGTCAAGTATCATATGGATATCGCTAGAGGCTATTGATAAGTCCGAAAATATAGGATGCAATGCGTCGTTGTGCTTTTGTTCAAACTTAATTAATAAAATGTATATAAAAGAATTTCCCTTAAAATTTGCAAATATCCAAAGATGTGGCTCAGTAAGGGGTCAAATCCAAGGGAGGTTGCACAAATTTTACCTTTTCTTCTAATTCAAACCAGAATTTTTCCTACATCAAGTATACTAATCACCAAGACAGTTGTATGAAGTTAATTGCAATTTCAAAATATAAAGAACATAAAGAATAAAGAAACATCCACTATAATATTCTTAATCGGACTTCTCTTCTTCTATTTTTTGTGTAAACATCTTTTCAAACATCTATTTTTTTTATCAAACGATATCAAGAATATTAATTTCTTGATTAAGCTTCTGCAGATAATTTCTAACTGATTTATCGAATTTTATTTTCCACAGAATCTTTATTTCAATGTAAACTTTATTATCAAATGATTTGTTTTATCTTTTATAGTCTTTTTCGATGTGTTTGTTGTTGTCTTAATATGATTTAGGAATTAATCTATCTGCTTCACAGAGTACTTCACAATTTACATGTAATATGAGGTTACTATTTTATAGTGATATGTGAGATAGCAGACTATTGAATCTACATCCAGAGAGGAGAAGACAAACCTAAATGATGAAATGAGATTGCGGATTGAAAATTCAAAACATACCGAAAAAAGAAATGAAATTAATTCAAAATAAATTTTGTTAATTTGATTTTTACGTGTTTCTTAGTGATGAAAAATAAACTCTCTTGAAATCAGAGGTGAATCGGAATGAGGTTAAGAAGTAAACATGTATTAAACTCACTGATTAAACTAATAAAGCATCTACGAAATTATCAATAACAACTTCAAAAAATCAACATACAAGAAGAAAATTAAGAAAGAAAGATTCAATTAAGATTCAATTCGAAATTGAGCTTGAATCGAGCTCACTGACTAAACTAAGAAAGGATCCAAACCAAAAATTACTTCGTGATAATTTCGTACAATCAAAGTATAAAAAGAATAATACTAAAGAATTATTCAATTCATAAGAGAGTGAAAGAAAGGAAAAGAAAATAAAAGAAACAATCTGAAAAATATATTGTATCTAAAACTAATCACGCAAATAGGATTGTGTGATTAGAAAAGGAGAAACTAAATCTATTTGAATGCTCAAGACTTACAAGCGGATCTTCATCCCCGATGTGTTCCCCAGGCCGAGCTCTCCAATGTCTTCCTTTTCCTCTTAATGTGTTTCAAAATCGCGATGCCCTCCCTTTTGCGAATTTTTTACATCCCTTAGTATGCATCGCTCGGTACGCGCGTCCTTGCTGCACGCTGTGATTGGTCGGCCTCTTGTCTTCCTCCATCTGATTGGTAGAATATGACTTGCGTGTCTTCATCTTGTACCCCACAGGTGAGCTAACCATTAATTGTGTACACATCGCCGTGTACAAAACCAACTGCTCCTTTGTGTGATTGGTTCATACCTATCATGTGCAATTCTTGTCCATAGTGCTTCGAAGATCCATTAGTAACAACAGGCCCATTAAGGGCATTAGTAAAATAAATTGAAATTAAAAGAACTTTATGAAGGTACTTATTGCTGTGTAAAGAAAAAAACATTATTTCCTTTAAAGTAAATGCTATAAAAATGGTAAATTATCCTGTCCAACAATGGCTATTAAGGTAATTATTTTTTAAAGTAATTATTCTTAAAATTTCTCATAACAGCCCTAATTATTTGTAACTAACTCCTCCATTTTCAAGTGCAATGAAATTGTTTATTCCAGGCATAACATCATGATAACATGCAAAATAATTTTTGATTTAAGACATTCAATGACCAAAATGCAAATAAAATGGATGGTTTAGAGTACACTTTTTCCTGTTATCAGCTATAAATTTGAAAACTTCAAGGAACTCCTTCAACAGTGCTTGTAAGTATGGATTTTGATCTATAATAGATGACATGATCATCTATTCTCACAATTCAACATTACATATTAGATCAAAGCTCTAAATGTTGTGTCATTCCCTCTCTTCCCGAAGTAATTGATACCCTTCATTACTAATCATACTTCTACTACACACCTGGTGGTTTATTCTTCAACTACCACATGCCATTGTGTTTGTTGATCTTCTCTTCAAAAGTTTTAATGTCCATGGTATTTTTTGCCTCAATTTATTGATAAATGTGTGTCTCTTTCTCTCTTTTGATAAAAATATCTCTTTAAAATTTGATTGATCAAACCCTTGTGGATAGATTTTCTTGAGATCTATTGATTATATCATGCTCTAGACTCTTCGTTGTATTTACTAAATGCTTTTGGTTAAGAATTGGTTGAAAGAATAGGGACGATTTGCTACTTGAATCTTTGAACTTCTTCAAACAGAGAGTGTAACAAAAAGCCCTTGATCAGATGACAAATTAGATTTATTTATTAGTATTTTCAAGTTAGTTGAGTGTTATAATGATAATTCATTCATCATTTAGGTTTTGATCAAAATTTTCAAGCTTAGATTAGGATAATTTTTAATAAATTTTGTTATTTTCTCTTTTAATCTGTGATTTCCTTTATCTAAACTTCTTTATTTGATTTCTCTTTTGTTTTAAAATCTGAGTAGAGTGGGTTTGATTATGAGAAAGATCTAATCTTCTACTTTGAAAAAAAATTACTTATTTCCCTAATTTCTCACCTCACTTTATTTTAAATATGGACAAAATCCTAAGAAGTTTCAAAGTCAACCTAATTCTCCTTTAATGTCGACCCTATTTCACTCTAATACTAACATTAATTATCCAATCATGTTTTATTGCATGTTATTAAGGACTCCACCTTTTTGGGTTGTCACTTCCATCATCATTTCAACATCATGTGTCATCTTTATCTACATCACTACTAGAGATAGAGACATGAAGTGTCTCTCTATCTTCTCTCTCTCTCTCTCTCTCTCTCTTGTAGCCCTATAGAAGACCTCCACAAGACACCATTGCTGCATTTTAATTCCTCTTCTCATTCTCTTGTCTCACCATCACTTAATAAACAATTAAATGTGATCATATTTTTCTACCTTATTCTGGTTTCTGGTTATGGTATTCATGGTGTGACTCGGTCAACTCTCTATTCTAGAAGCTTCCAGAATATTCTTGAATTTTCTAGAGCTTTCTATAATCTTTTAGCTGCTTTTAAAATCTTATATGCTTCTTCTAAAGCTCATGGAGTCTTCTAGGTTACATTAGAAGCTTCTGGATATCTCTAAAAGCTCGTGTATCTTTATAGATGTTCTAGAAAGGTGTTGACATCTTCTAGAGAGAGAGAGAGTCTCTAGAAGCTTCTATGGAGCTCTATACGAGGAGGAAGTCCACACCTTTCTAGAACATCTATAAAGTCCAAGAGCATCCTAAGGGAGTGAAACCCTTGTGAAGGAAGGTTCAAGCTACTTGGATAGTTGGAGAAAATAGAGGGGGCAACATAGCATATTTGAAAGAAGCTTTATGAAGAGGTGACACCAAGTGTGGGTTTTCTTGTAAGATAGTCCCTTTGGTGAATTTTTTTTTCTATTTCTTCATTGTTTTCCTAGATGTTTTGGACCTCTATTGTGAACATTTTGATCCCATTTAAGAACGTTATTTTTCTCCAATTTGTTGATGGGATTCGCCTAATCTCATCCTTAGACTCTTGGTAGATACTTGAGCTTGGTTGGATACATACTTTAGACTCATTATTGAAAATATCCTCAACACAAGGTATGACAGTGCAATCTCAAGGTAAATACATGCATTGGATTTGCATCATGAGGCTACACCATGGTTGCAATTGACTCACCTAAAATGTTGGTATGCTATTTTACCTTTGTTTGGAGATCCTATTCAAGACTATAGGTAGTTTGAAATTTTTATTTATTTGATAGTGATTCATTTGGGTATCACTTTTATTGATAGGTCATTAAACCAATTACATATCTAAAGCTCAATTTCAGTTTTCACCACTCCCAAGAAAGCTCTTGTATTTACATAACATAGTTGCACATTAAACATACTTTGATATTAATTATTTTATAAAGGATTATGATTGAAAATCTAAATTTGTATATTGTACTTAACTCAAAGATTACTTTTTTACGTGGTGGTCCAAACAGCATAATGTTATTTGTAGCTTCAATCATGACTATATTTTCATAAATCTAGACCTAAGTCTTACTAATGAGTCCCTTGGTGGAGGTATACACGAGCTTCTCTAATGTCAAAGTATAATGATCATATATTGCACCCTATAATATACTGGCTTGAATATAATAACAATCCAACATGACATCTTTGACATGCTCATGAAATGTAGGTTTGTTATACACTGATAGAAATGTACAATCTAACAAAATAGGTGGTATGAACATTAGTTGATACATTTGTTTGTTTGTGAGTGTATTTTTGTATATTAGATCTCACACTTGTATTCTTTATCGGGTCTAGCTTGATGGACATATTTTCCACTTTCTATATGAGGCTCAATTTCATGGAGAAGATAGACTATCATTTTCTCGGTCTTCGAAGATAGACCCTCATTTATCTTAATGCATAAATAGACAATGGCTTTACATCATCGACCTAGACTTGGCAGGAAGCACATGGTTATAGATGAATAGTTGATCCAGCACGTGGCCTTTGAAAAGTGTAAGGTTGTATAGTGATAGCCACAACATGACCCAAAATGAAACCTTCATATATAGCTTTGAGTGATCATACACTCATTAATATGGGGAAGAAAAAAAGAGAATCAAAATTTCTCAAGGGGAGATGTACATGGATGTTTTTTTTATAGAGGGATGTTGTGAATGTTTAAGATTAGTGACTTTGAACTCTCTAGGTTTAATCTCACAATGGGAGAGGAGAGAGGTCGTTTTCAATAATCTTGAGATATAGTTTTTATTCAATGAATCATACCAAATTTCACAACTATCGTCCATGAATCGCTTAAATATATGATTAGAAGCTATATTAGAGTTCACACAATTCCTAAGAGCAAGAGATTTTGGGGAAGCATAATCTATCATACAAATGAGAGGAATGAGAGTACCTTGATGGAGATTTTTGACTAATGTGATCTTCTGGGTGACAGAAACGAATCAATGCGGTTGTTAATTGCACACCGATTTGTGTCAAAAATATTACCAAACTCACAAATTTTAAGATTAAATCACGAATTTAATAGCATAGTGGTGAATAAGGGTCGAATCCACAGAGAAATAAGAGAATTTTGAGAGATCTTTTGAAATTAGATCAAATCGGATGATGAATTGAGGGGAGAAATTAGAGAAATTGATATTTTTAGAAATATAACTAAAAAATGAATCCATGGAATAAAAAATCACTCGATTTGGATAAAGAATAGCAGAGAAATCGAGGAGTGAATTGGATAGAAATTTCTGAACGTGAAGAAAGAGAAATCTGAAATAAAATCTAAAATTATCTAAATATACGATTCTAAATTAAAATCTAATAATACGGGACAAAAGATTAGGAGAAAAACACATAATCTAACCCGAGATAGCGATCGAAATGATTCAATTAATTTCTGGATTCAAGGCTTTTCAGTCCGCGATTTCGAAAACAATCTTTAGGGTTCAAGAGGCGAATTCTCCCTATTCAATCGACGAAATCTCGCTTTCAACCACTCTCTAGACTTGAAAATATGTCTAAAAGCGATTGGAAGCAAGAGATTCAATGATGGTGGTGTCTATACAGCTCAATCACTCGAAATCATCCAACAATGCATTACAATATCGAAGAACATCTCAATTTATAGCAAATTTGGGTGTAATCGTTCGATCTAGAATTTCATATTTGATCAACGACTCTGATGAAACGCATGGATGTAAATCATTACGATTAATAGCCGTTGGATCGGATATAGACCATCGAGATTTCGCCACGTCGCGTGATAACACACAATATTATGATTTTAAACTCTGCATATCATCGAATACCTAGCTTTAAAAAGAACATATTTGTGTGTTATCAAGAGTAAATTGCTTAAAATTGCCTTCAATACAATTCGGTGATAATTCCTAATTCTTTTGCAATAAGAGTACAAATCTTTTAGATTATTAAGTCTCACAGGAATGAGTTTCTTAAGGCAAAAGATATTTATTTGGATTTTATATGGGGTTTAAAATGAAGTTTAGGGCATCTTGAGGGCATATGCTTAATTAATCTAACCATTTCTTGCTTATTTATCAGCGTCAGGGGCATTAAGGTAATTATGTGACATTTCTGGATAGATTTGTGAGTTATTCCTTTAGTTTTCCGGGGTTTATACACAAATAATTCTCGTCGAGGGTTGAAATGCGATATTTAACTATCGCTGGGCATAGAGGCAATTATAAATCATTAAAAGGTAAAGTCGATAGAGCTCACTAGATCGCGACACGTGTCATGATCTGGGAGCTTCGATTTTCACTAACCTTTATTTCCTTTTTATTATTATTTAAGTGTCCGTGCAGGTGACGTGGGCATCAGCCGTAATGGTTGACTTCAAGGAAGAACGAGAGAGCGACGTGGCGCTCTCTCATTCGCCGCAGTCCTCTCCCCTTGTTTTTTTTTTCGTCGTTTAGCGCTTCTCGTTTGTCGTTTTGTACACCTGTTTCGTCGTTTTGTTGAATCGCCGCTCTGCCGTTTTTAATTCTTACTCTGCAGGTGACGTGGCGAGTCCCTACTCGCGCGTCCGATTTAATCGGAGAGCGTTTGTTTTGTCGTTTTATCTACTTAGTTTTTTTTTTGTCGTTTTCTCGAATCGAAGCCTATATTAAATTATATTTTATTCCATCGATGTGAAAGTCGCTGTTTTGTCATTTTGTCTTCTTCCGATTTTGGTCGTTTTGTCTTTTGTCGTTTTGTTGCTTTCGATCTTGTTGTTTTGTACCTAAAGCAAATAAGAGAGCCACGTGGCGCTCTCTTATTTGCGCCAAAGGAAGAAACCTGCGGCGAAATTAATCGCCGCAGGTTCCTCTTAGCTGATAGTTTTGGGGATTAGAATAATATTTTTATTACTTACCTGCGCAGGAAATACGGAACCTTCGTTCTCGCCATCATGTTTGACCGTGGAAGGAATGAGAGAGCGACGTGGCGCTCTCTCATTCAAGCTAAGGTGAGTCCGTGATTCACCTAAAGTTGTCGTTTTGCCACTTACCCTTGAAGGTGACGTGGTGAAAATCCAGCGGTTAGTCTGCGGTGACGTGGCGCGATCACAGAAGCCCACCGATTTAGGGCTGCTGACGCAAGAGATCACCAAATCAACGGCCAGAAACGATCGGGGAAGAAACGTTGATATCTTCTAATCCGACCGCCCGATTGGGCTGAAATTTTGACGACGTGCTCATCACACTATTCTCTTCTCATCGGTACGGTTGGATTGTCCATCGGACACCTGACGACCCTGAAAATCAATCTCGTCCGTCGGTTTGGGTGGAAGCCCTAACTCTTAAAAGTTCTCCCCCTCCACTCCAAGTTCTTTTGTCTTTTGGCTCTCTCTTGACACCAGGTCACCAGTAGGAAAGGGGGAGAAGCTTAGGCCCAAGCTAGGCATCATCGGATGCTTGAGTTTGTTCTGGAGAAGGAGACCAAGAGGAGATCGTCGTCGTAGCGAATCAAGCACCACCCGGCCTAGGATTGGCACCAACACGAGGTTTGTGGGAAGATTTTGAGAAGGGATTCTCTTGTAAGCCTTTTCCATGGATAATGTAGGACCTTTTCTTCTATTTTAATTGTAGGTTATTACATTCACTTCACAAATCATACCTAAACCACATCATCTATCTCCATACGATTTCACCTCTCTTATCTCCCCTTCATTTCTCTTTTCTCACCTTCAACCAATCTCTACCCTTCCAATTCTAATCTCTTTTCCTCTAATTAGAACTACAGAAATATAATCTCACCAATTACATCCATTACCTCTATATAATTAACCTTCTAACTTCTAATATCCTCCACTATAGGAATTCATCCCTTCTTCTACTTTCGTCTCAACCCTCATTACCTAGATTCCATGGGGATCGACCCTTGCTTACTACTGTCCTAAGTGAGGAATTATAAATGTATTGCATGAATTAGAACACACAACAACGATATAATCAAACCGAGTTTTAGTTCATCATCGCGCACTTCAGAAGTAACTCTTAAAACCTCATCCGTCCATACTCCGGATACATTTTTGTCGGTTTTAATATCAGCCGTTATAACTCTTTAGATTGATGGATGAGGTTAAATCATTTTAAAATGATTCGCTGATGAATAGAATTGTGCCACGTACCCCATGCGTTAGGTGACGATCAACGATCGCGATTTAATCGCGTGATCGGACGCTCCATTTGCTACCACATCACCTACTGCCTGGATCGACGATCACGATTTGATCAGATGCTCCATTTGCCATGTCACCTGCGCGATTTAGAAGATCAATTTTAAATTAAATAAATTGATTTTAAATTAAGGAAAATTCAGAAAAAATCCGAAAAAATCCCTAAAAATAGAAAATTCATAACTTTCAAAATACAACTCCAAATTAATCTAAATTTATTTCATTGGATTAGAAATTAAATTATCTAAAAGTCAAATTTAATAAATAACAAGAGAATATATTTCTATTTAAAAAATACACTCATTTCTCTTAAAAATTATAACTTAGAAAAATAAATGAGTATATACAAATTATTTTATCTTATTATTTAGCATTAAAACCCAATTATAATCTCAAATATAGATGTGAATAATCTTAATCTTAAATATATTCTTAAAAATGTATAATTATCCCTAAAATAGTACATTTTGAGATTGTCACTTAAAATTGCATGAAATGATAGATATACACTCAAAGTATGATAACATGCATACAAATAGAATATTTAATGCCTTAATTTGCATTAATAATCATGTAATTGCGTGTTAATATTGCATGTTATCACTGTGGCAAAGTTTGAAATCTCCTTCTTGATTACTCCTTGATTTGAGAAAAAAGAGAGAAGAGAATAAATAGGAATAGTGGAAAGAAGGAATAGGGGAGAGAGTGTGAAAGAGGAATGGAAAAATGTTCAGTGGGTGTGGTGGAGAGGACGCAAAAGAGGGATGGAGACAGGAAAGTTGTGGATTGGTGCGTGGATAAGAGAAAATGTGTGTGAGAGAGAGGGAAATTCATGGAAGACGGGAGAGAAAGAATGATGAAAAACCAAACTTTAAGCTTTTTGAAAATTTAAATTATGAGAGAGAGTTTCACAAGATCCGCATAAATAAGGGAAGAGAGAGAATTGTTCAAACCTCTAAGGGGTATGTCTCTTCAAAAGGTGCCACTTTTTAGGAGAAATTTCATTCCTTTTAAAATGATACCTTGAAGATTCACTTGTCAAGATGAGAGGGTGCCATATGAAGAGTTTGAATTGATGAAAATTTTAGGGATAGTTTGGGTTTACTAATCTACCATAAAATTACGGGTCGATGTTGAATTGGTCAAAGAAGAATCTAGGATACAAATACTTTGAATTTTATGAATGTAAGAAAGGTTCTTATAATTTAGGGAGATGGTATGACTTGGTTAAAGGGGTTCCCAAAATTTAGAAAAGTGGTTTGACTTCGTCCAAGGCTTGAAATCAAAAGTGTTAGGTCAAGAGTAGGATTTGGCCAATTCAAGGGGAAGTGTTTAAATAATTCACAAGATTAAGGGTGGCACCCCCATCTTTAGAGGCTTGCTCCTCTTCATGTCTTAAAAGTTTTTGAATATATACATATCATCCAATTACAAATTATCGAATTTCTTGGTTAAGATCAACATGTTACTTACTTTGATATGGATGACTTCTAACCCTTGCATTTCTTTTAAGTTGTATGGTCTCAGTGCTTCCTTAGATGCTTCTTTTGTGGAGGCGTCTCCACCACATGTTCACGAGAACTTATCAATTTCTCAATAAAAGTGAACATGCGAGTTAATTCACGTCAACGAGCACTGAATAGTGCGAGAAACGACGAATAAGTATTAGCAGAGAAAGGTATGCTAGCATCAACACACAACCTTACGCTGCTTTGTTCGGACATAGCCGACAAGTATGGTGATGGAGGCAGTAGAGTGCAATCTCATGATACTTACAAATGAATAGTAGGCCTATGTGAAGATTACTCACAAGAATGGAATCACCATGGCATCAATAATCTTCTCCCATGATGATGAAATGTTGATGATGAAATAATGGCCTTATCGTAATTAGGGGACACGTAATCGTAGGCTTGTAGTACAACTGTCGGTCAGTGGCCAACAAATTTTACTTGGCGCTTTCCTCCTATGGTGACACCTAATGGCAATTTTGTGATTAAAGGCAAACTCCAAGTTTCTTTAAATATAAATAAATCAATGGGTGAGACACTCGAAATTCGAAGCTTCCGCCATTTCGACCGTCCTTGCGATCGAGCGGGAACTCGTGTCGAAAACGATGGGAGAGTCCTGACGCCGCGCCGCCGGGCCAGTCTTAGCTCCCTTGATCCCTAAAGAGGAAAGGAGAGTTAATTAGTCGGTTGGGCTTCCAGGAGGCGGCGATGGCATTCCGCAAGGGCGACAAGGTTTGGGTGGAGGATAGAGACGCGGCTTGGGTGGAAGGCGAGGTGATAGATTTTAGGGACAGGCACGTGTTTGTTCAGACGGCGTCTAGGTTGAAGGTGAGTTTTCTTCGTGGGACGTTGCTGCTGTTTCGTTTGACGGTATTTCAGAGGTTTTTTTTTCCTCTTGTTTATTTGGCATTTTGCTGCGTAGCTGTCCACCACCAGGGAGAAGCTGATGCACAGGGATCCAGATGCAGATCACGGTTGGGTGGAGGACATGACGAAACTCACGTATCTCAACGAACCCGGTGTTCTGTACAATCTTTCTCGACGATATGCGCATAATGAAATATACGTGAGTAAGACGTTTCATTGATTTTTCTGATTTTATGCGATGCATCAGTCTTCACTACGGAGACGTTTCATTGATTTTTCTGATTTTATGCGATGCATCAGACTTCACTACGGAGACGTTTCATTGATTTTTCTGATTTTATTCGGAGAATATACGAAGACGTTCATAAGGTTAACGTCCTTGAATAGTTACGAGCTTAGAAGGCACCATTCAGTAATCTACCTGAATGGGTAAATTTGGTGAAACCTTTATCCGGGGATATTGTTTAACTATCATCTGTAAGCATTCATTTTGTCATTCTTTCAAGGTCACATATCTTCAAATTTTTTCTAGTTTCTAATTTTTGCTTGTGATTTCTATCATTTGTTAAAGTGGAAAATCAGACGTGGAATATTTCTTTGAGTAGCTTTATGAATAAATGTCTTTTATTGATTCCAAAATATTAGACTTCAGCTTCGAATAACAGCCAATTTATGTTCCCTTTGTTCCGTTGTTCATTTTTCTTTCTAATTGGCCCTCTCAACATGAGTGGCATAGACTATGACGGTATGCTCAGAAACCTCAGACGCACCTGGGCAGCGTAGATCACTGTATTGACAACGGTGATTGTGTCTGTAACAACAAAACTTTCCAAGGTTTTTATAGAGAACAATAACCGATGGAAGCTGGGTCAGTGGTTCACTGGTTCTATGCGGAAGGATATGATTATCTAGGAGGGCCTTTTTTTGCGAATGATGAACGGAATGTGGACCTTCAATTAGATTAATTGGCTGATCAACTTGAAGAAACTCACATGACACTTGATAGCGCCAACAGGCTGATGACTTTTCAAAATGTTCAAACACATGAAGGTGTACGGCTGTTATCTGCTGTAACCATTGCTATGAAAGCAAAGAAGGAACCTGGAGGGGATCTAAAAGCTCAACTACAGCACAGGGTACCTGAATGCTGGTGCCAGGAGACCAGCACTGGAAGTCGAAGGTTGACGTCAAATTGGCTTCAGATTGAGATTCCGATATTCAGCAGAGATAAGCCACGATCATGGGTTTTTATTGGTATAGATATCTTCTTTGAGTGCATTGTCTTCGAAGAGCAGGGAAATCGATCACTACATCGGTGGTGATGGAAGTTGATGTATTGTTATGGTATACTGGGCTCGAATTCACAGCCAATTGAGTTGTGGAAAGACCTCAAGGATCAAGCATTGGAAAAGGGTTGGGGAAAAGTGCAAGACGGGGTTCTGCAGGAGCAGGTATTTAATTTGAATCAAGAGGAGCGCTGGTGGAGTTATGGAAAGAATTCAAGCATGTCTCAGCGCTGACTTAGAAAATTATTGGAGGATATTTTGATGGTGATTTTCATATGGTTTGAAGCCAGAAATCTGGGAGGAGATTTTTCTACATGATCCTGAAAAATTTGGGTGTGACCATTTTGACTTGCTCAGAAGACTGAAGCTTGGGACATGTCTCTGGGGATGGGTCAACTATTGTTGGAAAACTTGATATCATCTATCCATTCACATGAAGGATTGATTTCAGAAGATTGGATATTTCGTGGAATGTACACACCTGGGTTGCAGGTTCCATTGACATCATCCAGGACATCGTCTGACACTGAAACCACCACGACCATTGGATGAAATAAGGGTCAAGGAATGAAGGATGTAGGATTCATAGAAACTTTCTTCAAGCATGACATTCTTAGGGACTATGCTTCTTCTGTAATGAGAGGTAATCCGAGCCACCCCTGTGAGCTGGAACTTTGGATCCTCATTATGCCAAAGGAACTTCGGGTGACCAACTCTGTCTGGATGAGGATTGCAATGAAGGGCTATGAGGCTATCATTTTGTGAGTATGATCCGGGACTGCAGTCTAACTCACAACTTTATTTCCTTGGAAATCTTGGGTCAGGCTGAACTGATCACGTCTAAACCATAGATTTCCTTGTGACTCAGGGGGCCGGGAGCTGCATCTGTGGTAAGCAGATTTGTTAAATTATGTCGATATAATATATTTTATAGAAAATATATTTTCTATAAAATATATTATAATATGACCGTTGGACTCCAACGGTCATATTTATGACTGTTGGAGTCCAACGATCATATTCTCTTTCAGCCTATAAAAGGCATTGTACATGTAAGTGAAGCACATTGAATTTCTATTGAAATAACATTCCTATTCTATCAGTCTTTTCCTCTCTATTCTCTCCAATACCTGTATTCCCTGAAATCACAAGGTTAATCATGGAATCTTGCTATTGCTGCAAGGCACTGCGCTCACATAGAACTTTCTGGTATTGTAGTTCAACAGCATTCAAATTATATTGGGTATGCAGTGGCTTGACACATCAGGCAACAGAGCCAGGGAGATCTAAATGATTTATTGGTTTCACTGAAAAGCGTTAGGCCCATTGTTTACAGAACTCAATTAGTTTTTATTTTAAACCTTTTTGTTTTCTTGCTTTAATTCTATTTTGATCATCCTATCTGTTTTTTCTTCATTACGCTAGGCAATAGTGAAGACTTCATATTGTTTGATTCTCTTTGCATCCATCGTTTCACAAGCTCTTGTCTGTCCATTGGTTTTCGTTTGCTTGAATTCATCTCTATACGGATGTGGATGAATATGTTTTTCTTGATATCGATTTTGTAACTCTGAACTTATGGCCTTGCCTCTTATTTCCTCAGACGTACACTGGAAGCATATTGATCGCAGTGAATCCATTTACAAAACTACCTCATCTTTATAATACTCACATGATGGAGCAGTATAAGGGTGTTGTATTGGGAGAGCTCAGCCCTCATGTTTTTGCTGTGGCTGATGCAGCTTACAGGTGGGAAAGTGAAGGCCAACTGTCCTTTTCGAACTGGCTTGGACTACAAACTGCTTCTTTGTAATAATGTTTTTGTACGTGCTTTAGAGCTATGATGGCTGATGCTCGAAGCCAGTCTATCTTGGTGAGTGGGGAAAGTGGTGCTGGAAAAACAGAGACAACAAAGTTGATTATGCAATATTTGACATACGTAGGAGGAAGATTAACTAACGATGATCGAACGGTTGAACAACAAGTTCTTGAAGTAAGAATTTTATTATTCTCTGATAAATTATGTAGGGATATTTTCCTGTGATAGGCTACATTTTTAATTTGATTGTTGACTGAATGATGCTACAGTCAAATCCACTTCTTGACTTTTTGGCAATGTCTCGAGCGATTAGAAATGATAATTCAAGGTTTGTCGATTATTTCTTGAAATCTCATTAGCAGAATTTTATTCTCTGTTTGTTTATTTAATTATTTCAAAAGAACAAGTAAAGAGAGACATGATTGAGGCAATGTTCTGATGATAGTCTTTCATGTGAAACTTAAATAGTGTTTCATTGTCTTTCAATATCATATGTTTATCTGGTTTCCTTGCTTGATTTTGATGGCAACATATTAGATTCCTAGATTGGGTCTATCAATTTGCTCTCAAATGCAACTTCAAATGCTACGATGTTGAATCCTGGTATGGAGAGGATTGAGGGATTAGTAAATCATAAAAGAGAGAAAGAGCGAGGTAAAGGCTTTGCGGATAGGCAGATGAGAGTCCAGAGAAAGGGCAGGGAAAGTACATCAACAAGAGAGACAGCCAGAGGACCTCCCGAGTGGATGTCACATAAGAGGAGGCCTTCTGGGGGTCTCTCATGGGAGGGGCATACAGGAGGGATGCAGAGGAGGGAGAGGCTCTTCTCTATGCTATGGACACTATGGATACACTGTGGTGAGGTGATCTTCAAGAGAAGGGGCGGCATCAGTGGACGCCTAGTTCTATACGTGGAGTGTTTTGTATCATGATGGTATAGAAGGGGATGAGTGAGGAAGTGGATCCCAGTAGGGTCATTTTGTACCCTACGAGGATTACTGTTGGACCGAGTTCC
>CM044104.1:2278051-2408899 GCA_024174645.1 Lemna minuta | reverse complement strand
TATAAATTTGAAAACTTCAAGGAACTCCAACAAAGTTTGTAAGTATGGATTTTGATCTATAATATATGACATGATCATCTATTCTCACAATTCAACGTTACATACTAGATCAAAGCTCTAAATGTTGTGTCATTCCCTCTCTTCCCAAAGCAATCGATGCCCTTTATCACCAATCATACTTCTACTACACACCTTGTCGGTTTCTTCTTCAGCTACCCCATGTCATTGTGTTAGTTGATATTCTCTTAAAAAGTTGTAATGTCCATGACATTTTTTGCCTCAATTTCTTGATAAATGTGTGTCTCTTTCTTTCTTTTGATTAAAATATCTCTTTAAATTTTGATTGATCAAACCCTTGTGGATAGATTTTATTGAGATCTATTGATTATATCATGTTCTAGACTCTTAGGTAAATACTTTCAAATAAGAATTGGTTGAAAGAATAGGGACGATTTGCTACTTGAATATTTGAACTTCTTCAAACAAAGAGTGAAACAAAAAGCCCTTGATCCGATGACTAATTAGATTTATTTATTAGTATTTTCAAGTTAGTTGAGTGGTATAATGATAATTCATTCATCATTTAGGTTTTGATCAAATTTTTCAAGCTTAGATTAGGATAGTTTTATTAAATTGTGTTATTTTCTCTCTTTTAGTCTGTGATTTCTTTGTCTAAATTCTCTTTTTTATTTCTCCTTTGTTTAAAAATCTGAGTAGAGTGGGTTTGATTATGAGAAAGATCTACTCTTCTACTTTGAAAAAAAATACTTCTTTCCCTAATTTCTCACCTCATTTTATTTTACATTTTGACAAAATCATAAGAAGTTTCAAAGTCAACTTAATTCTCCATTAATGTCAACCCTTATTCACTCTAATACTAACATTAATTATCCAATCAAGTATTTTTTTTCTTTGAAATTTTATCGCATGTTATTAAGGACTCAACCTTTTTGGGTTGTCACTTCCATCATTCATTTCAACATCATGTATCATCTTTTATATACATCACCACTAGAGATAGAGACATGAAGCATCTCTCTATCTTCTCTCTCTCTCTCTCTCTCTCTCTCTTGTAGCCCTATAAAAGACCTCCACGAGACACCCTTGCCACATTTGAATTCCTCTTCTCATTCTCTTGCCTCACCATCACGTAACAAACAATTAAGTGTGATCATATTTTGCTACATTACTATGGTTTCTCGTATGCGAGGTGTGACTTGCTCAACTTTCTATTGTAGAACCTTGATGAAGCATTTTTGTGCGGTCGTTAAAACACACAAACGTCGGTCAAACAAAATTTATAAAACTGAACTCACAAAGATAAAGATATAAAATCAAGTAAAGTGTAAGTATTGGGTCGGATCCACGAGAAAAAGGTTGACTTTAATTGTAGAGTTGACTTGGTCAAACTTAGGTTTAAAAGAGGTTTTAAAGAAGTAAAAATAAGATGTTAAGAATAGAAATGATATAAATATACTAAATAAGAACTTTAGAGATTTAAGATCTGGGATTTGACAAAGAAAAGTCAAAAGTCAAAGCATTGACTTTGACCAACAGTCAGGCTTCTGTAAAATCAGAGAACTAAAAGATGTCATGGATTTACTATGAATTATTGAAAATCAAATTTCAGAAAATTCCCGAAATGAACACTTCAGAGAAAATCTTCAAATTAACTAGTCAAATGATATCCAAATCTTGCAATTTATATGTCAATAGAAAGCTAAGAACCAGAGGATTCTAAAGAGACAAAATGATCAAATTCTGATTTATATTTTGAAATTAATTGACCCCGAAAGTTAATGTTCAAATTCGGATTAAAAATGAACAGTGCTCGGTCAAACGTTAAATTGAGGGGTCAGATGAACTCGAAATTCGACAAATTTGCTATCCACGGAACTCATGAAGGAATCGAATGAAACCAAAATCAAGTGATTTGGAATTATAATCAGAGAGATATCCTATTTTCAAAATCAGCAAAATTTTGGACTAAAATTGGGCAAATTGAAGAACACTAAGAACTAAAATGCAAAATTAAAGATCTAAACCTAATAAAAACTCAAATTACCACCTAATAATCGATCGAATCTCATTACTAACCCGATTGCCACAAAAATGGGCTTCAATTCACGCGAATTGAAGCAGATTTTGCTTGATTTCTTCCTCACGGATGTTCAGTATTCAAGGGGAAAATTCGATGAAATCCGGTGATGATTCATGATCAATCCCGCTCCAATTGCTTGGCAATCGAGTCTAAACGTGTGGGGATCACAAAGAACTCAATATCTTTCTTTCAAATCGCATAGTTCCTTCATGATTCAATCAAGAGTTAAGAAGAAAAGAGGGAGTACATCGGTTTTTAAAGGAGAATTTCCGCCCGATTTTAGTGCCATTTGATCCGGCCGGGAGAGCGATTTGATGGCCACGATAGCACGATGATCGTGGCCCATCATTTGGAGAGATCGTGTTCTAAATCGCAAGGTAATTTGGCCACGATCGTGTGGCGATCGGGCCACGATCAAGCCGCAATCGTGAGCCACGAATCATCGCCGTCGTCCGATTTTCATAGCCCGCTAAGATGACTCCACGTTTCTCCTTCTGATGTGCCGAAGTCACGATGGATTGCGACCGTTCGATGAGGACTGATTCCCTATCGCGAAGCCACGTGTCGTCCATCGATAGCGTCACTTAAACCTGATTAAGCGCACGTGCTCAATCACTGATCGCATGGACTCGGGTCCACGCGATCGACGCCATGCGATCGCCGCTGACCCCCCCCCCCCACGATGCCGCCACGTGTCCTGAACAGAAGAAACGTGTGGGAATAGAGTCCCACACGGAAGAAAAAACAAGAGAAGGTAAGCTTATAATACGGGGCAGTTTAACGCTTTTGCATTACCGCCCCAATCCTATTACCAGGGCCCACTAACCCGTGGGCCCTCCAACTGCCAGCCCTCACGGGCATTCGCGTGGACCCGCGTAGCCTCTTGCCATGTGTCCGCGCCACCTGCGCCTCGTGTGGGCCATGCGCGGCCCTGCCACATGGCCTCAGTGCCATGTCGCATCCACGCTGGTCCCGCGCGCCACTTTAGCGTCCATGCCACGTCAGCTCCGCGGGGTCTGTGGAATAAAACCCCCCCTTTTCGCGATTTTAATAAGAAAAATTAATATAAATTCAATAAAAATCAATTTAAAGTCCGAAAAAGGGCAAAAACTTTAGTAATTTATAACTTTAAATATACAACTCCTTTTTAATCCAAATTTTCTCCATTGAATCTCAATTTATTTTCTTTTTAATATCATGCCATAAAAATACAATTTTAAAATGGGAAGATAGGATGAATTAAAAAGAACATAAAGGTATTCATTAAGATCTCTCCCTTTTACTCATCCAATAATTTTCTTCTTATAATTAACCTTTAAAAATCATTTACTAAAGTCAACATAAATCAGGGAAAGAACTTAATTCCTATTAAGTTAACCTTGCAAAAAGATTAATCATCAAGAAAGCACATAATTATCCCTAATTTATGCATAAATATGAACTTTAGTGAAATGGCATACCAATGGAGAAAATTCCTAAAAATTATGATAACATGCATCATATTCACATAAAATAAGCATGAATATGAGTGAAATAAGATAAGAATTTAAGTTATAAATGCATGTTATCAGACCTCACCCCAAGCTTGGAACAATGTTAATGAAGCAATCCGAGAGGATCCTAAGGGAGGGAAACCCTTGTGAGCGAAGGGTCAAGATACTTGGATATTTGGAGAAAAGAGATGACACCAAGTGTAGTCACCAAGTGTGACACCAAGTGCGATATTTGGGCAACATAGCATATTTGAGATAAGCTTTATGAAGAGATGACACCAAGTGTGGCTCTTCTTGTAAGTTAGTCCCTTTGGTGATTTTTTTCTATTTCCTCATTTTTTCCTAGCTGTTTTGGACCTCTATTGTGAACCTTTTCATCCTATTTAAGAAGGTTTTTTTCTCCACTTTGTTGGTGGGATTCGTCTAATCTCATCCCTAGACTCTTGGTGGATACTTGAGCTTAGTTGTATACATACTTTAGACTCATTATTGAAAAGATCCTCAACACAAGGTATGACAGTGCAATCTCAAGGTAAATACACGCATTGGATTTGCATTGTGAGACTACACCATGGTTGCAATTGCCTCACCTAAAATGTTGGTATGCTATTTCACCTCTGTTGGGAGATCCTATTCAAGACTATAAGCATATTGAAATTTTGATTTATTTGATAGTGATTCATTTGGGTATCACTTTTATTGATTGTTCATTAAACCAATTACATATCTAAAGCTCAATTTGAGTTCTCACCACTCCCAAGAAAGCTCTTGTATTTACATAACATAGTTTCACATTAAACATACTTTGATATTAATTATTTTATAAACGATTATGATTGAAAATCTACATTTGTATATTGTAATTTACTCGGAGATTACTTTTTTATGTGGTGGTCTAAACAACATAATGTTACTTATAGATTCAATCGTGACTACATTTTCATAAATCTAGTCCTAAGTCTTACTAATGAGTCCCTTGGTGGAGGCATAAACGAGCTTCTCTAATGTCAAAGTATAATGATCATATATTGCACCCTATAATATATTGGCTTGAATATAATAAAAATCCAACTTGACATCTTTGGCATGCGCATGAAATGTAGGTTTGTTATACAATGATAGAAATCTACAATCTAACTAAATAGGTGCTATGAACATTAGTTGATACATTTTTTTGTTTGTGTGTGTATTTTTGTATATTAGATCTCACACTTGTATACTTTATCGGGTCTATCTTGATGGACATATTTTCCGCTTTACATACGAGGCTCGATTTCACGGAGAAGATATACCCTCATTTTCTCAATCTTCAAATTACAATTTTTTTCTTAATTCATAAATAGAAAATGGCTTTACATCATCGACCTAGACTTGGCAGGGAGCACATGCTTATAGATGAATAGTTGAGCTAGCATGTGGCCTTTGAAAAGTGTAAGGTTGTATAGTGATAGCCATAACATGATCCAAAATGAAACCTTCATATATAGCTCTGAGTGATCATACACTCGTTAATAAGGGGAGAAAAAAAAAGAAAATCAAAATTTCTCAGGGGGAGATGTAAAGGTATGTTGTTTTTATAGGGGGATGTTGTGAATGTTTAAGATTAGTGACTTTGAACTCTCTAGGTTTAATCTCACAATTGGAGAGGAGAGAGATCATTTATAATAATCTTAAGTTATAGTTTCTATTCAATGAATCATACCAAATTTCACAACTAACATCCATGAATCACTTAAATATATGATTAGAAGCTATACTAGAGTTCACACAATTCCTAAGAGCAAGAGATTTTGGGGAAGCATAATTGATAACATGCATTTATAACTTCAATTCTTATCTTAATTAACTCATATTCATGCTTATTTTATATGAATATGATGCATGTTATCATACTTTTTAAGAATTTTCTCCATTGGCATGTCATTTCACTAAAGTTGATATTTATGCATAAATTAGAGATAATTTCATGCTTAATAGATGATTAATCTTTTATGTTAATTAATAGAAGTTGATCTCTGTTATAGAATGATTTTTGACTTTAGTAAATGTTTGGAAGGATAATTTCAGGATGAATTTATGATTTAAAATGTTAATGAGAAATAATTTAAGTAAAATTTAATTCATCTTGATTTCTTCTTTCAAAATATATTTTAATGACATGATATTAAAAAGAAAAGAATTTGTGATCCAATGGAGAAAATTTGGATTAAAAATGAGTTGTATATTTTAAGATATGATTTTTGGAAGTTTTAGCCTTTTTCCGATTTTTTATTTGAGTTTTACATTGAATTGTTATTGAATAAAATCGTAAAAAGGGGGTATTTACCTGTAGGTGCTGACGTGGCGAGCGAGGAAGTCGGCGAGCCGACACGTGGTGCGCGGGACCACCGCGCGGATGCGACGCGGCTCTGAGGCCACGTGGCAAGGCCGCGGGTGGCCCACGCGGGGCACAGGAGGCGCAAGGCGCCGCCACGTGGCGGAAGGGCCACGCGACAACACGGGTCCACGTGGGCACCCGTGTGGGGCGCCACGTGGAAGATTGGTTCACATATGGAGGGCCCACGGGTATAGTGGGCCCCTATATTTAAGCACGGTAAATTGCAAAATTTTCTCCGTGTGGGACATAGTCCCACACGGTCCTTACCTTTGCAGGTGACGTGGACGCACGACGGGCGTTGGATTTAGTCAGAACGGCGGAGATCGCAGTTCACTTTATCATTAAATCAAGAACGACATCAGCCCAATGATTGGGCACGTGTTTTGTTCTGACTGACATGTCTCTAACCGAGACATGTCAGTCAAGAAGGGCGGCAGCCAATGAAAAAAAAGATTACCTTTTTTCCTGCCTAATAAGACAAAATGCATTTAATTCTCTCTTTTTCAGGAGCAGCTGTCGAGACTACGTGGACCAATGAAAAAAAAAATTACCTTTTTCGCCGCCTAACAAGACAAAAACTGTGGCTGAGGCTCCTGCGATGCATTAAATGCGCCGCAATTTAAACGAATAGAAATGCGGCGCATTAAATGCTGCATTAAATGAAACCGCGTGCATTAAATGCAACGCTGTTTCAGCTCTGTCGTTCTACGTGGCCGCTCCAGATTCGCTGAAAGCGAATTTGATGACGTGGCCACGTCATTGATGCTTGCATTTAATCTATTAATTTATTTTTGGACAGGTGGCGGCGCGTCCAATCAGCACGGTTGGATTTCCATCGGACGGCGGATGTTCCTCGCTATCTTGGTCCACGCAATGGCGCAATCCCGACCATCCAATCACCTGAGGTTCAATCGGACGGCGTGGAGGGCTAGTGGAAGAACTCCACGATCGCGGTTCGATCGAACCGCGATCGCAGCACGATCGAGCCGCGATCGGGGAGCTTCAGTGGCGGAATTGCCTCCAGACGATCAAACGCCGATCAACGAGTGACCAAGACGACGATTGTGGCCCGATTGCGGCGCGATCGTGGCCCGATCGTGACCCGATCGTGGCCCGATCGCGACCCGATCGTGGCCCGATCGAAGCGAAATTCAAGCTTATTCGTCGCGGATTTGAAGCCACAAAGCCATGCAATAGAAACCGCTTCCACGACGCTTGATAACCGCCCCCACGAACGCGTCAATTGAACACGATCTTCGGGCCAATTTCCCTCTTTAAAAGCATGTATTTCCTTCTTTTGTTCTTTAACTTTTGATCGATTCGTGAAGGAATTAAGCGAATTTCTAGGGAGATCTTTAGTTCATCGTGATCCCCCTGCGTTTATACTCAATTCCGAAGGGATTGGAGCGGGATTAATCACGAATTTCTCCTTGATTTCATCGAATTTTTCCCTTGAATTCCGAACGTCCACGAGGAAGAATCCGAGCAAATTCGCTTCAATCCACGAGCATTGGAGCCCCATCCTTGCGGCAATTGGGTTAGTAGTGAGATTTTATCGATTATCATGAGGTAATTTGAGTTTTTATTAGATTTAGAAGTTTAATTTTGCAAATTAGTTCATAGTGTTCTTCATTTTCCCCAATTTTAGGTCCAAAAAGTCAGTGATTTTGAAAATAGTATATCTCTTTGATTATAATTCCAAATCACTTGATTTTGGTTTCATTGGATTCCTCTTTTCATCAGCTTTCCGTGGATAGAAAATTCATCAAATTCCAAGTACATTTGGCCCTCCAATTTGACGTTTGACCAAGGACTATTCATCATTTATCAGAAGTCAAATGTTGACTTTCGGGGTCAATTACTTTTGACTATCAAATAGGAATTTGATAATTTTGGTCTTGTTAGATTCCTCTAGTTCTTAGCTTTCCATTGACATAGAAATTGCAAGATTTGGATTTCATTTGGTCATTCAATTTGAAGATTTCCTCTGAGGTGTTAATTTCGGGGATTTTCTGATAGTTGATTTTCAATAATACATAATAAATCCAGTTCTTATCCAAAAATTAAGAAATTTATATCAATAAATTCCATTTTCTCTCTAGTTTCCAAATATCTAATTTTGTAATCTTCTGACTCTATTTGGTTCTCTGATTTTACAGAACACCTATTACTGGTCAAAGTCAACGCTTTGACTTTGACTTTTGACTTTTCTCTGTCAAATCCGAGATTTCAATTCTTAAAACTTCTTATTTAGCTTATTTATATCATTTCCATTCCTTACATCTTATTTTCTCTTATTTAAAACTCCTTTTAAACCTAAGTTTGACCAAGTCAACTCTGTGATTAAAGTCAACCCTGCTCTCTGTGGATCGACCCGATACTTAACCAATACTTGATTATTATATCTTGTCTTTGTGATTTTGGTTTTATAAAATTTTTTTGACCATCGTCTTTGTATTTTAACGACGCACGAAAATGACACGTCTATAATCTATCACAGAAATGAGAGGAATGAGAGTACCTTGATGGAGATTTTTGACTGATGTGATCTTGCCGGGTGACGGAACGAATCGATGTGGTTGTTAATTGCACACCAATTTGTGTCAAAAATATTACCAAACTCATAAATTTTAAGATTAAATCACGACTTTAATAGCATAGTGGTGAATAAGAGTCGAATCCACAGAGAAATAAGGGAATTTTGAGAGATCTTTTAAAATTCGATCAAATCGGATGATGAATTAAGAGGAGAAATTAGAGAAATTGATATTTTTAGAAAGAGAACTCCAAAAGAATTCCATGGAATAAAAATCACTTGATTTGGATCAAGATTCACGGAGAAATCGAGGAGTGAATTGGATAGAAATTTCTGAACATTAAGAAAGAGAAATCCGAAATAAAATCTGAAATTATCTAAATCTACAATTCTAAATTAAAATCTAATGATACGCGACAAAAGATTAGGAGGAAAACACTTAATCTAACCCAAGATAGCGATCGAAACGATTCAATTAATTGCCGTATTCAAGGTTTTTCATTCCGCGATTTCAAAAACGATCATTGGGGTTCAAGAGGCAAGTTCTCCCTATTCGATCAACAAAATCTCACTTTCAACCACTCTGTAGACTTGAAAATATGTCTAAAAGCAATAGGAAGCAAGATAGTCAAGGATGGTGGTGTCTATATAGCTCAATTACTCGAAATCATCCAAGAATGCATTACAATGTCGAAGAACATCTCAATTTATAGCAAATTTGGGCGTAATCGTCCGATCTGGCATTTCATCTTGGATCAACGGCTCTAATGAAACGCGCGGATGTGAATCATTATGATTAATGGCCGTTGGATTGGAGATGGACCATCGAGATTTCATCATGTCGCGCGCCTTAGAAGTAACGCTTGAAACGTTATCCGTCCGATCTTGATCTAAGGCTCCGGATGCGTTTTTGTTGGTTTTAATATCAGCTGTTATAACTCTTCAGATCGATGGATAAGGTTAAGTCATTTTAAAATGATTCGCTGATGAATAGAATTGTACCACGCACCCCCTGCATTAAGTGACGATCGACGATCGCGATTTAATTGCGTGATCGAACGCTCTATGTACTACCCGTCACCTACTGCCTGGATCGACGATCGCGATTTGATCGGATGCTCCAAATTTTTCCACATCACTTGCGCAATTTATAAAATCGATTTTAAATTAAATAAATCGATTTTAAATTAAATAAATCAATTTTAAATTAAGGAAAATTTAGAAAAGTTCAGAAAAAATCTGAAAAAATCCCTAAAAATAAAAAATTTATAACTTTCAAAATACAACTCCAGATTAATCTAAATTTGTTTCATTGGATCATAAATTAAATTATCTAAAAGTCAAATTTAATAAATAACAAGAGAATAAATTTCTATTTAAAAAATACACTCATTTCTCTTAAAAATTATAACTTAAAAAAATAAATGAGTATAGAAAAATTATTTTATCTTATTATTTAGCATTAAAACCCAGTTATAAGCTCAAATATAGATGAGAATAATCTTAATCTTAAACATATTCTTAAAAATGCATAATTATCCCTAAAATAGTGCATTTTAAGATTATCACTTAAAATTGCATGAAATGATAGATATACACTCAAAGTATGATAACATGCATAAAAATAGAATATTTAATGCCTTAATTTACATTGATAATCATGTAATTGCATGTTATCACTGTGGCAAAGTTTGAAATCTCCTTCTTGATTACTCCTTGATTTGAGAAAAAAGAGAGAAGATGGGAGATAATGAGAAAGAGGAATGGAAAAATGTTCAGTGGGTGTGGTGGAGAGGACATAAAAGAGGGATGGAGAGAGGAAAGTTGTGGATTGGTGCGTGGATAAGAGAAAATGTGCGAGAGAGAGAGGGAAATTCATAGAAGATGGGAGAGAAAGAATGATGAAACAACCAAACTTTAAGCTTTTTGAAAATTTAAATTATGCAAGAAAGTTTCACAAGATCCGCATAAATAACGGAAGAGAGAGAATTGTTCAAACCTTGAAGGGGTATGTCTCTTCAAAAGGTACCACTTTTTAGTAGAAATTTCATTCCTTTTAAAATGATACCTTGAAGATTCACTTGTCAAGATGAGAGGGTGCCATATGAAGAGTTTGAATTGGTGAAAATTTTAGGGATAGTTTGGGTTTACTAATCTACCATAAAATTATGGGTCGATGTTGAATTGGTCAGAGAAGGATCTAGGATACAAATACTTTGAATTTTATGAATGTAAGAAAGGATCTTATAATTTAGGGAGATGGTTTGACTTGGTTAAAGGGGTTCCCAAAATTTAGAAAAGTGGTTTGACTTCGTCCAAGGCTTGAAATCAAAAGTGTTAGGTCAAGAGTAGGATTTGGCCAAGCCAAGGGGAAGTGTTTAAATAATTCAAAAGATTAAGGGGCGGCACCCCCATCTTTAGGGGCTTGCTCCTCTTCATGTCTTCAAAGTTTTTGAATATATACATATCATCCAATGACAAATTATCGAATTTCTTGGTTAAGATCAACATGTTACTTACTTTGATATGGATGACTTCTAACCCTTGCATTTCTTTTAAGTTGTATCGTCTCAGTGCTTCCTTAGATGCTTCTTTTGTGGAGGCGTCTCCACCACATGTTCACGAGAACTTATCAATTTCTCAATAAAAGTGAACATGCGAGTTAATTCACGCTCAACGAGCACTGAATAGTGCAGAAACGCGAATAAGTATTAGCAGAGAAAGGTATGCTAGCATCAACACACAACCTTACGCTGCTTTGTTCGGACATAGCTGACAAGTATGGTGATGGAGGCAGTAGAGTGCAATCTCATGATACTTACAAATGAATAGTAGGTCTATGTGAAGATTACTCACAAGAATGGAATCACCATGGCATCAATAATCTTCTCCCATGATGATGAAATGTTGATGATGAAATAATGGCCTTATCGTAATTAGGGGACACGTAATCGTAGGCTTGTAGTACAACTGTCGGTCAGTGGCCAACAAATTTTACTTGGCGCTTTCCTCCTATGGTGACACCTAATGGCAATTTTGTGATTAAAGGCAAACTCCAAGTTTCTTTTAAATATAAATAAATCAATGGGTGAGACACTCAAAAATTCGAAGCTTCCGCCATTTCGACCGTCCTTGCGATCGAGCGGGAACTCGTGTCGAAAACGATGGGAGAGTCCTGACGCCGCGCCGCCGGGCCAGTCTTAGCTCCCTTGATCCCTAAAGAGGAAAGGAGAGTTAATTAGTCGGTTGGGCTTCCAGGAGGCGGCGATGGCATTCCGCAAGGGCGACAAGGTTTGGGTGGAGGATAGAGACGCGGCTTGGGGTGGAAGGCGAGGTGATAGATTTTAGGGACAGGCACGTGTTTGTTCAGACGGCGTCTAGGTTGAAGGTGAGTTTTCTTCGTGGGACGTTGCTGCTGTTTCGTTTGACGGTATTTCAGAGGTCCTCTTGTTTATTTGGCATTTTGCTGCGTAGCTGTCCACCACCAGGGAGAAGCTGATGCACAGGGATCCAGATGCAGATCACGGTTGGGTGGAGGACATGACGAAACTCACGTATCTCAACGAACCCGGTGTTCTGTACAATCTTTCTCGACGATATGCGCATAATGAAATATACGTGAGTAAGACGTTTCATTGATTTTTTTCTGATTTTATGCGATGCATCAGTCTTCACTACGGAGACGTTTCATTGATTTTTTTCTGATTTTTATGCGATGCATCAGACTTCACTACGGAGACGTTTCATTGATTTTTCTGATTTTATTCGGAGAATATACGAAGACGTTCATAAGGTTAACGTCCTTGAATAGTTACGAGCTTAGAAGGCACCATTCAGTAATCTACCTGAATGGGTAAATTTGGTGAAACCTTTATCCGGGGATATTGTTTAACTATCATCTGTAAGCATTCGTTTTGTCATTCTTTCAAGGTCACATATCTTCAAATTTTTTCTAGTTTCTAATTTTTGCTTGTGATTTCTATCATTTGTTAAAGTGGAAAATCAGACGTGGAATATTTCTTTGAGTAGCTTTATGAATAAATGTCTTTTATTGATTCCAAAATATTAGACTTCAGCTTCGAATAACAGCCAATTTATGTTCCCTTTGTTCCGTTGTTCATTTTTCTTTCTAATTGGCCCTCTCAACATGAGTGGCATAGACTACGACGGTATGCTCAGAAACCTCAGACGCACCTGGGCAGCGTAGATCACTGTATTGACAACGGTGATTGTGTCTGTAACAACAAAAACTTTCCAAGGTTTTTTTATAGAGAACAATAACCGATGGAAGCTGGGTCAGTGGTTCACTGGTTCTATGCGGAAGGATATGATTATCTAGGAGGGCCTTTTTTTGCGAATGATGAACGGAATGTGGACCTTCAATTAGATTAATTGGCTGATCAACTTGAAGAAACTCACATGACACTTGATAGCGCCAACAGGCTGATGACTTTTCAAAATGTTCAAACACATGAAGGTGTACGGCTGTTATCTGCTGTAACCATTGCTATGAAAGCAAAGAAGGAACCTGGAGGGGATCTAAAAGCTCAACTACAGCACAGGGTACCTGAATGCTGGTGCCAGGAGACCAGCACTGGAAGTCGAAGGTTGACGTCAAATTGGCTTCAGATTGAGATTCCGATATTCAGCAGAGATAAGCCACGATCATGGGTTTATTGGTATAGATATCTTCTTTGAGTGCATTGTCTTCGAAGAGCAGGGAAATCGATCACTACATCGGTGGTGATGGAAGTTGATGTATTGTTATGGTATAATTGGGCCTCGAATTCACAGCCAATTGAGTTGTGGAAAGACCTCAAGGATCAAGCATTGGAAAGGGTTGGGAAAGTGCAAGACGGGGTTCTGCAGGAGCAGGTATTTAATTTGAATCAAAGAGGAACGCTGGTGGAGTTATGGAAAGAATTCAAGCATGTCTCAGCGCTGACTTGAGAATTATTGGAGGATATTTTGATGGTGATTTTCATATGGTTTGAAGCCAGAAATCTGGGAGGAGATTTTTCTACATGATCCTGAAAAATTTGGGTGTGACCATTTTGACTTGCTCAGAAGACTGAAGCTTGGGACATGTCTCTGGGGATGGGTCAACTATTGTTGGAAAACTTGATATCATCTATCCATTCACATGAAGGATTGATTTCAGAAGATTGGATATTTCGTGGAATGTACACACCTGGGTTGCAGGTTCCATTGACATCATCCAGGACATGTCTGACACTGGAAACCACCACGACCATTGGATGAAATAAGGGGTCAAGGAATGAAGGATGTAGGATTCATAGAAACTTTCTTCAAGCATGACATTCTTAGGGACTATGCTTCTTCTGTAATGAGAGGTAATCCGAGCCACCCCTGTGAGCTGGAACTTTGGATCCTCATTATGCCAAAGGAACTTCGGGTGACCAACTCTGTCTGGATGAGGATTGCAATGAAGGGCTATGAGGCTATCATTTTGTGAGTATGATCCGGGACTGCAGTCTAACTCACAACTTTATTTCCTTGGAAATCTTGGGTCAGGCTGAACTGATCACGTCTAAACCATAGATTTCCTTGTGACTCAGGGGGCCGGGAGCTGCATCTGTGGTAAGCAGATTTGTTAAATTATGTCGATATAATATATTTTATAGAAAATATATTTTATAGAAAATATATTTTCTATAAAATATATTATAATATGACTGTTGGACTCCAACGGTCATATTTATGACTGTTGGAGTCCAACGATCATATTCTCTTTCAGCCTATAAAAGGCATTGTACATGTAAGTGAAGCACATTGAATTTCTATTGAAATAACATTCCTATTCTATCAGTCTTTTCCTCTCTATTCTCTCCAATACCTGTATTCCCAGAAATCACAAGGTTAATCATGGAATCTTGCTATTGCTGCAAGGCACTGCGCTCACATAGAACTTTCTGGTATTGTAGTTCAACAGCATTCAAATTATATTGGGTATGCAGTGGCTTGACACATCAGGCAACAGAGCCAGGGAGATCTAAATGATTTATTGGTTTCACTGAAAAAGCGTTAGGCCCATTGTTTACAGAACTCAATTAGTTTTTTTATTTTAAACCTTTTTTTGTTTTTCTTGCTTTAATTCTATTTTGATCATCCTATCTGTTTTTTCTTCATTACGCTAGGCAATAGTGAAGACTTCATATTGTTTGATTCTCTTTGCATCCATCGTTTCACAAGCTCTTGTCTGTCCATTGGTTTTCGTTTGCTTGAATTCATCTCTATACGGATGTGGATGAATATGTTTTTCTTGATATCGATTTTGTAACTCTGAACTTATGGCCTTGCCTCTTATTTCCTCAGACGTACACTGGAAGCATATTGATCGCAGTGAATCCATTTACAAAACTACCTCATCTTTATAATACTCACATGATGGAGCAGTATAAGGGTGTTGTATTGGGAGAGCTCAGCCCTCATGTTTTTGCTGTGGCTGATGCAGCTTACAGGTGGAAATTGTGAAGGCCAACTGTCCTTTTGAACTGGCTTGGACTACAAACTGCTTCTTTGTAATAATGTTTTTTGTACGTGCTTTAGAGCTATGATGGCTGATGCTCGAAGCCAGTCTATCTTGGTGAGTGGGGAAAGTGGTGCTGGAAAAACAGAGACAACAAAGTTGATTATGCAATATTTGACATACGTAGGAGGAAGATTAACTAACGATGATCGAACGGTTGAACAACAAGTTCTTGAAGTAAGAATTTTATTATTCTTTTTTTCTGATAAATTATGTAGGGATATTTTCCTGTGATATGGCTACATTTTAATTTATTGTTGACTGAATGATGCTACAGTCAAATCCACTTCTTGAAGCTTTTGGCAATGCACGAACGATTAGAAATGATAATTCAAGGTTTGTCAATTATTTCTTGAAATCTCATTAGCAGAATTTTATTCTCTGTTTGTTTATTTAATTATTTCTAAAAGAACAAGTAAAGAGAGACATGATTGAGGCAATGTTCTGATGATAGTCTTTCTGTGAAACTTAAATAGTGTTTCATTGTCTTTCAATATCATATGTTTATCTGGTTTCCTTGCTTGATTTTGATGGCAACATATTAGATTCCTAGATTGGGTCTATCAATTTGCTCTCAAATGCAACTTCAAATGCTACGATGTTGAATCCTGGTATGGAGAGGATTGAGGGATTAGTAAATCATAAAGAGAGAAAGAGCGAGGTAAAGGCTTGCGGATAGGCAGATGAGAGTCCAGAGAAGGGCAGGGAAAGTACATCAACAAGAGAGACAGCCAGAGGACCTCCCGAGTGGATGTCACATAAGAAGAGGCCTTCTGGGGGTCTCTCATGGGAGGGGCATACAGGAGGGATGCAGAGGAGGGAGGGCTCTTCTCTATGCTATGGACACTATGGATACACTGTGGTGAGGTGATCTTCAAGAGAAGGGCGGCATCAGTGGACGCCTAGTTCTATACGTGGAGTGTTTTGTATCATGATGGTATAGAAGGGGATGAGTGAGGGAAGTGGATCCCAGTAGGGTCATTTTTGTACCCTACGAGGATACTGTTGGACCGAGTTCCCTATCTATCTCTCCTCTAAATCCTCTTGGTGTAAGTGGGCCACAGAGTATAAGTGGCCCACCCTCTTTCTTCTCTTACGGTGTAAGTGGGCCACAGATTGTAAATGGCCCGTGGATCTTGTCTATCTATCTCACACGTGTGACCTTAAGAGGTCACACGTGTGAGCCCTGTGTAAGGGACCCTATAAAGGGCCACCCCGAAAACCCTAATTAACATATAGTTTCAGTTTTGTCTTCTCTTCCAGGCGCTGCCCTAGGGCTGGAGCAGTTTCGACCATCTCTCTCTCTTCAGTCTCTCATCTCTCTGTCCTCCATCTCTCTCACCCTTCAAGCGCCGCCCTTGGCTAGAGCATCATCATCCTTATCTTATCTCTCCAGGACTAATATGGTATAAGAGCAACTAATTCAGTAAGGAGCTTATCTGCTGAAGCAAGGATCTCATCTGCTGGAACCAGATGCTGTGTGATTCTCAGGCACTTTTCTCTCGGATTGAGATTTAGGGTTTCCTCCCTAGTCTTCGACATTCGTTGAAGGAGTTCAAGCTCTCAGCGATTACTGTGATATCCAACATATGGCGAGGGATGAAGATGCGAATTCATTCCAGAGTGGAGTAAGATCCAGGGAGTCAGATTCGTCACATCCCCAGGATCTTGGAAGACCGACATTTGTTTTCCCCCCACCAGAAGTCAAATTCGATGGGGGGAATATGTTCGAATGGTCCAAGATGATCAACCTAACCCTACATGGCTGCCAGTTGGGAGACTATTTGACAGAAAATCCAAGAGAAGAGACTAATCCTGAGTACAAGAAGTTGAAGGCAGAAGAATCCCTTATATTGAGCTGGATGCTCAGATCTATGACACCAGAGATGCGCAGGGACTTTGTTACACACCCAGCAAATAAGAAATGGAAAGGAATTTGTTATTCGAGGCATTCCAAGAAGGGAGCTGTAATAGACTCATCGGGGGGTAAGCTCACCCCCACTAATCCAAGAAACTAACCCTGACCCTATAAATAGGGTCAAATAAGGAATAAGCAGTATCTTGGCATTGAGAAGAAGAGACGGTAGATCCTCCCCTGAGCGCGAGTACCGATCCGGTCTCGTAGGTTGTATTGGGCGGTGCTCCTATCCTAGGAGTGTTGTTCAATGTTCTCGGTCAAGGTACGATTTCAATTAAATACAATTCTGGAGTTGTTACAGACTTCTTGTATTGTGACACAGTGCGAGAGATGTGGGATGACATTCAGAAGTATAGTGAATAGCAGACACACGACTGGCGCATCTATCAAATAAATGTGCAAGCATCACAAGCACGGCAAAGTGGCGATAATGTTCTCCAGTATACATCTAAATTGAAGGCAATTTGGAGAGAAATTGATTATCTGTGGCCCACTCAGAATCCCCAATCCATGGAGCGACAGTATATTCTGGAGCAACGCCTCTTCACTCTCTTGATGGGTCTGAATTTCGTTTATGAACTTGTGAGAAGTCAGCTCCTCCATAGGAAAAAATTACTCGGCATGGAAGAAGCTATCGGCGCCATCAGGAAAGAGGAGAGCCGATTTCGGGTCACTCCAGAGCCTTAGGTACACAATTTCGCTGCGCTCTTGACAAAAGAACTGGACAACTCGACCGTTACAACGAAGTCCAACACCGGAAGTAGAAGGAGAGGACAGCCGGGATGCGTTGTTCTGTACCTATTGCAAGAAACGTCGACATACGAAGGAGAACTGTTGGAAACTGGCATGGAAGAATCAGAACACCGGAAAGAAAGCTTATGTATCTACATCTCAACCACAGAGCTCCGAGGGACCCGGGCCAAGTCCCAGCGTTGAAGAGGTGCAAGAGAAGATTAGCTCTACAGCCCTCGTCCAATTAGGTAATCGCTCTTCTCAGGAGTGGATAGCCGATACAGGAGCCACCGATCACATGTCTCCTGCAGAGCCACTGTTTAGGCAGAATACACATGTTGAGAGACAACAAAGAATTCAGACCGCTGGGGGAGGGACCTTACCAATCAAGGGAGTGGGCGAAATCTTTCTTAATCCCCTCGATATTCTCAAAGAAGTTCTGCACGCTGAGGATTTGAGGGCAAATTTGATATCCATACAAAAATTAGTTGATGATTATGGTTAGGGTTTCATACTTGACAGTGATGATTGTTTTCTATGTGACAAGGTCTCCGGGACGAGGATTTCATCCTTTAAACGGGAGGGTGGCTTGCTCCTCCTCGATGCCTCACCTCGACAATGCCTGGTGTTGCAGCTTACTTGCCCCAAGAGGAGAGGGTGACTCGTCTACATCAACGGATGGGACACCCACCTTTTGATCTGCTTAGGACCTGCTATCCATCTATGTTTCGTGGTATTTTGTAATGCCTGTCATATGTCCAAACTTCGATGCACGTTTTTTAAATATCTAGATGATCGTTGCTTCTCTCCATTTGAATGCATACACAGTGATGTATGGGGATCGTGCCCAGTTGAGAGTTTGACAGGATGTTGTTACTTCGTAATCTTTGTTGATGATTATAGTCGGACTATGTGGTTGCTAATGCTAGATCTTTATTATTCCATACAAATTTGTCCAAGAAATATTGGGGAGAGGCGGTGCTAACCACTGCCCATCTCATAAATCGTATTCCCATGAAAGTCATTCAGTATGATAGCACCTTAAGTCGACTAAAGGCATTCTTCCCAAAGGTTAAGCTATTTTCCGGACTCCCAGCTCGGGTGTTCGGATGTATTGCGTTTGTTTGTCAAAACTCTGGCAAACTTGACCCACGAGGTCTTTGCTGTGTCTTTGTGGGGTACTCTAGTACTCAGAAGGGGTAATGTTGCTACCATCCTCCACGAAAAGTTTTTTTGTTTCAGCTGATGTTGTGTTTGATGAGATGGAAAGCTATTATGCATCAGAGGTGTCACCTGGAACTGCTCCTCCTGCTCAGGAGCAAGTTGATCTCGAGTTCCTACGCAATGTGGAATTTGG
Source organism: Lemna minuta (assembly GCA_024174645.1). Lineage (NCBI taxonomy): Eukaryota > Viridiplantae > Streptophyta > Magnoliopsida > Alismatales > Araceae > Lemna > Lemna minuta. The sequence goes on along the minus strand of CM044104.1, from coordinate 2,389,835 downwards.
TCCCTTGTGGAGTCAAAAAATTACTCTTCTGGAAGATGATGTGGAAGTCAACTTAGTGGTGAATCCACTAGATGAAAGCCCGATGAACCATCCACTGGCTGAAGCTGATGAAGAGCCCGAGGCAAAAGAGTGTGAGAACGCTGTGGAAGAAGAACACAATCCAAAAAGTCCCAATGAAATCTAGATGCTGCCACTCCCAGAAGATGAAGACTTGGGTTGGCCAATCGCCCTGAGAAAGGGAATACGATCCTGTCGCACTAACGTGAAGTATCCTATTGGCAATTATGTGAAGTATGAGAAATTGAGTAATCAATACAGGAACTTCCTTACGGTGCTTGGTGATATTTCTATTCCGAGTTGGGTCGAAGAGGCCCTCCAAGATCCAGGCTAGAAAGCTGCAATGGATGAAGAAATGATTACACTAGAGAAGAACAACACGAGAGAGATCACTTTGCTCCCGAGAGGAAAGAAAGCGATAGGATGCCGTTGGGTATTTACTTCGAAGTTTCAAGCAAACAGGACATTGGAAAGACTAAAGGCCTGATTGGTAGCTAAGGGCTACACGTAGACGCAAGGAATTGATTATGGCGAAACTTTTGCCCCAATGGCAAAGTTCAACACCGTGCGGGTGTTAATTGCTTTAGCAGCTAAGTGTGAGTGGGAAATCTTCCAGTTCGACGTAAAAAATGCCTTTCTTCATGGGGAGTTAGAGGAGGAAGTTTATATGCAACTCCCTCAAGGATATCAGTTGAGAAATAAACCAAATCAAGTTTGCAAGCCGAAGAAAGCCCTGTATGGCCTAAATCAATCGCCTAGGGCTTGGTTCGGTCGCTTTACTAAGGCAATGATTTATTTAAATTACCACCAAGCTAGAGGGGATCATGCATTATTCATCAAGCACAGTGTAATTGGAGCAGTCACTGTGTTGTTAGTATATGTGGATGACATGCTGATTACTGAAGGGGATGTTGATGAAGTACAACGGTTGACTAAGGCATTGTCCGGGCAATTTGAAATGAACTTGGGCAGTTAAAATATTTTCTAGACATTGAAGTGGCATACTCTAAAGATGGGATTTCTCTCAGCCAGCATAAATATACTCTGGACTTGCTTCAAGAAATTGGACAATTGGGGTGCAAGCCTACCACTACCCCACTAGATGTGAACGTAAAAATTGGCAAAGGAGATGATGGAGCAACCATAGATAAAACATTTTATCAGAGGCTTATTGGGGAGTTGATTTATCTCAACCACACCAGACCAGACATATCTTATGCTGTTAGTCTGTTGAGTCAATTTATGAGTGAGCCATATGAGATCCATCTACGAGCTGCCTACAGGATCCTATCTTATTTAAAGTTCACAGTTAGACATGGACTCCTCTTCACCCGGGAAAGAGGCCTATCGTTAGAAGTCTACATTGATTCCGATTGGGCAAAATCAGTGATAGCTCGTTGGTCTACATCGGGTTACTGCACCTTCTTAGGAGGCAGTCTGATTACTTGGAGGAGCAAGAAACAGAAGGAGGTCTCCCTTTCCTGTGCAGAGGCTTAACTCCGAGCTCTCAAGCGAGGTGTTTCGAAGTGTCGCTGGCTGAAGCACCAACTCGAAGACATTGGGATGTATGATTATACATGCATCAATTGCAAGAAATCCCGTTCAGCAAGATAGAACAAAACACATGGCCATGAATCGACACTATTTATCTGAGAATATTGATCTTGGGATTATTCGACCGGTGTTCGTTCCATCTGCTGACTAGAAGGCCGATCATCACCAAGTCTCTTTTGGGTCCAAGATTCCAGTTGTTGGTGTCCAAGCTAGGCATGGTCAACATCCACACCTAGCTTGCGGGGGGGTGTTGGACCGAGTTCCCTATCTATCTCTCCTCTAAATCCTCTTGGTGTAAGTGGGCCACAGAGTATAAGTGGCCCACCCTCTTTCTTCTCTTACGGTGTAAGTGGGCCACAGAGTATAAGTGGCCCACCCTCTTTCTTCTCTTACGGTGTAAGTGGGCCACAGATTATAAGTGGCCCACGGATCTTCTCTATCTATCTCACACGTGTGTCCTTACTTAAGAGGTCACACGTGTGAGCCCTGTGTAAGGGGACCCTATAAAGGGCCACCCCGAAAACCCTAATTAATATATAGTTTCAGTTTTGTCTTCTCTCCAGGTGCTGCCCTAGGGCTGAAGCAGTTTCGACCATCTCTCTCTCTTCAGTCTCTCATCTCTCTGTCCTCCATCTCTCTCACCCTTCAGGCGCCACCCTTGGCTGGAGCATCATCATCCTTATCTCATCTCTCCAGGACGAATAGATACATTTTAAACTTTTGGGGGATAGCTGATCTTTGGTGATCTCCTTTTCGCATTTCAAAAAAAACAAATCAACAAGAGAGAGGGACACAGTTAGAAGAGGAGTGAGGAGGGACTACCACTAGACACAGATAACTTTATGCCAATTTATTCTTCTTCTTTCCTGCATGAACTCACCCTAACCCTTTTTATTAATCTGTTTGAAGTCATAGGTGTGGATGCTGTCACCCTTTTTATGCTGTCGTACCTCAATATTGAATCTGTTGAATAATGTCAGTTGTGAGTGATGTCTAAAAAATGCTTATGGCTTTTGCTGTTTACAGTCGTTTTGGGAAGTTTGTGGAGATACAGTTTGATGTAAATGGAAGAATATCTGGGGCTGCAATTAGGACGTACCTGCTGGAGCGATCTCGTGTGGTGAATATTGCTGATGGTGAAAGGAACTACCACTGTTTCTATCAGCTTTGTGCATCTGGGGAGGTAGTTGTCCTTTTCGTGGTTACAATTTCAAATAGCACCTGTACTAAAAAGTTTATTTATTTTTGAATAACAAACATGATATCTGGTTTGGGGGTTATGTGTTTTCAACCCAGAACCTACCATTAGGTGGGGAAGCTCATCTCCAGCTGGACAGCTGGTATTTCTTAGCAATAAGTGTCTTGTAAATGTTTCAGTCACATGCCTTCTCTTAAATATTCACACTTATTCCATCGAATATCATTATCAACTTTTGCAGTGGTCAACTTGTATTTTCACTTTGTCCCCAGAACATAGGGTTCAGTTAACTTTGTGGGAGTCCTACTGTGAGATTCATTAGGGTTTTGGCAACTCATGATAGGTTTTTGTATGCCTATTTCAGGCAGCCCTGCGGGTTGTAAATTAGGTCTCTAGCTCTAATTGTTTGACAGTATTCTTTTTCCTCATCTTTTAAAAAATATCAGTTTCCCTCTAAATTGTTTTTCTTGTTCATGTACAATGATAAACATCTTTATCTTTGGAAATGAGACTGGGGATTACTTAAAAAATCTGTCACAACTGAACAAGAATTCAAGGTGGACCACATGAGTTGGAGTGAGAGCACATCAGGCAAAGGGGTGGGAGATGCCATTCAGGCGTCTCTCTCCTTCAATTGATCTTCCTAGATGATTCCCCTTCTCAGATCCTCCCACTTATTTATAGGCTCGGGACTTATTATTATTAACCCCCTAGTACTGCAGGAAATGTGTTGGATCCTTCTATGCTATTGCCTCCTTGAATAAGTTGTAACAAACAACTGCATGAATGATATTGGGACTGTTGTAATGGATTGGTGACAGTTATATTGGACACAAGTCTGTAAGGTTCTCATGTAACTTGTATATATATGTAGATATATACATACTCACAAGAAGAGTGTCAGAAATAGATGCAAAAATTCTGTCAGACCTGAGGGTGGATGATTTTATGAATACGCAGCAGTCCTTAACTCATAAGTGACCTGGGAGCAGTGCAGAAGATGGCTCGCGTGCTCAGGCACCTCCTTGATATTCTGGGGTATTTATGCCAAGAACAGATACAATCAGATAGAGAAAGCGGCAACCATTTGCGTGTGCCAATTCACATGGAAAAAGGAGGTGCACTTAAAGGTGCAGCTTTTTGGTTGGTTGCTATTTGTGCAAAGGCTGGTCATGCATGCTTTTTGGAAGAGAATGTTCCCGGAAGCTTCGATAGAGTGGGCTATGTGTAGAGAGGGAAAAGAAGATAGTCCTCACCTGCGCTTCAAGTGTCTGCCCATTCGGGCAATGTGGGCTAGACAGAAGACCTTATGGGTGGATGTCACATCAGAAGAGGCCTTCTGGGGCTCTCATAGGGGGAGGGGGGGGGGCATTTACATGAGGAAGGCAGAGGAGGGAATGCTCTTTGCGGTACTATTGGCAATATGGCTGCACCATAACACGATTGTCTTCAAGGGAAGGGTGGCATCAATGGATGGCTTAGGTCACGACCTCAAGGGTTTTGTGCCATGATGGTTGGAAGGGTGCAAATGGCGGTAAGGGGGACCATGATTGTCACATGTGTATCATACAAGGATATATTTTATTGGAATTAGGATGATCACTGATCTTGTATGACCTCCCTTCTGCTCTTCAAAAATAATGCCAATGGGAAATCAAAATGAGTTGAAAAGTCATTTATCTTTGTTTGAAATTTCTATTTAAAATCAGCTTGCTATGATTTATCATCAAGTCATCTTCTCCTGATTTACAAACCTCAGAAAGAAGATGAGAAAGGTACTTTGGTCTTTCATCAGGAGTTAGATATAATTCAGTATGATTTAAAAAAAAAGATATAATTCAGCATGATCTTGATTGTAGTAGAACAAGGAGGAATGCGATGAATGTTGATTGCGATGTGTCGGAGTTGATCGTGACGGCAAAGATCACAACAGTGACAGCTGTGCTCTCCCATCCCAACCTTCATGGAGAGGGATTCACCAAGGAGTGAAAGCAAGGGGGGAGCTCGCGAAAGAAGGAAATCACGGTTGGGAGTCGGGCAGCTTCCAGATGCTCCAGGAAGAGAAAGCACTGATGACCAGCTGCCTCATTGAAATGGCTGAAGCTGCAGGTTTTGAGCCGACAAGGTGGAGGGGTGGGGCGATGTAGAGCACCCAATGAAGTACGTATCATGGAATGTGAGGAGCCTCTGAGATGACCAAAGGTGCAGGGTCATTGGCCATTATCTACAGGAGTGGGGCGGTGGCGTGCATCTAAGAGTCCATGCTCAAGCGTTGTGACACAAATATATGGAAAAGGGTGGGTCGAAGTTTTTTGGAGTGTCACCTCACAGTCAGCGCCACAGGACGCTCAGGAGGCCTGCTAGTGGCATGGAATGATCATATTTATTCCCAGGAAGATGAGTGGATTGGGTCATACATGGTGGGCTTCAAACTGAAGCAAAGAACAGATGAAGGAGAGCTGGTCGTCATCTCAGTGTACGGGCCGGTGGTATCCACACATCGTGCCTCATTCTGGGAGGAATTAGATGAAGCAGCTGCTAAATTCCAAGGCTTCCCAGTGCTATTCGGAAGTGACTACAACATCACTCTATATGCGGAAGATAGGTCGTATGGCTTGGGTGGGTACGACCTGGGGTGGGAAGCCTTCCGAGACTTCATCATGGGAGCAGGACTACAAGAGATGGGGTCAATTGACTGTTCACATACTTGGCAGAACACAACATCTACCACTTCACGCTTAGACCAATACCTATGTTTGATAGAGCTGTTGGAACGATATCCGTTGGCAGATGTCCAAGCACTACTGGACCACACTCTGATCATATGGCAGACACATGAAAGCCACAGTCAGGTGACCTATTTCAAGAAGGATTGTTCTTGGCTATGCGAGGAGGGTTTCAGGGAGGAGATCACCAGTTGGTGGCAGTCACTTCTGGGGCAAGGATCGGCAACTGAACGACTGACTACATGGCTGTCCAGCATCTAGAGACAACTAATCCAGTTCTGAAGGACTTGCAGGGAAGTAAGGGACAGAAGGAGGAAGACGGTCCTAACAAGGATCAAGGAATTGGATGAAATGGAGGATGGTAGAACGCTCTCAGTGAATGAGCAGCAGGAGAGGTGGTTGTGCAAAGCAGTTCTTGAGAAAGAAGACCAGAAGTTGGAGATATAGTGGCGTCAGAGGTCCCAACAATTATGGCTAAAGGAGGGGGATGCAAACACAAGGTTTTTCCACCTCACAGCAATTGGCAGGAGGAGGTTAAACTGGATACTCAAAGTTCGAATTGCCGCTCAAGAATACACGGGGGCTCAAGCAGTGGGTAGAGCTCTTGCGGCATATTTTCAAGACTTTTCTCAGTGGGGACCCCCGAACTATTAGAGCTGTAGTGGAAGAGGAGCATCTCAGCTGTCTCAGGTCCTCCAGTCAGATTTGGTGAGGCCCTTTTCAATAGAGGAGGTACAGGCAGCAGTGAATGGCTTGAACTGCAAAGGTGCGCCAGGACCAGACAGGCTACTGGTTTTCTTCTTCCAGGAGTTCTGGCACTTAACAGAGGCAGACGCCATGGGCATGCTGTTGGAGTTCCGACAAGGCACTACAGATCTGGACCGGCTCAACAAGTCCCACCTCTTCAACAAGGACCAGACAAGTAGCCCAAGCATGCGGGGGCAATTGGAGTGGAAGATTATAGGCCAATAGCCCTATCAAACTCCGTATATCTCATTTTGGCCAAGACCCTGGCGAATAGAATGGGGGAGGTGATCGGAGAGGTGGTTGGGACTTTTCAGTCAGCCTTTATACCACGTAGACAGCTGATAAACAGTGTCGTAATGGTGGGGGAAATTGTAGCATCGTGGCAGCGTAAGGGGACCAAGGGCTTTATGTGGAAAGTTGATTTGGCCAAAGCATATGACACAATCAGCTGGAAGTTCCTGTGGGCATCAATGAGGAAATGTGGCTTTCCTAAAAAATGGGTGACATGGGTGAGGTGCTGCATCACCTCCCACACTTTCTTGGTGTTGGTAATGGCCGCCCTGAGGGTGGATGAATACGACCTCAACGAGGCGTTTGTCAGGGGGTGCCCTCTATTTGTGCTGGGGGTGGGGGGTGGATTCCTTAGCCTCCCCTTCTCTTTGTGCTGGGGGTGGATTCCTTAGCCATCTGCACATAGCCAGCCGTCCCGAATGGGCAGCTGAAAGGATATCAGACGCCAAGCAGCACCAAAGGCATTCTAGTGCTTCAATATGCAGATGACACAACATTCTTAATGAAATGATCAGTAGCGGAGGCCAAAAATCTCTCAGCCCTTGTGGAGTTATTTGCCGACTGCTTGGGCCTTCTAGTCAATCAAGCCAACTCAATGGTGATTGCATTCTTGTACCTTGGGGACACCAATTGGGAACCTGCCAATGCAACACCTTGGGCTGCTATTGACCAAGGGTCATATTCAAAACAGGCATTGGCTGGTTGTGATTGACAAAGTAGAATGCCGATTGTAGGGATGGCAAAGCAGAGTACTATCAAGGAGAGGCTGCATTGTGCTATTGAGATCAGTGCTGTCAGCCATACTTATCTTCTACCTCTCTGTTTTTAGGCTGCTGGTGGGAGTTGGAAGAACGTTGGATGGGCTAATGAGGAAATTCTTTTGGTAAGGCTCAGGATCATGGCTCTCGTCTCATGGGACATGGTGTATTGACCCACTTTCTTCAGCGGTCTTGGAGTTCTCCACTTACACACCATGAACATGGCTCTCCTTACAATGGATCGCTCGTCTTATTCTCTAGAGGAGATCTTGCTTACACAAACTCTACGAGATAGTTACAACCTTGGGGTGGATTGGGAGCACCCGATGACACCTGTTAGAGGGGCTTCCTCTTTCTGGCACAGATCACTATCAATGTTCCCACTTGTGCAAGGCTTTTTCGCTGCCAAGCTTGGGAATGGATCCTCCTTTCGATTCTGGACGAATGAATTTTCTTGATGGGGCCTTTTTTTGCCCTGCCTTTTTGCCCTCGCTCTAAATCTTAAAGCCACAGTTGCTGATTATCGGGATACCACGTGGTGCCTAATCCTAGTGGGCCACCAGTCTGACCAGTGGGTGGACGATCTGACAGCCATGCAGCAATCCTTATTACATTTACGCCTAGGTAGTGGAGCTCCAGATGGCTGGGTGTGGAGCAAACATTCCTTCTTGGTCCAAATTGCCTTCAGACGACACATTGAAAGCCGGCTGGTAGAGGTACCAGAATCTGCACAATCGTATATGTCAAAATGGATGAAATTACAATTGTACTCAAAATTTAGGGAAATTAGACTTATATATTATTATTATTTACTCTAAAACCCTACAGCAAAGTGACTGTTAAGATGTTACCATTGTAACTTAACGGTCACCTCAGCTTGTATAAATACCTCCCTTGTGGAGAGATAAACTAAGAACTTTCATTTTCTATTCTTCAAACTTCTCAAAGAGACTTCTCTTCCTCATCTCTGAGTCTAGCAATATATATCCAAGTTCTTTAGTATAGATTAATATGGTGGCAAAAAGTACCTCCAAAAGTCTGTATCTTTGGCTGGTTGCTACTTCAGAACCAGCTGATGACACGAGTAACCTGTCAACACATATCCCTCGTAATCCAAGCAGACTGTAACATGTGTTCAGCAGGGTTGGAGGACTGTTCACATCTATTTTTTTTAGTACCGGGGCAGTCTGGGCTGCGCAGATTATACCATGGGTTGCTACTTCATCAGTAGAATCCTTTTGGGACTGTCTTCGATAAGGCGGCCACAAACCAGTCACAGAATGTGGCTGTCGGTTCTCAGTCCTTTGGGCTATCTGGCTGCACCGCAATGAAGTCCTCTTCCAAGGGCGAGTGGTGTCAGCTGAGGGTATCATTCACATGGTGGAAGCTTTTGTATCTTTTTTTTTGTGTTTTGAGAAGAGAGAGGGGAACACCCGAACTGATGCCCCCTGATGTCATTGATAGAACGACGCAAGGATACAAGATGATCGTTACAGGGGTACAAGGTGCGATGGGCCTGAGCCACCTCTGTTCCAGGAAAAGAAAAGCCCCCCGCGGCGTGTTGAATGGCATTGCTGAAGGGAGCTACGCCCCTAAGATGACCTCATTCCTGTGGAGCCAGATCACCCTTAAAGTGGCGAAGCCTCTCTTCCAATCCATCTTCTGTCTGAATGGGCTGTGTATGAGGGAGCTCCAACACACCTCGTCCAAAGACGTGACAAGACGAGCAAACCCTACCGCCCCCCATGCTTCCTGGACCATCGGGCACGTGAAGAACAGGTGGGAGTAGTCCTCTTCCCCATCACATAGAAAGTAGCTCTATGTAATGGGACCGTCTGCTTACTAGGACTGAGAATAAAGCTGTAGTAACACAGAGTTTGACCCACCGCACCTATTCCTCCGAGAAGCCATGCCGCCTCAGAACATTTCAGAGGAATTACCAGTCAATGGAGTCGTATGCTTTTGCAAAGTCCACTTTCCATATGAAACTGGGGGTGCCGGACCAACGCCAAGCCGCCACCATGTCCTTGGCCAGTACTATATTGTCTATCCTCTGCCACCCCAGGATGAAAGCAGACTGTAATGGACTGATCAGACCTTCCAGGACCTCATGGAGGCGGTTAGCTAATACTTTGGCTATAATCAGGTAGATCGAGTTGGACTGTGAGATTAGCAGGAAATCCCTTATGTGCTTGCTCATGCTGTCTTTGGGAGGAGGACGAGGTAGGCTTTGTTGAGACTCTCAATCTGACATCTGCCGGCGTAGAACTCCTCCATCACTGATAACACCTCTAGTCCGACCACGTCCCAGCACTCCTTGTAGAAAAATAATTAAATCCCATCTGGACCTGGAACGCCCTCGCTATTTAAACCCCAAAACAGCGGCTTTGACAAAAGCTTTTGTATCTTGCTGGTTTAGGGGGGCATGACTGAAGAATGAGAGTCCATGAGGCTTCGTCTGTTCTACATTACATAACAGTTATTCCATGTAGGTGGACCATCGCTTAGGGGTGGTCTTACCTTTTTTATTCCCAAAACAGAAAGTCTTTGAAACACTCATGAAGTTTTTCTTCTCTGAGATGTTTCATTTATGTGTTTTTATACTATTCAATTTTATTGTGTGTTTTTATAGAGCCTTTAATTCCTGTTATTTTGTATAACTTCTCTTGGACTGATTTTGGAACTCAGTTTATGATCAGTGAAAACAACTGATGTTAATGCTCATTAGGAGCTTGTTTCTGGTATATCTCTGCTGAAAATTATTCAGTTAGCCTCTTGCCATTATCTGCAACAAGCATATTCTCTTTTGCCTTAACTTTTTTATTTTGTGTTTCAGGATGCGAACAAATACAAGCTCGACCATCCTAGCAATTTTCATTACTTGAATCAGAGTAATACTTATGAGTTGGATGGCATAGATAGTGCAGAAGAATATTTGAATACTAGAAGGGCTATGGATATAGTTGGTATAGGTTCAAGTGATCAGGTTATAAAATTTTTATGTTTACATTTTTGTGATTCCCTCTCTTCTTTGCCAACAGCAGCTCACATTTTTATCCCTCTCTGCTGGGATCTTGTAATGTTCAGGAAGCTATTTTTCGAATCTTGGCAGCTGTTTTGCATCTTGGAAACATTGAATTTTCTCCTGGGAAAGACCATGATTCGTCTGTTGTGAAGGATGAAAAGTCTCAGTTTCATCTTTTTGAGGCTGCTAGTTTATTGCGGTAAGCTGCATAATTGGGTCTTGGTCAATATCTAGCTCTACTTGAGTGTCTATTGCATTGTAATCTTTTTGTTCCTGTACTGTTGGGAAGCCATGGCTTTCTTATCCTTAGCCTTCTTTATCTGTTTTGTTATGCCCTCTAGTCTTTACCATAAGAGATATGCCCTTCTGAAATCCAAATCCTAAATTATTGCATCCTCTTATGGATGTGATGTATCTAACTCAAAGGCGGAACGTGATGTATCTCCATCTGAGGTATCTGGATGTACATGTTCAGAAGATTTGGAGACAATATGTGCTTGTCCCTGCTAATTTGGTTGGCCATACAATCTCCAATATGACTCTCTAATCTACCCTTTATTTTACAATTAAGTGCATCAAAGATTGTCTTTGAGATCATCTCTTGGAGGGGCGTGCAGTGGCTTGGGAGGCAGCAGCGTTCCAATAAGGAACAATGCCGGAAGGGAAGAAGTTGCTGTTCTGTGAGGTGATGAACATGTATGAAAGCCGCTGGCATTCTGGAAGGGGCCAGTGGAGAGAAGGGAGTTGGGGATATTCTGGGTGGTTTCAGCAAAGAGAAGAAAGGCGGCAATTTTCTGAGAGGGGCGGCTCAGAGATGAAAGACATGCATTCAGAGTGGTGTCACTAAAGAGAAGAAAGTCTGATGGTCTGTGAGAGCGGTACCATAGAGAAGGAAGGCGAGGACATTCTGAGAATTTTTAGCAACAGGGCTCGAGGGGGGGGGGGTAGTGCAGAGGACAGCAGCAGCATCCAAAGAAATCACAGCACAGGTAAGACAGGATATGGCACTCTGTTAGGCAACTCACTATAAAGTTGGTGGGCTCATCATGAATTTGGTTGGGGTGAGGGTGGAGTGCAGAAGGAAGGTTGATCCCTTCAAAGATGGGATGATGTAGAGAAAGGTGGAGGCAAAGTGGTTGGCTACAGGACTTGTTGAGGTTAACTGCGACAGATGATCTGGTGGCAACGCATCAGGATGGGGGCAGTGCCAGACTAAAGGCACCAGCATCTTTGGAAAAGATTACAGTGATGCATTAAGAAAAGACTTGGTCTTCCCTTATGGAACATTGATACAGATGGTGCTGGCTGTGGTTAGTTGGTTGACAGTGACAGTAGATTTGGTAGCATGCATCAGGAGGGGCCAGTGCCCAGACTAATGTCATCAGCTTATTTGGAAAAGATTATGGTGGTGCATTACGAGAAGACTTATCTGATTTAGTCTCCTCTATGGAACATTGATACAGATGATGCTGGCTGTGGTAATGTATATGGCACTCTGGCGCTGGCACTATGTCAGATTGATTTTCAGTGTTAGGCGCCAGGTGTGGGCTGCATGTTGGTGTTGTCATTCTATGATCGGTAATCACTGGAGCATGGGGGGGGGTGGTTTGGAGATATAATCTCAACTTTTTGGGAATGGGTAAAGGGACGATCACCTGAAAATCAGTGACCAACCCACCAGAGTACTCAAGAGTATACGTATTAATTTTTCCTTTGCCCATGGCACTGTGAGTATATGTGCCCCTTCTTTCTATGCCTGCTCCTCTGGATTGAGTCTTATAAAGATGCCTCCGAGGTTGCGCTCACTGATGGGATCGATTGACTGGTCCAAATCATCCTGGCATAGGGGCACTAAAAAAAGGTGTGCACACTTTTCCTCGTCTCCGTAGCATATAATGCATTCTGACCAAAATTATCCGGTTAGAGTTGCTTGCAAAATATGCGCGTCATTTGTCTTCATCCAAGGAGAAGCCATTTGAGGAGTCACACCTTCAGTTTAACCTTTTGTCTCCTGATGAACTTACATGCTCGGGTGATCGACTAGTCATAATGCCGCTTTCCTATCCTTGCGTACGCTCCCTTTGATGAAAAACAGGGCACTGACGCTATCCTGTCTATCAGGTGTCCTGTTCTGGGGCCTCATGCATGAATGATTATTCAATACTCATAAGCTTTCGGACCCTTTGGTCCGCAAAAATGTTATCCACGTGCCTTTCTGTTAGATATTTGTACCTTATTATTTTATATTATATTTCTCTGTTCATGTCATAGTAAACTTGTTACCTTATTTAAAGGGCATTTTACATTGAACTGAATAACATTAGAAGTCCCAAATTTGTTCTCAATGCAGCAGGGTCCTTCCCTGGCTGCCCCTTCATTTTTCGCTACTTCTCTCTCCCTTCTGAAGCTTTATTTTGAGCAATTCTTATTATTGTCTCTGACAGATTTGGATACTTTTTACAGCATCATAGTTGCCTTCAGAACTAGTGTATCTGCATTGTTCTAGTGTTTCTGCATAATTTACTGCTGTGTCATTTTAATGGGTAAATTGTTTTTCTTCTGGATCAAGGTGTAATCCAAATCTTTTGCTTGCAACATTATGCACTCGATCAATACAGACTACTGAGGGAGTTATCGTCAAAGCTCTTGATTATGAGGCTGCGGCAGGAAGCCGTGATGCTTTAGCAAAGACTATTTATGCCCAGTTATTTGATTGGTACATGGAAACTTTTTTTGGCTTTGTTATGTAACTTTTTTTTGAAAAAAAATGTTGATCTAATAATTGTGTTCCTTTTGCAATAAAACCATCAGGCTTGTGGAAAATATCAACAAAGCTGTTGGACAGGATAGAAATTCAAGAATCCAGATTGGAGTTTTGGACATCTATGGGTTTGAATGCTTTGAACTGAACAGGTCAATGATCTTCTTTTTGAGCGTTTTAAAGTCCCCTCCCCCTTCTCTCTCCTAATTGGCATTTCAATGCATTACTTCTCATGGGAAATATTGTGAAGTGCTATAAAAACCATGTTGCCTGGTTGAACTTTTTATCATGGTAATGCTGGTTTGTTCGGATCATCCTGTTTTAATACCATCTATTTTTATACTCTCTCTAATCAGTGTTACTAATCTTGATAATTGATCAGTGGCGACTAAAACTCTAGGGCTATGCTCAACTCCGTATTTATTTTAGTGCTTGAGTGCATTTGAGAGTAAGAGTATCAACAACTTAAGCATGTCAGTGGCTCTGAATCTAGATTCTGAAGTTGAAAACCTAACAGTTCGGTCATTCACTCATCAAAACAATTTTTGTTTGTGTTGAATTTCATTTGGCGTGTTGTTGATTATGTTTCAATTCATAATCATATCTATTTAACTTTACTATTTTGTGTAATACTTTTTTCCCGACTTGTTTAACAGTTTTGAGCAATTTTGTATAAATTTTGCTAATGAAAAGCTTCAGCAACATTTCAATGAGGTATTAGGTTCTGTGCCATTCCATCTGTTCAATTCGTTTCTTTAACATGTGGGTTATCTTCCTATCCCATTTCAAAAATAAAATATGTTGATTTTATTTCAGCATGTATTCAAGATGGAGCAGGAGGAATATAGCAAGGAGGAGATTAATTGGAGCTACATTGAATTTATTGACAACCAAGATATTCTTGATTTAATTGAGAAGGTTCCCTTTATTCCATCTTGATTTTTCCGCTTGCAGTTACTAATTTGATTTTGATGTATACGGAGGACAGAGAAAGACTAAGGTCGGGCCAATGGGTGCTTCGTTCTCTCAAGCCTGTGTTCCTTAAAAGCTGTTTAACAAGAAAATATTATTGATTATATGAAAATTCCCTAAATAACTCGTTATATAGGAACCTCCTTTGTTATATGAAGATGCATTTCCAATTATGTTATAATGTTAATCCTTTCATATCATTCATAAAAATATATGGTTCATTTGTCATTTTACCAAACAATTTTATGTCATTGACTTCGATCAAATGGATGTCAATCTTGTTATATCATTCGTCAGATAGATTATTCATCATTGTTAGATTATGTCGATATAATATATTTTATAGAAAATATATTTTCTATAAAATATATTATAATATGACCGTTGGACTCCAACGGTCATATTCTCTTTCCTCTCTATTTCAGCCTATAAAAGGCATTGTACATGTAAGTGAAAATACACAGAGTTTCTATTGTAATAACATTTCCTATTCTATCAGTCTGTTCCTCTCTATTCTCTCCAATACATGTATTCCCAGAATTCACATGGTATCAGAGCAATATCTGGAATTTTTTCTCTAGGAGCAGCAGCATCTTATTTCTTGGAATTCGACTTCTGTGGTTCTCTCAGGAAATCCTTTCTTTGAGTAAGAGCCACCTGCAGTTCTTATATTTCGCATATTTCTCATATTTCTCAGTTCGAAAATCAGTATGGGGGTAAATCTAAGTCTAAGATGCTGGAGAGGGAGTCTGAACCCTCCCAAAGCATGCTCAAAAGTACTGATATCCCAATCCAGACCAGGTTGATTCTGCCAGATTTAGATATGAAGTACAATGGTCTCAATGGTCAGAAATGGTCAACACTGGCTCAGAGGACTCTCAAGGCTGTTTACTTGGGAAAGCATCTCATAGATGACCCTCCTTCAGAAGAAGATCCAAGGTACGAAATCTGGGAGTCTGAAGAAGCTCTCATTACCAATTGGATGATAAAGAATATGGAAGAAGAACAGCGAGATGATTACCTTCTCATAGACTGTGTTCGAGATTTGTGGCAGGAAATTCAAAAATCATGTGCATATATGCATAGTGATTTTCGTGTCTTTGATCTTCGTGAACAAGAGCGGATTAAACAGGGAAGTCTCTCTATTTCATCATATGCAACAAAACTTGAAGGCCATCTGGAGAGAGCTAGATCTCCTCTGGCCCACTAGTGATAAGACTTCTCCATCCTATCTTCGGGAAGTCAAGTTTAGGACTCT
The DNA here is from genome assembly GCA_024174645.1 of Lemna minuta. NCBI lineage: Eukaryota > Viridiplantae > Streptophyta > Magnoliopsida > Alismatales > Araceae > Lemna > Lemna minuta. Next base: position 2,374,488 of record CM044104.1, on the reverse strand, counting down.
TACATTTCTGATGGGGCTAAACACAGAATATGAGAATCTCAGGAGTCAACTATTGCATCGGGAACGATTTCCCATCTTGGCTGAAGCTATCTCTGAACTCATGGGTGCAGAAAATCGGAAAAAATTAAGCTCTAAGGGTGGAGAAACTCCTACCCTAGTCTCAATTGCCCACTTGGTTAAAAAGGGGGATACTCGGAGCAATCAAAGTTCTACATTACCCTCCTCTCATGCCCCTAAGCCTACTCCACGGGAAGGTAACACTTCAGACACCATGATTTGCAGCTATTGCAGGAATTACGGCCATCTTAAAAAGGAACAAATTAGCCTGGAAAGAGGAACAAATTCGGAAAGGTACTTGGACACCAAAAGATCCAAAAAGGGCTTATGTAGCCAGTGAGGGAGGTGAACTCTCTACCATAACAAAAGAAAATGATGGGAGTGAGATTCAAAAATTTATCCAATCAGAGATGAACAAGATTCTTCAAAAAATCAGCTCCACATCTTTGGTGAAATCAGGTGAGTATTTTGCTTTTACTACTTACAACAATCTCACCCCTATAACCCCACAAGTTTACCCCAAAAATACTTACAACAATTTTAGATTCAGGGGCGGCTGATCATATGTCACCCCACAAGTCTTTATTTAAATCTTATGAATCAGTAACAAATGATCACAAAGTTTTTACTGCAAATGGAGGGTGTTTAGAGATTGCAGGAAAAGGCACTATTGAGATTAATGAAACTATAGTAAGAAACGCTTTACATGTGCCTGCCTTAAAGGCAAATTTATTGTCTTTATTGCAACTGGTAATTGATATTGGGTGGAGATTTGTTCTTGACTCAGATTCATGTTTTCTATGTATTAAGGACACCGGGAAGAAGATTTTATCTGTTAAGAGAAGAGGGAGACTTCTCTTACTAGAGAAACTGGAGGAGAAAGAGCAGAAACTGGCCTACACCATTCAAAGTGAAGAATGGGTCCTCCTCCTCCATAGAAGACTTGGACACCCCTCCTTTCACCTTCTGAAACAAACTCACCCTACTCTGTTTCACGGAATTAACACTGAGAATTTGATTTGTGAATCTTGCCAATTTGCTAAGCACAAAAGATCTTTGTTTCCATATACAAATCATAGATATTCATCTGCTTTTGAGTGTGTCCATAGTGACGTACGGGGGCCTTGCTCCATAACTGGATTGTCTCATCATAGATGGTTCATCCTATTTGTGGATGATTTTTCAAGATATACTTGGGTATATCTGTTTAAGAACAAATCAGAAATACCAAAGATTCTTGTTCTTTTTTGTGAAATGATCTATAATCAATTTAGAAAGAAAGTTAGACTAATCAGGACAGATAATGCTAAAGAATATTTTTGTGGAGAAGTAAACACATATCTGGAAGAAAAGGGGATTATCCATCAGTCTTCATGTGTGAATACACCTCAGCAAAATGGACTTGCTGAGAGAAAGATTGGTCATATTATGTCTTCAGCTAGAGCTCTACTATTTCAAGGAAATTGTCCTAAGTTTTATTGGAGTGAAGCTGTAGCAACTGCTACACATCTTATTAATCGAACACCATCAAAAACTTTGAATTTAAATGCCCCTATAGATCTTCTTTCTTCTGAATATCCGTCTTTATGCTTAAATACTAACCTATCTGCAAAAATATTTGGGTGTATCGTATATGTTCATCTTCATCATACAGGAAAACTGGATCATCGGGCTATAAAGTGCATATTCCTTGGATATTCTACTACACAAAAAGGATACAAGTGTTACCATCCAAGTTCAAGGAAATTTTTCATTACTGTAGATGCTAAATTTGATGATTTCAAAATGTTTTATGATGAAGCTAGCAGATCTGAGGGCTACCTAGACTCGATGGCACAAGAAGTTGGTAAAAATGATGATCACAGGATGACAGAATTACCCAGTCTAGCCCCGGGAATCAATGAACCAACTCCTGATGTGAGTACTGTTCCAAGCCCTATTGAGGGGGAGGTAGAGTCTCACACACCAAAGAATACTCAAAATAATGCAGAAATGGTAGAAGGAGAAGATATTTCAAGCAACAATGGATGGTCTATAGCTGTTAGCAAAGGAGTTCGAAACTGTACGCAGACAAAGCCTTATCCTGTAAGCAATTATGTATCATATACTCGGATGTCTCCAGAGTATAATCGAGTAATTCAAACACTAATGACAATCTCAGTTCCTAAGAACGTTTAAGAAGCCATTTCCTCCAATGAATGGAAGAAAGCTATGGATGAAGAAATGGAAGCCCTAGAGAAAAATGGTACATGGGAGATGGGCCCACTCCCGGTTGGTAAGAAGTTAGTGGGAAGTCGTTGGGTGTTTACTATTAAATATCATTCTGATGGATCGGTGGCTAGATATAAAGCTCGATTAGTGGCTCAAGAATATACTCAGTCGTATGGTATCGACTATAATGAGACTTTTGCCCCTGTTGCGAAATTAAACACAATTCGAATATTGATTACTTTTGCAGCACTGTTTGATTGGAAGCTATTTCAATTCGATGTAAAAAATGCTTTCCTACATGGCGAATTGGAAGAGGAAGTATATATGGCACCTCCTCTAGGATATTTCTTAAAAATGAATAATAACGGTGATGTGTGCCATCTTAGGAAGTCTATATATGGACTCAAGCAATCGCCTCGAGCCTGGTTTGGAAAGTTTTCGAAGACTATGCTCTCCGCTGGATATGCTCAGAGTGAGGGAGATCATACATTATTTATAAAGCATGGAAAGGAAGGAAAGGTGGCGATTCTTATAGTGTATGTGGATGACATTGTGGTCACTGGAAATGATGTAGCCGAAATTCAGAACCTAAAGAAACACCTTGCCTCTTCATTTGATATCAAAGCTTTAGGTCTTCTGTCCTATTTTTTGGGAATCGAAGTAGCGTATTCAGCAGCAGGAATAGTCCTTTCTCAACACAAGTATATTATTGATCTGCTAAAGGATATGGGAAAATTGGACTGTCGTCCTGCTGTAACTCCGGTAGCTGTGAACGTAAAACTAAAATCTGAGCAACATGAGAAAGATTTCCCAGTCAACAAGACATCTTTTCAAAGACTTATTGGAAGACTACTATACCTCAATCATACTAGACCTGATATAGCTTTCGCAGTTAATTCACTTAGCCAATTTATGAATGATCCACGGGAGTCACATCAGGGAGCAGTAGATCGGATCCTCGCATACCTTAAAGGCTCCATTGGACAAGGCTTACTATTTAAAAGGGGAAGTGAACCCAGCATTGTTATCTATACTGATTCTGACTATGCAGGATCCTTAGACGACAGTCGGTCAACATCTGGATATTGTAGTTTTATTGGAGGGAATCTAGTTGCATGGAGGAGTAAGAAGCAAAAAGAGGTCTCTCTCTCAAGTGCAGAGGCGGAACTTCGAGCATTAAAAAAGGGTGTGAGTGAAGGCATGTGGATCAAAGATATTCTACAAGACTTAGGCTTGTTACCTAGCAAGGGGATGACTCTTTACTCGGATAGCAAATCAGCCATTGCAATGGCTAAAAATCCAGTTCAACATGAGCGTACAAAGCATGCATGGGTGGCTAGACACTACATCAAGCAGAGCATTAAAGAGGGATTTATCATCCCACAGTATACTCCATCATTGGAGCAAGTAGCGGATATTTTTACAAAGGGCATTCCGGGTCCTCAATTCTCAGCATTGGTATCCAAGTTGGGCATGACTAACATCTATACCCAACTTGCGGGGGAGTGTTAGATTATGTCGATATAATATATTTTATAGAAAATATATTTTCTATAAAACATATTATAATATGACCGTTGGACTCCAACCGTCATATTTATGACGGTTGGACTCCAACGGTCATATTCTCTTTCCTCTCTATTTCAGCCTACAAAAGGCATTGTACATGTAAGTGAAAATACACAGAGTTTCTATTGTAATAACATTTCCTATTCTATCAGTTTGTTCCTCTCTATTCTCTCCAATACCTGTATTCCCAGAAATCACAATCATCTGACAAGGTTAAACGTAGACCTTTATGTGATGAATCCATCAGAAAAGTCTATCTCCAGTCAGTTGATTTTGGGTTTCTGTTGGAGGAAGATGATGCAGTCGTGTTCCTCTTGCAGCCAGACAAGTGAATCCATAAAAAGGGCTAGAGGAAGGAAAACTGTTCAAAGGTCTGGAGAAAAAGTTTGAGAAGTTTGCTTCACTCCATGAAATTTATTGAATCCAGGAAAGAAGGACAGATGCCAGGATCAAGGATCTGGACAATTTGGAGGGCTTCAGAACCTTATTGGTAGACAAGGCAATTGAAATCATGTAGGAAGATAGGAAGATGAAAGTGAGTTGGTGGCAGAGATTGAGGCAGCTCTGGTTGAAAGAGGGTAACATCAACATCGGGAGAGTGAATCATATATTTTGGGTTTTTGTGGGGATTTAGGAATATGTTGGAGCTCATGTGTCTTGTAATGTTCTGCATGATCGTTTCAAAAACTTCTCTCGACAAGGGAAGCATAATAGTAGGAGGTGGTGTGGTAGGGAGGAAATGCTAGTGACACAAGAGTAACATGCTGGGTTATTGAGACCACTTTCCATGGATGATGGTTTGGGTGGCCATCAAAGGGTTTGAATAGAGAGGGGGCTCCAGTACTGGACAGTTTTTCGGTTTTTTTTCCTTGCAGAGTTCTGGGAGAGTGTCAAGATGGAGTTTATGGCTACTGTGGAGGAGTTCTGGAGTGGAAACTATGACATTAAGAGACTCAATAGATCATTTCTAGTCCTGCTGGATAAGTGTCAAGGGACAGTCAGAATGGGGGAGTTTTGGCCCATCTTGTTGTCGAACACTGTCTACCTCACTATTGTGGAGGTCTTGGCTATCAGCTTAAGGGAGGTGATGAGGGAGCTGGTTGTACCCTTGTGGTCTGCCTTCATTCCAGGCACACAGCTGGTGGATGGCGCATTTGTGGTGGGCGAGAGTCGAGTGGGGAAGAGAATGGGGATTCTATGACATGTGGAAGGTCAATTTTACAAAAGCATGTGATTCTCTCGGTTGGGACTTTCTATGGATGTCTAAAAGGAGGATAGGCTTTGCAGCTGAATGGGTGGTCTTGGTCTAGAGATGTATTACTTCTTGTCAGCGATCACGAGGCTCGACAGACTGTTACACATTTGTAAATGACTTTGCTATCCTTCATTGAAGGGTTGTTCTTTTTATAAAACAAGAGATAACTGTTGTACTTAAAGACACGAATTAATCACATTTATTGTATCTTTACCTACTCTCTCATGCAGCTGCTGCGCCAAGAAAGCTTCTATGGCACACCTTCATATGTTTTCTTCTGAGGTGGTATCAGAGCCCGAATTCCTGGGTTCGAATCCTAGGCACAACATGCTGTCATTGGCCGAAGTCCAATGGGTATGAATGGTGTTTTAGCTTGCGGCAGGTGTCTAGGGGGGAAGGAGTGTTGGCATAACTTCCAACATTCTTCACTCTTGCTATTAGCTATAGCTTTTGGCTTTGTAGTAAGCACTAGATCATAATAATGGAATAGAGATGATAACTTATCCCAACAAATAGTGATGACACTTTTAGATATCTCAACGAAAGAAGGCAATAACCAAAGGATTAGACATGGAAACTAGATAAAATTTCCAGACTAAGAAAATGTTTGAATGTTGAGAGGTATACACCATTTAGTATAAATCTAATGGAAGTATTGAAATATATAAGGCTTGGCTGTAGCACAAGGCTATAGTAAAAAATATGGATAGCATCCTTGGGAAAGGATGACACCTCCATATCTCTATCCAACTCCATTTGTCTGATTATAGCGAAGGTATTGGCGAATAGGTTGCGCGAGGTGATCGATGAGCTAGTGGGGCCTTTCCAATCAGCATGTCTCTTAGGGAGGCAAATGGTGGATAGCGTAGTAGTGGCAGGCTAAATAGTAGAAGCATAGGGGCAAAAAGGCACTAAGGGCTTCATATGAAAAGTCAACTTTGCTTAAGCATACCACTCTCTAGATTGGGCCTTCTTGTGGTCTGAGACAAAGAGGTTTACCTACTGAATGGATATCATGGGTACGGAGATGTATTACCTCTCACCCATCCTCAATATTAGTAAATGGGCGAGCAGAGGGGGTTAGATTCAACTGTTAAGGGGTGTGAGACAGGGATGCCTGTTAGCACTGCTACTATTTGTTTTGGTAATAGATGCTCGCACGGCATGCCAAGAAGCCATCAAACAAGGAGTAACTCCCTCCAGCGATGCCATTCTACACGCTGCCGGGGGGGGGGGGTATGTCTTTTCCTGGAACAGAGGTGGGTCAGGCCCCTCGCACCTTGTGCCCTTGTAACGATCGACTTGTATCCTTGCGTCATTATATCAATGACATCAGGGGGCACCATTTCCTTTGCTACTAACCTCTTAATTCAATTTATGCATAGTCCCAGGATTTCTCATTTACATGTAGCTCGTTGAGTACTCAGGGACCTTGAAGGGACTTTGGTTTGAGACTAATCTTCGGACATCAAGGTAAGCTTAGTATAATCAATTGCAGATCCACAATTTGTTATTGTTCATTCCTGGCAGGCAATTTTATCACTTGAGGAACAAGAAACAAGACATTGTCTCCTGATCAAGTAATGAAGTTGAGTTTTGAGCTCTAGTACATGACAGCAATGAAGTGATTTGGATCCAAAGTGTTTTCCATGAGGCCAAACTCTCTGTAGAAACACCAATCAAGCCTATGTGTGATAACAAATCTTTGATCAGAATGGCGCATAATCAGTTCTACATGTCGATTTGAAGCATCTTGAAAATTTACTAGCATTTAATCAAAGAAAATGTAGAAACCAACCTAATATACACCTCTTTTGTTTGGAGAATAGAACAAAGGTTGGACATCTTTACGAAAGGACTATTGAGGGATCAGTTGAAGGGGTTGGTGAGCAAGCTGGGAATTCACAATATCTACCCCTTCACTTTAAGGGGGGGGGTGTCAATGGTCATAGAGCTGTCACTTGGCCGACCATTACATGTGTAAATGACCTCGCTACACTTCATTAAAGGGTTGTCCTCTCTATAAAATGTTATACTTAAACATTACTAATTAATTCCATTTATTTTGTATTTATCTACTCTCTCATGTGACTAATGCTCCAAGAAATCTTCCAATGCGCGCCTTGGGTTTCCCATGTTATCTTGGGATACTTCTCACTACGTTTCAGAGTTGGTTAATGGGCTCCCCAAGGGGGGGCTGGATCCAGCTGCCTGAGGAGGACAATCAAGGCTGTCCCCTGGCCTTGTTATTTTCATCTTAGCCATGAATGCCTTGTTATGTGTATATGTATGACACAGGCTTGTGCATGCAGTTTTCTGAGGGGGTCTTAGATGCCTGGTTACCCTATATGTATTCTTTTGCTGCAATGTGCCAATGACATCATGTTCTTTATGGAGAGTGCTGTGGAGGAAACCATGAACCGTTCTACATTGTAGGATCTATTTGTGAATTGTTGGGGCCTTCAAATTGATTGCACCAAATTAATATGATTCATGTTTGGGTTCTTGTAGGGGATGTCAGTTGGGACATTACAATGGGTTTTTTTTTGGTTGAAAAGTTCAAGGGACTATTACCCAAGAAATAGAGGCCGACCCACAAATCCAATGCTGTGGGTTACAGTTATTGATCTATCCTTTTGAACCCTTGCTCCCCCCATGGCCTGGAGAACCAGGCTACCTCAAGACCCTCCACAGCATAGTCTACTCTGTCAATAGGGAACACCCCCCCACTCCCCCACACCCCCAATTGAACAATTTATCATTCTTTTGTAGCATATTGTCCGAATCTCTGCTAGTATTCATCTCCCCTCCTTCTATGACTGCCCCTCTGGATTGATTCCCAAAAGGGACGTCTCCAAGGTTGTGCCCATTGACGAGATGGGCTGTTTGCTCTAAACGTCTTGAGAAAGGGGCATTCGAAAAATAAGTGCGCATAGTCTTCCTCCCCTCCTGAGTATATAGTGCATTCTGTCGAGGTATGGGGGTATAGGTGCTCATGAAAAATATGCGTGTCATTAGTCTTTTTCGATGGAGAATCCATTGGAAGAACTGCACCTTTAGTGGAACTTCTGTCACTAGATGAACTTACATGTTTTAGTGATTGGTTGGCTCTCCTTACTTATCTTCGCACAAGCCCCTCGTATGATAAAAAGGGCATTGATTCCCAACCATCGTGTGTCCTGCAGACACTTCTTATGTACTAGGGCTATTATATGCTCATAAATTCCTTGACCCTCTAGTTTGACAAAATGTCGTCTAAAATCAGATTCTATGTGATGTCCCAACACTCCACCACCTTGACTCTAGGGTTCATTGCCAATGCAAAAACGTGAGGAAACACCTTGGTTAGAATGCTTTTAGTCGACCAGTCATTTATCTAGTATTAAAATGTTGAGCTGAACTAATGAGTTGGTGTTCATACAACGTCCCGAGAAACCATCAATAGCCTGTGATTTTGTCCTGGCCCATAACCTTTCCAGAAGAACTGCCTCATCACGGCTTCTAGTCTCTTCCCAATTTCCATGAGCAACTTGAATACTAATAGATAAAATATGGGGATCATAGCGAGTACTAACTGCAACAACACCAACTACCGTCCTCTTGATAACAGCTTAGTCTGCCAACCCTCCAACCTCTTTTCTACTTTCTCTATTATTGGTTACCAATTTGTGATTGACATTTGATTCCTCTTTACTGGCAAACTCAAATATCACAAAGGTAGACTCCTTGTTGGTGTTTCTATGGCGGTCGAGCATTGTCGCTCCTGTTCTTAGGGTTGTCCGAAATGCACAAAAGCTGATTTGGTGCAATTAATTTGCAGACCTGAAAAATCTACAAAAAGTTTCAGAAGTGTAGATAAGTTCTTTGCTTCTTTTTTTTTTTTTTTGAAAAAAGAAGATAAGGGTCCTCTAAAATGAAGGCCCCCCCGTTGTCATTGAAAGTATGACGAAGTACAAAGTCATGCTACACGGTTCACAAAGTCGAGGGGCCGAGACCGCCTCGAATCCATAGTGTAATGAGCCCCCTCGCGTCGTGCTGTATGGCGTCGACAGAGGGGGAGCGTCCCCGGAAGATGACTTCGTTGCGGTGACTCCAGATGGACCATAGGAAGGCAAATATGCTCTGCCATTCTGCCTTTGACCGATACGGCCCGTCACTGATGGACCTCCAAAAGGCCTCCCAGGAAGATATATCTATCTGGACCACCCTGGCCGACAACCAAACAGATGAGGCAAAGGGACATGTAACAAAAAGATGCTCGCAGTCCTCCACCGCCCCCGCACATAAGGCACATTCGGTCGTAGACTCCGGTGCCATGCGCTGTCGATAAGCCCTCGTCATCAGTCTTCGCCGGAGGAGAAGCCAGATAAAGACCCGTATCTTCATAGGAAGGCGACTTTTCCACGCCCGTCGCCACAAGCGTATAAATGCGGGATCCTCCGCCTCTGCTTGCTCCCGAAGGCGGCTATACACAGCCCGAGCAGAAAAGCACTGCTCGTTCCATATCCATACATCATTACTCTCCGAGGGTCGTCTGTCCGCAATAAGCTCTTGCAGCTTGAGGAAGTCGATCACTCTTTGGTCGGACATAGCCTCACGGAGAGCCGGGGTCCACGCATCTCGCCATGCCCGACTCACCGGTTCATTCGGATCGGGTGAGAGGGAGTACAGGCGAGGGAAGATCTGGCTGAACCGCCCACGTCCCGACCAGTCGTCACTCCAGAAACGGAAAGTCTCCCCCGCTCCCAGCCAAGGGCGGAAGAAAGGCTGCATCAGTGAGAAAATGGGCCGAAGGGATGTCATGAATGCGGAGTCGCCTCGCCGGGGGAGATAAGTTCTTTGCTTCTTTAATTGAGCCTTCCGTAAAGAGCATGGTATCGTCTGCAGGCTAAAGCAGTTGAATACTCTTTGGTAGATCCTTGTCTAATAGCCTTCTAGCATGCCTTATGAGCATGGTTGAGTTGTGCATGTGGCTAGTGCATCCACTGCTAGGATGAATAGTAAAGGTGCTAATGGGCATCCTTGGCTGGAGGAGTGCTAGGCTAGACTGCAGTTGGGGGGTGGGGATGCAGTTGAAGCTGTTACGATCAGAGCTCTCAGCAGTCCCTTTGTTCTTCCTTATACTTTTTAAACTACCTGGGGGTGTTGGAATGCAGCTGGAAGGTTTCATGAGGATGTTTCTTTGAAAAGGCTTGAAGATGGGGGAAGGTACGAGAATGGGCAGGTACCTTGGGATGTGATTTGCTGGCTGATGAACTAGGGAGGGTGCTAGGGGTGTTGGAGCTACTAATCATGCAATTGACCCTTATGACCAAGTTAGTGGGAAAGCCCATGTTTCCTGAGACAAATTTGGCTATAAAGGTATTGAAGGGTTGTTTTTTTGGAAATATATTGAAGGATAGTTATGACCCATTGATGAACTGAGAGAGACGTGTGGCTCCATTCAGAGGGGGCATCTGCATTTTGGTATAGTTTGAAACTCATGTTTTGGCGAGTTCAAGAATTCTTCTCTGCCTATTTAAGGGACAGATCCTCATGCCGGTTTGGGGCTCTTTTTAAGAGGAGTTCTCACATTTGTTTACCGGGCAGGAAACTCAAGGACATTGATCATGAATTTTTGTGACAACACATGGAATCTTCATTTGGAAGGATATTTTAATATGCAGCAGTCCTTAATACATTCGAGACGTGTGTGCCGGACACAAGATGGCTTGGTGTGGGTAGGCATCTCCTTGACAGTCTGGCTTGTTTATGCGTAGATTAAACACAATCAAATAGAGGATGCAGCAACCATTTGGGCATGCCTACTCATATGGAAGAAGAATGTGCCCTTAAAGGTTCAATTTTTGGTTGGTTGCTCTTTGTGCACAGGCTGGTGACGCATACTGTCTAGAAGAGAATATTCCTGGAAGTCTTGATAGAGTGCACTATGTGCACAGGACCCAAAGATGATAGTTCTCACCTGTTCTTCCTGTGCCCATTCGCTTGGGTTATATGGGCCAGACAAAAGATCTTATGGGTGGATGTCATATCAGAAGAGGCCTTTTTGGGCTCTCATAGGGGGTAGGCATTTACAGGATACAGGTGGAGGTAATGCTCTTTGTGGTGCTATTGGCAATAAAGCTGGACTATAATGAGATTATTTTCAAGGAAAAGGGTGGGGTCAGTGGAGGCATTGGTCACCTTGTTGAGAGTTTTGTATCGTGATGGTTTAACAGGTTGTGGGTTGTGGGGAGGGGGATATATTAAGATCACCAATCTTCGTTGATCTCCCTTTTGCTCTTGAAAATAAATCTAATGCATGCAAACTATAAAGACTATGCTACCTTAGGATCATATTTTTCTTCCTCTGTTACTTCCCGTCATTGGAATTAGTTTTCTGATCCAGAGATGAGAGCTTTTGCTTCAACAATTTCTATTTTATTTTCCTTAAATCTTCTATTTTATGCTGCTTCCTTCTGCTTGCAGAAACCTATTGGCATTGTTTCTCTCTTGGATGAAGCCTGGTAATTCCCTCATCTTTTTGAATTTTTAATGTCTCACCTAAAAATGTGCCTTGAATCATTTGCTTTTATCGAAAATTCTACAGCATGTTTCCAAAGTCCACCCACGAAACATTCTCAACAAAATTGTTTCAGAATTTTAGAGGGCATCCAAGGTTGGAGAAGGCCAAATTTTCTGAGAGTGACTTTATTCTGTCACATTATGCTGGTAAGGTAAGTCATATTTTGACGGAATCTCTGTTGTCACATGCTGAAAACAGTCATGTTTATTGGTTTGCGTTGGAACATCGTTTCCTTTTTCAGGTCGCATACAAAACAGAGGCCTTTTTGGAGAAAAACCGTGACTATGTTGTCATAGAGCACCACAATTTGTTGTCGTCATCGCAATGCACCTTTTTATCAACTCTATTTCCCAAGTTTCTGGAAGATTCGAGATCCTCTTACAAGTTCTCTTCTGTTGCTGCAAGATTCAAGGTAACGCTAGTGCATTGTTGGTTATTTATCTGTATTCATTACTTGTGAAAATATGCTAAAATGAGTTCTTAAATAATTGCTATGGGGAATGGTGGTTCTAGAAGATCAATGCAGTGGATTATTTGCTTCTCACTTCAATCTATGCCTTATCATGGTCGAAAAATTATTTAGTATATGGTTTTGTGCCTCTGTCAAGCAATCCTATGAAAAAACTTATGGTAGTTGACTGTCAGAAAATTAATTTTGATGACAGCAAAGATCTCATTGTACTTAGTGTACTTACATTGCAGCAACAACTTCAAGCACTGATGGATACACTTAACACAACAGAGCCTCACTATATTCGATGCGTTAAGCCCAATACTGGTAATCGTCCACAGAAATTTGAGAATCAAAGTGTCTTGCATCAGTTGCGTTGTGGGGTTAGTACATCTATATTGTCTTCTGAATCTGTGCATGAAATGTCAGTCTCATTGAGCATTACTCTTACTTTTTGATGTTACTATCTATGTTTTCTGGGTTAAATCTGAGCTTTGGGCTTTGAATAATCAGACCAGGCTACAATAAAACCCAGATAGGGCTTTGAGGAATGTGATTATGTGCCCACAACATGGAAGAAAATGTCCAGACCTAGAGTTCTGGCATAAATATCATTTATTTTGCATTTTTCTCTTGTTCTTAATTAAATTGGTGAAATTATATGGACCACGTTGAATCTGATAGTTATGTTTAAGATCCTACCACTTTTATTTTCATTTTCTTTATCAGTTGAGAAGCTCTAGCAGTGAAGAGTTCTGTGCATGAGAAACCCTAAAAGAGGAAAGCTGGAAAATAGTTTTTCCTTTATCTCACGATAGGGTAACTGCCCCTTTTACATGGATATCAGATTACCCAATATCTCACTTATTAGTGATCCCTCCATATAAGGGTATAAAGGCAAATAAGAAAGGATACATAAAAAATGTAAAAGTACAGGCAGGCATAGGACTTGATAACATGCCCGCTCAAAGTGGTGCATGAATATTTTCCAAGCCCAACTTGGAGATCAGTCGCTTAAAGGCTGGTCCAGGCAATCCTTGGTGAAGATATTGGTTGTTTGATCTGAGGGGGGCGCATATGAGATGTTAATTATTCCATTATCAGGCTTCTTGCTTATGCAGTGTTGGTTAATTTCAATGCGCTTAGTTTTATCATGCTGGACTTATTATCACAATACAGCTGGATGCATATATCCTTAATCATGCCTGAAGACTCTAGAATTTCTTTCATCCATTTGCCTTCAGATGTACCTTTAGCCAAAACCTAAGTTTGGCCTCAGCACTTGACTGGGACACTACTGCTGGCTTTTTACTCTACCATGTATCCTAGTTCCCACATAGAAATGAACAACATCTTGTGGTAGATCTGTGAGGTATAACTGAAACTATGAAATCGGAATCAGTATAAATCTCCAGAAACAGATCTCCACCTGGCTTGAACAAGAGCCCTTGTCGAACTGTTTGCTTTAGTTAGATTAAGACTCTGTAAGCTGCCCTTAAGTGCTCTTCCTTGGGGTATAAACTGACTAAACAAATTTACTGCAAATGCAGCATCTGGTGGTGTATGATTAATGTAGTGTAGCCAATCAATTAATCTCTGGAGCTGTTCTCTATTTACTGGGGCACCTTCCTCGCACTTTCCAAGCTTCTTGTTTTGATCACTTGGAGTACTTGCCTGTCTACATCGGAGTCTTCCACTCTCATTTAAGAGGTCTTGAGCCACTCTGATACCTAAAAAGTATTTAAGTTGCCCCAATGGCTTTATCCCAAACCTTGAGTAGAGTTGGCTGCCTAATTCCTCTACTTCTGTCTGGTTATTCTCATTAATGATTTGGTCATCTACATAGGCTAGAAGTACTGTAACTCCTTTTGGTGTCTTAGTGTTTTATGAGGAGTGTGTGGTCCCCATTACTTAGCTGATATCTTAAGGATTTCATGGCACAAGTAACTTCCTGAACCATGCTCAGTTGGACTGCTTCAGCTGACGCAGTCTTCTGCTGTCTACATACACTTCTCCCCTCTTGTATTGGTGTGAGGCCTGGCCGGTAGTTGATATATGTTTCTTCCTCTACGTCTCCTTGGGTGGAGTTGTTCTCTACATTAAATTGTAACAATGGTCGCTCCATCAGAGCATCTGATGAGAGAAGAATTCTAATGGTGTTGAACGTCACCACTGGTGGAAACATTTTTGTATAATCAAATACTATATGCTTGTATTTTTTGTCACATTAAGAGAGAAGAATCCACATGAGCTCAGTTTTTGGTATTTCCTGTGCAAGGGGTCATACAATGTTAGCAAAAATCTGAAAAGATCTTCTGTGATGCCTGGCGAGCTCCAAAAAAAATGCAAAGTTTCTTGATGTTAGTTGGAATTAACCAGTCATTGATCGTGTTCATCATATCTTCATTAGTTGCAACCCCACAAGCAGAGACCTTGTGGCCAAGGTATTCCAACCTTTCTTTGCCTGTGACTTATTTTAACATTTATGTGAGGCTGATTCTCTGCCAAAGTAGAGAAAACAATGTGCATATGTGACACAGCCTTTGACAGGGACAATATAAATCCACAAGCCTTTCTCTACAAGGGGAGTTAGAGTCTGAATCTACAGAACTAACCTCTTCAACCCTTGAATCTTTAAGGTATCAGGATGAAGAAAGCAAAGCTGTTAAAAAGGAATAACTTCAAATTATGTCCTTAAGGGTTATAATGGGGGCTTTCTATAGGCCTTAAAAAGTGAAGTGTTGTCCAAGTGACAAAACCCTTAAAAAGACAACTTGAAGTCTGGAAATACAACTCTAACACCATGCTTGTGTCAGGGACTAGATCTGACAAAACAAAACAGGTAACTTCTAAGCTCTAGAAAACCTTAACAGAGATATTCTGAAGATTCTGGGAACAATAGGATCTGACAGAATGTTTGAGTGTCTTTAGGTGATTCTTTGCAGATATTGTTAGCTCCTAGAAATAGTCCCCTGGCCCATCAAGCTTTGACTGGACCTCATAAGTGAGCTTTGTGGGTTCTTGGGCTACACCACTCATAATTGGGCTTTGTGGACTCTTGGCCTACATCAATATGTTTCTTGGGGGGTGGCATATTCTTGCTATGACAAGGATGTCATGGAAGAATACTGAAAAAAACTTGCAGAGATGAAGGTTGAATACTTGGTTCCTGAGGGATTGAAATGTCATATGTGCATTGGAGAATTCAAAACACAGGACTTTAAACTCATGGTGGCTGTCATTTGTCCTTAATGCTGTCTGGGGCATATCTTCGACCATCTGACAGACTTAAGATACAAGCATATTAAAATCTTTGTAATCTACACAGAACCTCCAATTCCTCCTTTGCTCAAAGATCTGGTCTAGCATATGTGATGTTGGAGTTTGGTTTAATCCCGGCTGCCATCAATTCCTGAACAAAGTTTCTCAATATTATTCTTATGTATCTAGGAATATCTGTATGATCTCTGATTGATTGGTTGAGCTCCTGGGTTTGTTTTGATTCTGTGGTCAACAGTGGGCTGTGGGGAAGACCCTCAGGAGCAACAAAGATCCAATAGTTTTTCCTCCATTGCTCCATTAGATGCCCATTATTGCTCAGCTTTGGGATGAGCATGTGTCTGGTGATGCTCGACCATGAAAGTCTTGCATCAGACTAGTTCCTTTTCAACATTTTCAAGGGAAACCTCTGTTTTCTGTTATTGTGGTTCTCAAACTGTGTATAATTTTTCTTTGATCAAGAACTTCATAATCAGTGCCTTGAAGTGTTCTTGTACTCATCCCAGTGTACTTAGCCATTACAGTTTCAAGTGTAATGTCTATACTGTTCAAGTATAATGGAAGGACGTCTCGTGTTAATGTGAGGTCTTGCATTGCAAGGGCGACATTATGGTAGATATTGCTGCTCTGAACTGCTGGACCATTTTTTTAGGCCCTGAACGACTGAACCACTTGACCATCATGAAGAATGAAGTTGTTTCCTCCCTAACAGCTAATAGTGAGGTGAAGGTCATGCAAAAGCTTCATGCTAATGACACCTCTAGAGTTGTCCTTATCCCTTGATTTCTGGGTGGATCTTCTCATAAATCCTTTCAAAGGATTAAAGGAAACATGTGCAGTGCTCAGCATCCCTTGCATCAACAGCTTATTGCCCATTGGTGCCCCAGTTCACTGTTACCTGATATATCTCCTCCAAGTCCTCATCGTGGATCATAATAATGTTGAGTTTACACTTACATTGTGCCTATCTATTTTTCATCACAGTGAAATCACATGCACTTCTCCTTGTGTGTTTGGAACTCCGCATCTGTCAAGCAAACCTGTCTCCTTGAAAGAAAAATTGAACCAGCTAGTTGGGCTACAATATTGTTACCCTGAACAAAATTCATGACAGTAGAATGATACAACCCCGAATATTCCTTTTTGACTGAACGCAGTGTTGTAAGTGCATAAAACTGAGTAGATCTGATATCTAAATGTCAGATATACCATTGTATTTCTCTATTTTCTTGTAAAATGAAGATGAGAGTTGTGTCAAAGAATTAGAGAACTTGATTGTCGCTTGTGAGTTGCATTGCTTGGTGGATGAGCAGTGGCTTCTTAATTGACCTATAAGAAGTACACCTAAGAAGGAAGGAAGAAAGAAGAAACAATAAAGAAGAAAGAGAAGAATCTGTTCCTCTGACTGATTCCTTAGTACTGTGGATTCTAGATAGTTGTCAATGATCCTTAGTGCAGTGGATTCTAGATCCTCTCATCGCCCTCCCCAGAGACTTGTCAATGATCCTTAGTACTGTGTGAGTTTCTGGGTAGGGCGATGAGAGGATCTAGAATCCACTGCACTAAGGACTCAGTTAGCCGAACAGATTCTTCTCTTTCTTCTTTCTAGAGTCCACTGTACAAATGAAACTATTTTCTACGCCATGCATAGGCACAGAAACCCCTTCAAAGCCTTCAGCAGGCACTAAAAATTTGGCAAGCACTAAAAAAAATTGAGCCTTGGCAACTGATGCTATTCCTTAATACAGTGGATTCTAGTTTTTTTCCCTGCCACTCCTCATTCATTGAGCCCCTTATCTGTAGAAGATGCTGGCAGTTACTTGCCAGCATATCCTATATTTTCGTTTCTCTGTTTCCCACTAAATCAAAACTTGGAAAGGTTGTTCTTGGCTAATCTGTTCCCCCTTTCTTCTCCCTTCTATTTGTGATGATCAACTGTGTAGCAAAATCCAATATGAAAACCTTCTATTTGAGCTATCATTCTATGTTATAATTGGTCTACATCTTGTATATCTGATGTGTGAGTGCTCATTTGCAAGCCATTGTCTTTTTTCACCCTCGTTTTTCATCCAGGGTGTTCTTGAAGCAGTCCGTATAAGCCTTGCTGGGTATCCAACTCGAAGGACCTATGCTGAATTCGTGAATCGTTTTGGAATTCTTGCCATGGACTTGATTGATGCAAGGTATTTGTTCGTATTCAAACATATCTCCAATTATATTTTTTTTAGTAGACATTTTGTTCAATTACATCAGTTGTCAATGATCAATTGTCTTTTTTGAAAAGAAAAGATAATTGATCGATTGTCTTTTGATTGGTGTATTGTTCAATGCTCGCAAAATTTTTAGTGCCTGCTCAAGGCTTTGACAGGGTTTCTGTGCCTATGTGTGGCATAGAAAATAATTTCATATCCATTTGTAATCTCATGAATTTCAGATACCATGTTTTCAGCTTTCTCAGAAGAACATCCATTTATTGATTTTTAATCATTGACTATAATGTTCATGAGGCTCAATCAACAGGCTTTGTCATTTAAGATGTATTTGATTACGAGGTATTCATTTTGACCTTTATCTCAGAATTTTTGGAAGAGAAAAAGATTACCTTTGAATGACTTGAAATCCAACTATCTTTGGTATTCATATTTTTGCATGTTTTGAACTCTACATGGTGCTTTAACATTGATCTGATCATTGAGAGGACAGTAGAAGGTATCAGATATGCTTCTTTCCTCGAGAATTGGAACATTCGATTGTAAGCATTTCCTGTCACTTATAAGATCAAGAGATCTTCAGGACTTGTAGAAAACATCACTTACAAGTGCAGAGACTCTTAAAAAAGGCCAAATGGGAATGAAAATAGAAAGACTGTCTGACTGTAAATTGAAGATGTGTGTCAGATGCAACATGTTCTTCACTGTTCAGATTGTCCCTGTAGCCATTCAAGAGTAGCTCCTGCTCTTCTTTGCAAAGGATGCTGGTCATCTTGGCCCCTGGTCTTATGGTAGGATCTTGTCCTAACTGAATTCAAGAAAAGACCAAAACACACTTACCGATCCAACTTGTCAGTAATACGCATACAATAGGGTAGATTTCCCCTTCTTGGTAACTGAGGATCCACTCTCTTGCAAAGAATTGCTCAGAGAAACCTTGCCGAATGCAGGGCCCTTTTTCCTGCAATAGCTCTTCCTCCCCCGTCCTTATTCCTTTTGGCCTTTTATGACCTCCCCTCGGCCAGGTCAGCAGACCTGGCCTCTATACTTTCTCCTATTCCTGTCTCTTGTCCAGGTCAGCAATGCCTGGACAGCTAATTGGGCCTGTCTCATAGTCCGCATGCACCACTTTGTTGCCCTTTCTTCTCTTACTTTCATAGACTCTAATAGGGACTGTATCATCTTATTTATAAACATCTCCCTTGTTAACATCCCACTCTCAAGGTATGTATCTCCTATTTTTTTTCACCACATGTGAGTTCCTGGGCTGTTTGTTTGCTAACTTGCTTTGTACTCCAGTTCACTTTCTGCCGGCATATGATCAGAAACTGGTGCTTCTATTTGTCCTCACATGAGTTAATAGTGGAATCATATCAATACCTGGTGAAGAAAACGTTAACATCCTAATTGTCATTAAGAGTATTCATCTTCTTGAGTTAATTTTGCATCTGATGGCTTTCACTTATTTGTGTCTTTACTGGTAATTATTCTTCTATCAATTTGCATGATGCAATCTAAATTGCACGTTTTTCTCTCTAAAGGAAAGAATTTAAAGGACTAAGTTGACTATTCTTCATTTCTTATTCGTGATCTTTTACTTTGTAAGTTTAATTTAATGTCTTGTTTTCTGTTGAAGACATTTTGGCTTTTTGGGTTCTTGCAGCGACGATGAAAAGGCATTATCAGAGAAAATTATGTTGCGTATAAACCTGAAGAATTTTCAAGTGAGTGTTACTAGGATGTTGTTGTATGCCTTCTCTTTCTATTTTCTACTTGCATTCGGTTCTGTAACTGGTTAGAGCATTAAAATCATTTTTTACACTCATCCAATCAGCCAGATTTTTATGAATTTATTCCACGCATATCTGATCAGTTTGATGATGTTTTTGTGTTTTCCATTGGCACATGAGACCTGTCTTTTTTATGACCTTTTGTGAATCAAAATTTCAGTTTTATTGTGTCCTATCTTGTTTTCACTGGTCTTTGCAGCTTGGCAAGAACAAGGTGTTTCTTAGGGCTGGTCAGATTGCAGTTCTGGACTCGCGTCGGGCAGAGGTACTGGATAATTCTGCAAAGGTCATCCAGTGTTATTTTCGAATGTTCCTTGCCAGGAGGAACTATCTCAATGTCATCAGGGTCTCTTTGGTTCTACAAGCATTTTGCCGTGGTATGACAATCATCACTAGTTTTTATGGGGTTAACTGCTGATTCTTCTTTGTGATAAACAGATCTGTTCTTGTCGTTTTTCTATTCGATGCAACTACTATCTCAACTCTTGTAGTGGTTAATGTATTGATTAGTGGCATCAACTTAGTATATATTCCTGTATTTCTTTCAAGAGTACATGCGTGGGAGACTGTCAGCCCCCTGGTCCCAAGAACTCCTAGACCTCCTGCGCTCATTGGCAGATCTTCGACCGACTGCGTCGGAAATCGACAAATGGGTATGGGCTGGCTCATGCTTCTCAACTAGGGCAGCCTACGATCGGCTTGGTACTGGACCCCCTCCGGATCCGCCCTCGCTCTGGCAGTATGCGTGACCATTTGGAAGAGAGCTTCCTCTCAAGGTGAAGATCTTTGGGTGGCTCCTTCTTCGGAGCCGTCTCCCGACACGACACAAGTGCAGTAGGTGGAGCACTGGGGAATCGGCTACCTGCGCCCTATGCTTGAGGGAGAGGGAGGACTGCTCCCACATTTTCTTCTGATGCCCTTTTGCTCAGGAGGCGTGGGGATCAGAAGATTTTCCCGGCATGGACACCCGGTCAGCGGAGTCCTTTTGGGACTTCATCCGACACGGCCCATACCACTGTGAAGTCGAGTGTCAAAAACTCTTTGCGATCCTCTGGGCTATCTGGCTTTACAGAAATGAGGTCGCCTTTCAGGGCCGCCAACCCTCTGCCATGGCTATCATATACGACACCCGAGCATTGGCCAGCGCCTAGCATCAATGGCTCTAGCTATCCGGCCACTATATTTCATTCTTTCGTTTTCTACTGGCATGGGGGCACCGCTTTTTGGGTGACCCTCTTTTTCTCTTAAAGAAAAGGGTACATGCGCTCAAAAGATTGCCTTTAACCGACATCTAAATTTTACCTCAAAGGTTTACATGGCTTCTCTATAAAAATCCGACAAGATTTTAATCTGAGAGTTTTTTCTTTTTCTAAAAAGTCTTTGTTAGCTTCATGAGTTCCATCCTGGAATTTGAAAACTAACTGGAGAAGTTAGAGATTCTAACTTCTTAAGTGACATATGAAGAAGAGATAGTCCTCACTATGAGCAATGTTATCAAGGTTTTAAAGTATCAGCATAATTTGATATGTGAAGATGTAATTTATTTTTTATATTTATCTATGTAGAACTATTAAAAAATAAATTATCTATGTAGATAGTAAAGGGGAGCATGGAGAAGGTAGAAGGTTTTATTATCTATGTAGATAATAAGCAATACTGTGGCTCTGAAATTAAGTGCTCAAGTCTATTTAAGAGGCAGGGAATTTATAGGAATGACAAACCAATTATATAAGTTACAGAATGCCATTAATTTGAACAATTCATATTTTATAAATCTGTCTTTGTATCGCTTATAATCCCACAGTTGTTTGCTACTTGATTCATCCTTGTTTTCTGTTCTTGTGTAGGTCATCTGGACCGGCAAGTTTACTTTGCCCTGAAGAAAAATGCTGCAGCTGTCATAATTCAAAAATATGGACGACGATGGCTACAACAGAGTCACTTCAACAGGATTTATTTTGCTATTATAACTGTTCAGTCATGCATACGTGGCTTTTTAGCTCGTTCACAAGCACTCTCTTTCAAAAGACAAAAAGCTGCAACATTAATACAGGTTTTTCTTTCTAATCTGCATGTTATTGGTGTATATTTTTCATTCATCGGTTAGCTCGTCTAAATATTATAGAAAACAGAGAATTGAATTTTCTTGTGTACTGGTCTCTAGAACTACTTGAATTTTGGTTTTATAGCAGTACTGTTTTTAAAGGCTAATGGGCCAGACCAATAAAGAGGGAGGGGATATAAACAAATGTAAGTAGTCCATTTTAAGGGGCGTTATGAATTTTTTGTTGAAGTTGGTCTATAGAAGAGAGATGAAGGGAAATATCTCTTGAATGCTATTTCCAACGAATGGTCTGAGGTTTTGGCTGTAACAATCTCTGTTCTCAATGTTCTTGATTCTCTACCACTATTTCCAATGGTCTGAGGTCTTGGCTGGAGGATCTGAGAACATAAAACTCTTGCTGTAAATATGAATGTGTCTGAGTTGTGTTTCTTTCTTTAATATGCTGGCATTTGACATGACTTTCAAAAAGTGGATTTTGTATTTTATTTCATACTAATACTACTTACTTATTTTTTTTCTGGGATTTAAATACCCTTTTACATGCTTGATTTTGAGTGATTTAAATACCCCTTTACCATTTTTATGCATGATAGTGCCTATCACTTTAATTTCATCCATGCACGTGATTATGCTTACATGCAATACTCACTTTAGGCACAGTGGAGGACGTGGAAATTGTGCTCTTGTTATCGACAATATTTGCATGCTTTAGTAGCCATTCAGTGTGCCTGGAGAAGGAAATCTGCGAAGAAAGAACTCCGAAGGCTGAAAAGGGTACTGAAATATCTCTGATTTTTGAAAGGGAAATTCAGTGCTTGTTTCTTTTCTATTAGAATTGAGCCTATCACTCCCTTTTCTCTGCCCACTCTCTCTTTCTCTCTCTATCCCTCTCTCTCTCTCTCTTGTCCTGTCTTATATTCCTTAAGAAATATAAGTTTTATGATATTTCATTTAATTTAATTATGAAATTCTCTAGGCTGCACAAGATGCTGGCGCATTACGTGATGCAAAGAACAAATTGGAAAAGAAGTTGGAGGACATTTCGTTGCACCTTGAACTAGAGAAGAGACGAAGGGTGAGATTCTGATTTCATACAAGCACCATCAATCTTCCTAATATGATTTGTTTTTAAGCCCGAACTTTTGGTATCTTCTTCTCTCTTCTCTAATACATAGTTGTTTTTATATACTTATTTGTTTACTTTCTTTTTTCATACTTATTTGTTTACTCTCGGCATGGTGTCTGAAAATAGCTTTCATTCTTAGAATAGGTAAGATGACCTAGACTCACCTATCCTATGTGACACCAGTTGATATTGTATATCATGTAAATTTGAAATCTTTTCCCGCAGATATCAGGTGAAGCATCGAAGCAAGCCGAGATTTCAAAACTCCAGCAGCTATTGCAGTCATTGCATGCTGAGTTGAATACTGCAAATCTGGCTGCAAAGAATGAGAGAGAAAAGAACATCACACTTTCAAGGCAGATTGAGTTATCAAATGAAGAGAAAGCCTGTTTACGGAGTCAACTAGTGGAGATGGAAGAAATAAACAAGGAGAATGCACATCTTAAGGTAGATTTTACTTTTATTATTGTGTACATCATCTTAGATGTAACTCTTAATGTGCTTTTTCGTCTTTACAGGATCTTATTAGTTCCATAAAACAGAATATGCTAAAGGTGGAACTTGAGCTTTTAGAAAGTACAAAAAATAATGCTGCGACACTGGAAAAGTTGCAGCATATGGAGTTGGAAAATACCAAACTTCGACAGAATCTGCAGAGGTTTTACTTCCACGTTGGATGAATATTTAAATATACTATGTCTATGGTTTTCATCTTCTCCCTTAAAATTTCTCAAACATTTTGCTTCCTCATTGGAAAAGGCTGTTTTTGAGGCCATTTGATGAGGTTTATGGCTGATTATCAATTACAATTTCTCAAATCATTCTTTGTAGTTTTTCTGTTCATCAGATAATTACTTTCTTTTCATCTTTTAGGGTTGAGGGCTTTATTTATTTATCCATTTATAATGTTTTGTGGACTTTGTTAAATCAGCTTGACTGAGAAGGTGTCGAGTACGGTGGAAGAGAACAATGCGCTGAGACAAAAAGTGTTGAGTGTGACGCCAACAAATCAGCTTTCGTCTCGATCAGTTTTGAAGGTGTGGTGGAAGAAACGAATTCATGATCTTCTTTTTATTGAATTTTCTTAATCCAATCATCATTTCAATTTTCCATTTCATCATTCTACAATATCCTCGATTGCAAATTATAATTTCAAGATTCACAAAAAAGGTCATTAACAAATTTACGTGGTTTTTAATGCAGAAACACTACCACGTGCCCCCCAGTGCAGAACCTCAGGCTTTGTTTGTAAGACCTTTTTGAAAATAGTATCTCTTTTTCAAAGTTTGTTATATCTGATTTCTTTTTGCCTCATCTGTAGAATACTCCTGCGTCCAGCAGACATTGCAGCCCATATCAAAAAGATCGTTTAGTGAAGGCTATTGACAGACATGAGGTGATCCCGTTTTTCTCCTCTATCAATCAATAGCTGTTCTTGGTCTACCTGGTTCTATGTACAATAATGAATTAATCATATCTCTAGTCACAGTATGTATCCACTTTGCAATGGTAAAGTTTGTATGCATGTAGGGTCACCATGAATTTCTCTTGAGATGTATCAAAGAAGATATGGGGTTCAAAGATGGCAAACCTCTCGCTGCCTGTTTCATCTACAAGTTTCTCATCCAGATTCATGCTTTTGAGGCTGAAATGACGACAATTTTTGATGGCATAATTGAAACAATCAATGGCATCATCAAGGTTCTACAACTGTTCCTCATTCTAATGTACCTTTTTTTGCTTCCAAATCTTTCATTCGTCTCATTGACTCCCAAGTAAAGTTTTTCTGCCTTTCTATTATCATATATGTTCTAAGGTTGGAGATGAACATGATGTATTGCCATACTGGCTGTCCAATACTTGCGCGCTTCTCTGCCTGCTGCAGAGGAATGTTCGTTTTGATACCTTCTTCACTTCCCCTGCTCGAACTGTTGCATCTTCTCCTGGTCTTGCTAGAGGACGATCTACCCATGTACGTCTTGTTTCAATTTATAGTTTTACTAATTCATGAGATGGATATATCTTTTAAATAGTTGCTTTTAATAGAAATCCCAGGACAAGAAATACCGGCTGAAGCACTATGAAGAGAGTTCATCTCTGCTGGAGGCCCGCTACCCTGCTGTCCTCTTTAAACAGCAGTTGACGGCTTGCTTGGAAAAAATTTTTGGGTTGATTCGTGATGGGCTTAAGAATGAGATATCTTCGCTATTAAACCTTTGTATTCAGGTACTGCTTTTACTTTAAAAAAAATTACACTTAGGGGTTGGGGGTTGCATTGATTACCAAGATTCACGGATGATGTGAGAATCACTATTAGTGGGGCCCCCTGATTGCCATCAAGTAGCAGCCTGAAGGCTACTTGATCAAGGTGATGAACCCATCTTTTAATGAAGGGCACAATAAACATATATGATAATAGAAAGGCAGAAAAACTTGGTTACCAATTGATGGTGAAAGAACCCCTTAAATTTTATCCATCACGGTACATTTTAGATTATGAGCTGTCAGATATATTCGAAGATGGTTCTGACAGCCCAAATGAAATCCTCATTGGTCTTAATCAATATTTATGGTCAACCAAGGGTGATCTACTGATTTGTTGAAACAGCCCCAAAATCTAAACATTGATTGCACCCCTTTTCCCTTTTCCGTTTTGAAGCCTTTTTGGTCTGTAATTTTCGTATATGATGCTTTTTTTTGCATGTATCATGCCTTCTGACTGAAGGCTCCAAAGAATGCCAAGGTATCAAATGGGAGGCTTTCAAGATCCTCGAGTGGGATTCATCAGCTCATGAATAGCCACTGGGAGGGCATTGTTCAACTCTTGGACCAGTTTGTTGCTCGATTGCGCCAGAATAATGTCGGAATTCTTGTTGAATTTAATTGTCGTTATATGTGTGTCATTTTGACATTTTTCACAGGTTCCATCATTTTTCATCCGCAAGCTTGTGACCCAGGTCTGCTCCTTCATCAACGTCCAGCTCTTCAACAGGTCAGGAGTTGACTTGCTCAATCTTTTGTTGAATTTTAAATCCACAGTGATGTGATGACTTTTTTTTGCTTCTACAGTCTGCTGCTTCGCCGGGAGTGCTGCTCCTTCTCAAATGGAGAATACATGAAATCAGGCCTTGCAGAACTGGAGAAATGGATTGGCAACATCACAGAAGAGGTAACTCGAAACTTTAAATATCTTAATCATGAATCTGCCTGACACCACAACTTGGAACCTACTGCAGTTCTCAGGAACTTCATGGCATGAGCTCAAGTACATCCGGCAGGCCATTGGATTTCTGGTATTTGTCTAGAAAAATATCCGTGTTCTATTCTACAATTTAATCATGCTCTTTTAAAAATCAGGTGATACATCAGAAGCGTAAGAAATCTCTCGACGAAATCAGACAAGATCTCTGCCCGGTATTGCATCTCCACTGCAGCCATTATCAGTCATCCGTCTACTCTCTCTCTCTCTCTCTCAAGCACTCTCGATTCTCCTGTTTCTTCTTTTGGCAGGCGCTAACAGTGCGGCAGATATACCGCATAAGCACCATGTACTGGGATGACAAATATGACACACAGAGCGTTTCCAATGAGGCAAAAACGCACTCTTCAATCTTAGTCAAATAATCTGAGTCTTTGACTGATCATTATTTTCTGGCTCCAATAGGTGGTGGCCCAGATGAGGGACTTGGTGACCAAGGAGTCCATGGATCTTGCCTCCAACTCCTTTCTATTGGATGAGGACATGAGGTAACTCTCTCTCTCTCCCCCTCATCATTTAAATAAATTACAATCCGAATTTCCAACTTATTCTTTTTTGGATCGTTAGCATCCCCTTCTCCACAGAGGACATATCAAAGGCGATCCCAGAAGTCGACGTCGGGGAAGTTGAGCTTCCACCACTCCTACGGGAGCTCCCCTCGGCACAGTTACTTGTTCAGCGCCTACAGCTGGCAGCCCCCTAGATGATGGCTATATTGAGGTATGGTAAATCTCAACCATTATGTACATAAGTTTAGATTCAATTAATCCCACGGTCTGCATATGTATACAAGATATCTCTGTAACGTACACATTACATCGATAGGGTATGCTTTTGTCTGACGTCAACCTTGGCTATGTGAGTTTCTCATGAAATCCTGACCATGCATCCCCAAGTGACGAAGACCTTGTCGTCAAGGTCAACTTGTAAATTGATCACATCTGTATTTTGGTAAATTGTCAAATCATTGGCATTGCTATGCATTTTGTGAAATCTAGAGTTATTTAATTTGCCAGTTCATCATATTTCTTGACGGAATTTAAGCATCAATTTGAACAGATTCGGGCACAAGATTTCCATAAATCATTTGCAGATAAATTTAAGATGAAAGTGGCAAGATGATGAATGCTTATAAAGAGGACTAAATGACCTTTCCAATGAGCCCAACATTGCGTAAATTGAGCATGTATTGGTTGAGATATTGTACAGAGAAATTTGAGAGATATAAGTATCTAACATTATAATAAATCATCTATGAGCATCAAATTGATGGTTTAATCTTGTACTTACTTGGATACAGAGAGAGATTGACCCGATTGATTCCTCATCAAGACTACTCTTCCATAATCATCTTGATGATGTTCTATAGTTCAAACAATGAATTCACCACCAAAGAGAATAATTTCTTAGCAAGAATTAAGTTCTATGGAGGAAAGCAAAGAAAGATGAAAAGGTGACAAAGAAGAGCATTTAGGGTGATCATGTCATGTCGACTTGTAGCCATCCAATCACCTCATTACATGAGCTCGATGACCATGATTTGGCCATGTTGCCATCTTTTATGGGGGAGAGGGAGAAGAGAGTGCAAGAGTGAACCATAAGCCATTTGGGCTGTGGGATCAACTTTTGGTGGTCAAAACTTGTGTTTGTCATTTGCGATGTGCTCCATCAATTGCAAAAGCTCCATTGTTGAACCATATGTGACAATCTGATGAAGAGAGAGAGATAGAGAAGAATAATCTAGGAAGACAATTAAATGTTTGATCTATACTCTCTACTGAGTGCAATGAGATGAGGCCAAATGGTGTCTCCTGGTTCATTTCCCAAATGGCCCATTTTCATATCTCTCTCTCTCTCTCTCTCTCTCAGACACTCTCACTCTCCTGCTCTCTCTCCAAGTCAATGTAGGGCCTCCTCCTTCTTCCCTCTTCCTCTTCATGAAACTCTATGATTCCACATGGTTTAAGACCAAGTAATGCTTTGCTCACTTGGATGGCCAACTACCATAAGCGGTGCCGCCAGCAGCTATGCTTGAAAACCTCTAAACGTGGTCTTCGCTGGTGTTGCCCTTGCAATGAGAGAAAAGAAGAACAGTTAGGATGATCATGTCAAGCATAGCTTGTTGTCCACATGGTATCAGAGGAAGCTATGCTTGATGCAGAGTTCGCCATGATCTTCCCACAGCTTCTGCCTAGTCTTGCTGCCGCCAGCTACATTTGGGATGCAACACTGACCTGTTCACCGACTCCTTCTCACAAATGTTCGCTTGCTCTAACATCTTTTGCACCTGGCAGACTACATAAAGAAAATTAAAAACAAAGAGTCCATCGCAATGACCCTTTTCTCTATGCGAATCAGCCTTGGAGGATAATCACCATCTTGTTCTCCACTATGATCACTTGCATCCTATCTATCATTCCTTTTCTATTTCTCTTACTGCCAATTCAATTCCCAAGTCACATTTTTAGGGAATGAAGCTACCTCACTAGAATGCAGCTATGTACTTAAAGTATGCGACACTAGTCAAGTGGAAGACATGAGTGTTAGTCCCTTGAATAGCCGATGCTAAAATCATTACATGCAAAGGAGTATTTACCCTCATATACAAACCTAAAGCAACAATTGACCGTCATAAATCATATTTGGTGACTCATGGTTTCTTTCAATTATTTGGGATTGACTGCAAGGAGACCTTCTCTCCCATGGTTCACATAATTTTGAATGTATGCTTCTCTCCTTAGCTATAAATCAATAATGGTCTCATAATCAACTAGATGTTTTTAATGCCTTTTTCTACGATGATCTTATTGAGTGTCTTTAGGGAGAAATTGCTTGGGGAAACGGTTCTAGGGGTAGTTACCTAGGTATGCCATCGCCATCGTGCAATTCATGATTTGAAGCATAACCCTCATGAATTGTTTTCCAAGTTCATCTATCTTATTCTCTCCCAAGGGTTAACCCATTGTGGAGTTGATCTTACTGGTTTTCGATCATTTACTGATGTTGTGTGTGATATACTAGCTATGTGTGTTCATGACATCTAAGTCTCTAGGAGTGATGATGTTGATATTTCTCGTGTCAATATTTACTTGCATTCACACTTTACTAGTTAGGATTTGGGCACTCCAAAGTACTTTTTGGGCATTGAGTTTGCTTATCGACTAGACAAGTTAGTCCCATTGAGTTTGCTTCAAATGGGCTTTGAGTTTACTTTTTGGGCATTGAGTTTGCTTATCGACTAGGCATTGATGGAAATATGTCCTTGATATTCTTACAAGATCATAATTTTTTAGTGCAAACCCCAATCACCTTCCACAAATAGTGGGCCTAATTTTTGAGATATTGCTTATCGGCTTGTTGGGAAGCTCATCTATTTAACTCTTATATGTGTGGACATTGATAACATGTAATTTTAACATGAAATTATATAATTATTAATGCAATTAAGGCATAAAACATTATATTCTTATGCATGCTATCATTCTTTAAGTGTATATCTATCATTTCATGCAATTTTAAGTTATAATCTCAAAATGCACTATTTTAGGGATAACTATGTATTTTTAAAGAATATATTTTAGAGTAGATTATTCTCATCTATATTTCAGATTATAATTAGTTTTTAATGTTAAATAAGAAGAGAAAATACTTTTTGTATACTCATTTATTTTCCTAAGTTTTAATTTCTAAGAGAAATGAGTATATTTTTTAAATAAAAAGTTATTATCTTGTTATTTATTAAATTTATCTAACAAAATAAATTTGGATTAATTTGGAGTTGTATTTTGAATGTTATGAATTTTCTAATTTTGAGGGATTTTTCCTATTTTCTTATGAATTTATTTAGATTTATTTGAATTAAAAAGAATAAAGTGCGTGCACACACATGCGTATCTAGGTGCTCGCGCGCGCGTGTAAATGTGTGTGTGAGTTATTAGTGAGATAAAGCATCCTTTTCAGGATTTAAGCTACCTCACTTAATGCACACACATTATATACCCATTGACTCACCGTTATTTTCATCATGTGGGACTATTTTCTTTTGTTTTTATGCGCATGTGACGTGGCATGACGAGAAGCGTCCGATTCGACTATTAAATCGAAGCTGTCGATCTTCACTTAAGTTGGGGGGGGGATACGTGGCTTGTAATGATTCGCTGAAAAATTATTTTAAAATGATTTAATCTCAGCCGTTCATCTAAGGAGTTATAACGGTTGAGATTAAAACCACCCAATGGACACGTGGATGCATCCACAACGCAGATGCATCCACAACGTCAGATGAAGATCAAACGATAGACATTTCATAGCGTTTCTTCTTCACACGCGACGTGGCGAAATCTCAACGGTTCATCTTCGATTGAACGGACGTGATTTAAATATAACAATTACTCATGAAAATAGCAAGCTCGAATCTTTGGGTGAAATCCAATCCCCTCGCTTCACGCTAGGATTAAATGCCAAATCCGACGGTTACGCTCAAATTTGTCTATTTATACACATGTTCTTCGACGAAAAATGTATTCTTAGATGTTTCGAGCTATCGAACTGTTTAGACATCTCAATCTTAAAATCTCTTGCTTCCTTCTTCTTCTAGACTCATTTCCGCATCCAAGGAGTGGTTGAAAGTGAGATTTTTTTGAAAGAATAGGGAGAATTTACCTCTTGAATGCCGACGATTGATGAGACAAAACCGCGAGGTCGTCGATTTCACACAATCTCGTGTCAAAAATATTTCCAAACTTACCAATTTGATGAAAATTATTCAAATTGAGAGGTATAATGGTAAATAAGGGATCAAATCCACTGGGAAATAATGAATTTTTGATGTTTTCTTCGAAATTGATTAAATCGGATGATAAATCGATGGTAGAAATTAGGGAAAATGGTATATTATGAAAGATAACTTCAAATCGCTTCCACGGAATCAAGAATCATCGAAATTGATCTTGATTTTGCGGAGAAATTGAAGTTTGAAATAGAGAGATATTTTCAAACTTGAAAATCGTGAAATTGACCAAAATTAAACCAAATTAAACTTGAAATCCTAATCTAAATTGAAATTAAACATGATTGGATGATAGACTATGAAAAACCACTTCCACTAACCCCAAATAGCGATCAAATTAACACGATTGAACCGATTAATTGTCGAAAACGTGAAGAACGCGATGTGGAGATTCAAGCGTCGATTTCTCCTTCACTACTCAACCAAATCTCAACTTCAAGCACTCCGTGGATGTGGAAATGAGTGTAGGAGAGGGTGGAATTGGGATATTTGAGAAGGGAGGTGTCTAAACAGATCAATTTGCTTGATTACAAACTCGAATGCTTAGAACATCAAAGAACACCTCTATTTATACAGATTTTGGGCGTAACCGTTCGATCAAAACGATTGACGGTTACGATGGAACGGTCCATCGTGGACCGTTTCAGTTAAGTCACCGCCGTTGGATCTTGATGGACGGTCCGGATGAGGCTTGATGAGATGCGTTATAAAACGCATAAGTTTTCGCCCCTTGGATCGCGATCTGACGGTCCGGATGCTCCCCGCGCGATTAAATCACAACCGTTATAATCCCTTTACTAAAGCATGTGCGTTGATCAGATCCAGTGGACCGTGAGCTCACCCGATCGACGCGCGATGTTTCGCGCTTCGCCCGTTCCGACACACCGCGATTGGCCACGTCACGTGGACTTAGAAATCGTGTGGAACTTAGTTCCACACGGTAGAAATTAAAGGAGCATATTGGGTATATAACATGCATTGAATATAGAGGTTAGCTCAAATTCCCGAATACAGAATGCTTATATGTACTATAACCCCTATAGTTACGATTAAATATAAATATGCATGCCACATGTCACCTCCGCGCCACGCAGGCGCTCGCGTGGGCCCGCATGGCTCGCGTGGGCCTTGCGTGTCACGTCGCATCCACGTGGGTCCCGCGCGAAACCAAAACCCATTTTTGCTCTTTTTTTAATCGTTTTAATCATTTAAAAATCGTAAATAATCTCAGAAAAATCCAGAAAAAAATCCCTAAAATTAGAAAATTCATAACTTTTAAAATATAACTCCAAATTAATCCAAATTTCTTTCATTTGATCCAAAATTTAATTATCTATCATTCTAAAGAGTAAAAATTAATAAATAATGAGAGTTTTAATTACATTTATTCTTTAAAGAGTTTAACTTAAGAAAATGCAAATAAATGTCTATAAAATGATTTCTCTCATTATTTTAACTTTAAAAACCTCCATAATCTCAAGTAAAGATGGGTTATTAATTATTTATCTTTAAATCATTATATTTAACCCTAATTTAGAGTATTTTTTAGACTATAATGACTTTTTCATGGAATGATAGAAAAATACACATAAGTATGATAACATGCATGGAAATAAAATCATTTATGCCTTAATATGCATCAATTATCATGTTTTATCATGTTAATTTAACATGTTATCAATGATCGTCGTCGAAATTATGGAATGAAAAGCCTTTGATCAGGTGAACCATTGGATCATTGCAAGCACTATCTCAGGATAGATTATGTGTTTTCCTTGTAATCTTTCATCATGTATCATTAGATTATAATTTAGAATTGTAGAATAAGTTAATTTTAAATTTTATTTTGGATTTCTCTCTCTTCACCATAAATTTCTATCTTATTTTTACTCTTTGATTTCTCCGCGAATCTTTATCCAAATCAAGAGATTTTTATTCTGTAGATTCTTCTTTGAGTTCTCTTTCCAAATATATCAAAATCCTTGATTTCTCACCTCAATTCATTATCCGATTTGATCGACTTTCAAGAAGTTCTTCGAAAATACCTTAATTTTATGTGGATTCAACCCTTATTCACATCTATACTATCTAATTCATGACTATTTATCAAAATTGGTGAGTTTGGAACTTGTTTTGATGCATGTCTGTGTGTATTCAATGACCTCGCGGATACCCTTTGTTAGACATCCCACGTGCATGTTGCTCTTTGTGTACTTGCATATCTCAGGTTTCTAAAAATTACTAAACTTAAAGAATTCATAATTTCTCATCTAATAATCAATTTGACAATAATGTCTTACCAAATTTCTCATAATTAGTTTCTCTTTTATTAGGCCTTGAAAAGCAAAAACAAGTATAAAATAGAAACATTATGCATTTAGAGACACTTGGTTCAACTAAGAAAGTGAAACCAAGTTCGTCCTCTTCTTCTCATCTTTCTATTTTTCCGTTAGGGCTAATGATTTGCATAAAATCAGGGGGGTTGAAAATGTAAGTTCATCTAAAAAAAATTTTAGTCAACTCTTTGAATTTGATCTTAATATTTAGTGTAGTGGTCAAGTTTATAGGGAGGATGGTTGAAAGATTAAAATCAAGGAGTATGTTTGGTATTTTTATGTTTAAAAAACAGAAATGATCAATGAAACAAGGAAGATGTACAAGGAAGATGCAATAAATCAATCAAATGCTTCAAAAATTTGTTTGAAGATCAAAAACCGTTGATCCGATAATGGAAATGCAATTTATGGTTTGAAGGTATGAAAATGTGGATGAAGATATCAAGAAATTGGAACGTATCAATGAATAATGACCCTAAACTAAAGATTCACGATGAAAATATACTTTGTTCAAACACACCTTGGAGAGGTGATACATTGCATTTGGACTTGGTGTCTTGCATCCAACACGAGGAATAGATAGAAAAGAGAAGAAATCACTGGAAATGATGTTGCGTACATGAAGAATGATCGATTAGTGCCCTCTTTCCTCCAAGTAACCAATGCTAGAAGAACACAATGCAATGTTAAAAAACCTAAATTTTCTACCTCATAATTTGAATCAACCATTTGAAATTGAAGAGCTGAAAATGATGATCATGTAGACAAGATTTCAACCCCTAACTTGTTCGGGATCGTGAGATATCTTAACTTCAATTTGGACCATTTATGGGCATTATAAATCCTTTTAAAATCGTAAGATCTGATCGTAGTTGTTGATTTTCCTTAAATAAGGATCAAGAGGCTCAAATATGCGTCATGTGTCTATTCGAGATTTGTTGAGTGGAGAAAATAGCTTCTGTTGGATCGATGCATTCAAAGTAAGAATGCACAAGATTGCACCATGTATCATTCTTAGGTTCATCGTGAGGAGAGAGAAAGATTAGAGAAAATCTAGGATGTTGATCGGGTTGGTCCATGCATCTAGTGATTAACATTTTGCCATGTGTGCACCTACACATCACGACAGGTAAGTGATCCCTTGGACCTGGTCCACAGGATCGAGCAATTATGGAAGTGCCATATGTCCCTTCAAAAGAAAAATACTAGCTCCATGTTGGATAAAGTTTAGAAAATTATTGATTTAAATAACTAGGCCCATTAAAGCTATTAAAATAGAAAAAGGTTTTAAGACTAATACTTCCCTAAGTGGCACCATATGTGTACTGATTGGGCGCCATGTGGCGCCTCAAGTTCCTGATGCCATGGCACAAATAACATCGATTTTCAAAATTTTTAATTTTTGGAAAATCCTAAAAAATCTACAAAATAATTTAAAAAAATATGAAAAATTTAGAAAAAGGGATAAATGATAGAAAACCCCTAGAACTTAACATATTCATATCTTTTCATTAGAAAACTCTTTTTGGATGAAATTTCTATCATTTTATTCTTGTTTTGCCTTATTTTTTTATCATATCTCTTGAGAAAAAAAATGAGAATGACAAAAGGGTAATTTTGCATTCAAATTTATTTTTTCTCCTCATTTCTTGTCATTACTGATTCATGCTCATGATCACAAAACTCATGCACACATGATTAAATCATATTTATTTGACCTTGCAAAAAATCAAAGATCAAATATGTATCAAATTACAGGCATCTTATCAACAATATGCTATGATAAATGCTAAAATTTTACTGAAAAACATGATAGCATGCATAATGATGATGTCAATTGTGCTATAAAATCATTAAAAAAATGAATTAAACACGTAAAAATGCCTATTACTATCTTACAAATATGAAAGCACAAGAAAAAAATGTTTAATTTCAAAAATTTATGTTGAATAATTTCAAACACAATTGATGTGGCATGTTTACCCTAAATGACTGCAAAATGAGTAGGTGAGTAAAATGAAATGATGAACTCAAAATTTGCATTAAAAGATGATAATGAATATCATATTAGAAAGATTATGCATCAAAACAAGCTAATAATACAATTTCCCAATTGGATGGTGAAATAACAAAAGGGGGATAAATTAGTTTTTTTGTGTATTCATGTTATCTAGAACGTTTTATGAACTCATTTATTATTTTCTGAATTTATCACATTTATTTGTACACCAGATAAAGTTACACCAGATAAAGTTATACATTTATTTATACTAGATTAAGTATCTAAACCATTTGTGCTAGTCCTTGGAAGAGACCATATTTCTAACGTAGCCAATTCTCGTCTTGTTAGTTCCCAATTAATAATTATCAACTAGAAAGATCAAAGTCCACACAAGGACTTTTGAATTGACCGACTCAAGCTCTTGGTAAGTGACCTCAATCCTCTTGCATCGCTCGATATGTCGTTGTTTGTCTTGTCTCCCACTCGGGAACTATACTCGCCACCCCCTTTAGGTTGGATTGCCTCTCCGAAGTCCTTGAGCCTCATCACCAACCCACACATGCTTCTAGTAGGTCCCTCAATCTTGATCTCAAATTATCTTACAAGGTAGATAAAAAATACAACTCAAGTTGGCTTTCTAGTCACATACCTAGACGTGTCCTTAGTCTAGTACTAACTCATTAAGAGTCCTACCAATATATACGGGTGATTCTTCTAACTATTCCAAGTAACTAAAACCTCACACAATATAAAATTAAGATGTCAAATTGAATTTCAAAATTAAAATTAATGAAGAGGAAATAAATAAAACAAATAAAATGAATTTCTAAAATAAATTCTGCTTGATGACTTAATTTTAATAATGAGATTGGTTTTGACTTTCTAAAGTCCTTTGAATTTTGAACATTTTACTTTGGCTCTCAACGTATTTGCCTTTGATTGTCTAAATAATGCTCCAAAGAATTTAAAAGTAACTAGAATGATCATCTATATGTGCATCAGATGAGGATTCTCAATAGGCCTAGATGATGAATGATGGATGAAACAAAATTCTTGAATTTTGGTCCTCAATAAAGATCTTAATCAAACATGAAAAGCTCATTCAGAATAAAAATTAATAATTAGTTGAATATCAATCTAATTACTTCCTAAAACTCGAATAAAAAGGGAACCACCTAGAATATGCGTAAAGCTCTCTTATCTGACTTTAAACTCAATCTCTATATGGATGTTAAATGATCACTATGATAGCCTATTAAATCACTTAAATTATAACTTGAAACATCAAAACAAGATCAACTTGATAAATCAACCTCCAACTTATTGAATTTTATTTTAGTCTTAACCATATATTGATCTTGACTATCACGTGATAACTTTCTGAATTGATATAAAATATAACTGAGAATTAGTGCCCTTTGCTGCTGTTAGTGCCCTTTGTTGCTGCTGCATTGCCTATGCCCTGGCCCTTGCCACTCTCAGCCATCCCATTCACATAGCTTATGCTTTCATTAACTTGGTGTATTTACTTACTGATGGAGAATTATTTCAAAACATGAACACAAGGGTTCCAAGTGAACCTAGATATAACCTAAGGAAGAGATCTCATCCTCAACAGCAACTTGAAATTATAATCCTCCTTACTCATGAGTTTGAAAAACTCACCATCCACTAAGTGAAATGAAGAAGACCTCTCTAAAACATTGAAAGAGAGTGTATATTTATAAGGGAATTATCTTCCCTCCTCCTATTTTACACTGATCCAAAGATTGACTTGGTCAAAAGAAATTAAAACCTTCCTCCTTAGAACACTTAGAATTCTTTGAGTAGACCAAGTCAACCACCCTTACCTTGATATAGGTTCCTTAATTTCCAAACCATATCCACTATATCATAGGTACCTTGTATAGTTATAAGTAATGATCTCAAGAAATAATAGTAGGAACCTCCTTGATTTCCAATTCTTCTTTCTTTGAAGACCACCTATAGTTAGAATTTTTAGGAGAGATCTAATGGAAGAATCTATCTTCATATTTTACCTCAAAGCAAAGCCTTTGCATGAGTAAAATCATGCATTTATCAATATGAAGAATCTCTCAACAAAGAAGACTATGATTAAGGTAATCGGCATGAAGACCACTCAAGATGACAATTCAGTATGAAGGAAATTCAAACTTGAAGAAAGCCACCCCAAGAATCATTCTCCAACTTATCCAAGACCTCCAAGAAAATTTCAAAGCCTACGATCCAACATATCTTATCCTTCAGCCATTGTTTCAGCAAAGAGAATTACCTCCCATCTCAGTCATCAGCTATCGTGAAACCAATGAAGACTTAAACTGAAAATGAAGCGGAGAGCCTCCACGAGAATGAAGCTAGTCATCTGCCATAAGGAGGACAGACACGAGGGTCGATCCTCATCTTCTCTCCTTTTAAAACAACATCTTACAGTTAATGAAGACATTGAGGACATCTGAGGTCTACTACAAGAGGAAGACGATGGTTCCACACGAGATCACACTTCAAAAGTAAAGGGTCTATCTGTCATTACTTTCTCTACCGAAAGACCGCAACAGAAAGGCAAAGTCAAAGATCAACATAAATGCAAAAGGAATTATCCTCACCGGACTGAAATACTGCAAAGAGGAAAGCATAAGGCCTCAAACACGACGCTGACCCACCACCCAGACGACGAAAACGTCATCAGTTCTAACTAGTTCTAAAGGAGCAGCTTGCAAAGAAGTGCCGAAGGAATTCTCACTTCCCATCGCTCACCCGACTGATCCTCTCGAAGTCAACAGGCTAAATCATTGTCACTACTATCGGCAAACTATTCCCTACCCTACCTTCAGTTTACTCTAGCGAATAAAAGAAGACAAGAGCTCGGTCAACTCAGTCGCTATCTACCGTTACCGCATAACTACTTTCTTCTCTCCCGCTCACGGTGATGGAGGTTATCAAGAGATCTCATGCACTACCAGACGACAGATGACAGATTACTGATAACATGCTAAATAAACATTATAAAACATGATTATTAATGCATATTAAGGCATAAATGATTTCATTTTCATGCATGTTATCATATTCATGTGTATTTTTCTATCATTCCATGAAAAAGTCATTATAATCCCAAAAATTAGGGTTAAATATGATGACTTAAAGATAAATAATTTAATAACCCATCTTTACTTGAGATTATAGATATTTTTAGAGTTAAAATAATGAGAGAAATCATTTTATAAACATTTATTTATATTTTCATAAGAGAAAACACTTAAATAATAAATATATTTTTGAAATAAAATTTAAAACTCTCATTATTTATCAATTTTTACCTTTTATAATGATAGATAATTAAATTTTGGATCAAATGAAAGAAATTTGGATTAATTTGGAGTTATATTTTGAAAGTTATGAATTTTCTAATTTTGCGATTTTTAATGTTAAAAATGATTTTAAAATAAGAAAAAAAGGGGGTTTATTCACACGGGGCCACGTGGATGCGACGTGGCACTCAGGGCCACGTGGCAGCGCCACGCGGACCCACGTGAGCGCCTGCGTGGCGCGGAGGTGACATGTGGCATGCATATTTATATTTATTCGTAACTATAGGGTTATAGTACATATAAGCATTCTGTATTCAGAATTTAAGCTAACCCGTTTATTTAATGCACCTTACAAACCCGATAAGTTCCCTTAATTTTCTCCATGTGGGACTAAGTTCCACACAGTATCTTGAGTGCAGGACACGTGGCTGAATAAGGATCGCTGGATCAACCGATCAAAGGATTGTCGCGCGTGGATTTAGTGGACTCGAGGTCCATCGATCATCATCAACACACGTGGCTTTTAAAGGGAGTTATAACGGATCAGATTAAACGCGCAGGGGAGTATCCAGGGCGTCAGATCGCGATCCAACGACGACAATCAAAAGCGTTTTATAACACTTATCCACGCGGCTCATCCTGACGCTCCATCAAGATCCAACGGCTGCGATATAATCGAAACGGTCCACGATGGACCGTTTCATCGTAACCGTTGATCGTTTAGATCTGACGGTTATGCCCAAAACTTGTATAAATAGAGATGTTCTTCCGATTTCTAAAACATTTGAGATAGAAATCAATCCAATTGATCTGTTTACACACCTCCCTTCTTGAATCTCTCAATCCTAGCCTCTTCTACACGCAATTCCGCATCCACGGAGAGTTTAAGACCGAGATTTGGTTGAGAAACGAAGGAGAAATCAAAGCTTGAATTCCACGATCGCGTTCTTCATATTTTTGACAATTTAGGTGATTAATTGTGTTAATTCGACCGCAATCTTGGGTTAGTGGAGTCGGTTTTTTCTAATCTATCATCCATTGTATGTTTGATTTCAATTTAGATTAGGAATTGAAGTTTAATTTTGCTTAATTTTAGTTAAAATCGCAATTTACGATTTCGGAAATTTCTCCCCACTTCGATCTTCAATTTCTCTATGAAATCAAAGTCAAATTCGATGATTTTTGATTCCGTAGAAACAATTTGAAGTTCTCTTTCATAATTTACCATTTTCCCCAATTTCTATCATCGATTCATCGTCCGATTTGATCAATTTTGAAGAGATCATCATACATTTCCTTATTTCCCTGTGGATTCGACCCTTATTTACCATTATACCCCTCAATTCAAGATATTTTCATCAAATTGGTAAGTTTGGACTTTGTTTTGACACGAGACCATGTGAAATTGACGACCTCGCGGTCTCGTCTCGTCAATTACTAGTTCCGTTAATATCCGTAAGTCCATCGTTTAGTCACCTTCCGATTTCTCCTCTTTCCTTCTATCCCCCTTCTTAAAACTAATATCCGAAATACTAACATCTCATACTTCCCCGAACGTTTCTCTCCACATTCTTATTATCTCTCTATCTCTTACCTCTATCCGAAACTATCCTCTGGCAGATAACCCCAATATTAATATTATCCACTATAATTCTTCTCCATATTAATCACTCTCTTCTCGTCATAATCATTCCCCTATCACTTCCTAATATTCCTATATTATCTCTTCTATAATCCCTATCTTAATCTCTACTCTATAATCTCTTATCTTTCATATACTCACTGCTATATACTTATAATCTTTCATACTATCAATCCTAAATTCCCTCCACAGTATAGAACTATCATAACACTCAATCTTATTCCTTACTTAAGATATAATAGCTTCTCTCTTATTATTTCCCGAATTCTTCTCTACCATATCATCCCTAAATTACAAACTTATTCCTCACTGATATCACTTCATAGATCCTCCATCAGATTGTAGGATTATTTTATAATTAAATTCAGTAGATATTCATATCTATTTCTATCATTTTCCCTCTCATATTCATATTATAACATCATCATCTTACATATCATCATCCTAAAATATCTTAC
This sequence comes from Lemna minuta, assembly GCA_024174645.1. Classification (NCBI taxonomy): domain Eukaryota; kingdom Viridiplantae; phylum Streptophyta; class Magnoliopsida; order Alismatales; family Araceae; genus Lemna; species Lemna minuta. Next base: position 2,334,095 of record CM044104.1, on the reverse strand, counting down.
ATCACTTACTCACCATGTCTGCACTCATGATGAGCAAGGATTTTACATCGACCTTTCCTTCTATGCCTCTCTCGCCTATTATTGCTCTTGTGAACTAACTAACATGAATTTCACACATATAATTTTCTATTCTTGAATATATTAAATTATATTTTGCTTTGTTATCTTCATGTTATCATGTTTTGATAAAATTTTTGCATTCATCATGTCATAACGCTCATAAGCTGAATTTGTAATAAATTGTAATTAATGTTATGCACGATTAATTTATGACCTTTTTCAAGGCCAAACAAGTGCAAAATAACCACTTTTCCAATTATTGTATACCTTGAAGGAAGGACAGTAGAGACAAAGATGAGAAGAAGACAAAATGATTTTAATGCAAATTTATTATTTTCATTTCACTTAATTTTGAATTTCAAGTAACATCTAAAAAAGAGGATGTTATAAGGATCAAAATGGCAAAATTTTCATCCAAAAAGGAGCTTTCTACGCAAAGATACGATTATTTTATGTTTAAGAATTTTTCTAGAATTTTATTCAATTTTCATTTTTTTCATGATTTTTAGTGAATCTTATTAATAATTTTTTGAATTAATACAGATTTCTAAAATGAAAAAAAAAATAAATTAGGGCATGCTCATGTGTCGACATGTACATGTGGCGTTACAAGGCAGCGCCATGTGACGCATAGTCAATGCTTGCATGGTGCCATCAAGGGGAGTATTTATTTTAATTGTGTATTAGGCAGCATGCTCATCGCTTATGGTCCTTAATGGGGCTTCTTTTTAAACTTCAATATTCTTTTTTTCATATTTTCTATGTAGGACTAACCTTATTTTTCTCAAAGACACGTGAGATCACAGAAACCACTTGATCTCTTGGAATGGGTTTATGAGATTTTTGATAACATGCAACTTATACTTGTAATTACATGATTATTAATGCAAATTAAGGCATAAAACATTCCATTCTTATGATTGTTATCATAATTTGTGTACCTATTCATCATTTTAATATAATTTAAATTATTAATCTCAAAATTTATTATTCTACAAGATAATAATGCATAATTAAAGTTAAAATTTTGAAGTGGATTATTCTCATTTATATTTGATATTATAATTAAGTTTTAAATGCAAATAATAAGAGAAAATATTTTTAAACACACTCATTTAATTTTCCTAGTTTTATTATTTAAAGAGAATCAATGTATTTTTTTATTTATAAATTTATTCTCTCATTAACTATAGAATTAAAATGTATAAAATGATAATTTATTTAATTTCTGATTAAAAAAATGGATTAAAAATAATTAAAATTTAAAAGTTATGAATTTTCTATTTTTTTGGCATTTTAAATGTTTTTATATGAACTTATTTTGAATTTATTTTAATTAAAAAAATTATAAGGCTTTTACGTGCATGCTGCCGTGCCTAATGATGTGAGTTGTGTACTTGCATGTCGCCAGATGGTGGCTTATGCACGTGCCATGTGGCACATGCATGGCACACATGTGGCACACATGTGGCACACATCATTAGTGTTAAGCTTTTAAGTGTATAAGCTGGCCTTTAGAACAATATATCTATTTCTTCATGATAAATCCCACCATTTTTTGCAATGTGGGACTATATTTCTCTCTAGTTATGTAGCTAACATGGCATTCTCAAGAGCGTCTGATCGGCGTGAAGAAGAGACAATTAATGTTAACCCTTCACTTTCACTTAATTGAAGGGGGTATGCGGTACACTCTGATTTGGCGACAAATCATATTATCTGAACTGTTTGACATCGGTTTTCATCTAAGACTTAAGTTTAACCAAGCCAGCTCTTTCGATAAAAGTCAACCGTGCTCTCTGTGGTTCGACCCGACCTCATCGCTATACTTGATTTATGATTTTTAAATCATCGTGAGTACGGAATTATAAATTTTGTTTGACCGACGATCGTGTGTTTCAATGACTTCACCAAATCATTTCTTCAGAGATGCGACTGAAATTTTCAAAGGGAGAAAGTCATTTAAGAGGGAAGGAAGAGGCAGTTGGTAGAGAGATATGGAGTTGGTGGCAAAGAGAGAGGAGAGAGAGGGAGAGAGAATCATTTTCTCTCCTTTGGTGGGTTTGATCGCGACACATAATGCGATCACGTAAATAGCCCCAAAAAAGGATTTTAAATTATTTCAAACTAATAAAAGTAATTATTTAAATTAAAATTTTATTTAAAATTCATTTTGACTTCAAAAGGACTAAAAAAATTCTAGAAAAGTCAGAATAATTTTTATCATTGTAGATCATGATAACATGCATTTGCAAATATTTTCATATGTATAAATTCATTTTAAATAATTTGGTTTAAAATTATTTGGTTTTATTGGATATCGTATTTGGTTCAATCAACTTTTCGTGGATATCGTATTTGTCAAATTTCATCAAGGTTTGACCCTTCAATTTGTCGTTTGACCAACTGCTGTTCAAAATTCAATCCGAAATTTGGGCATTGACTTTCAAGGACTATTACTACAAATATAGAAGGTAAAATTTGATAATTTTAGTATTTTTAGAACCTTTTGATCGTGAGCTTTCTATAGGTAATTTGTTACATTTGGATATCATTTGATAAGTCAATTTAAGGATTTTGACCAAAACCTTTATTTCGGTGATTTTTTGTCTATTGATTTTCAATAAATCATAATAAATTCAATTCTTCTCTAAAAATCATAATATTTATTCAATATATTACACTTATTCAACATATTACACTTCTAATAAAGGATCAATCAAATGTAATTTTAATCCGGTAATTATGAAGGGAATTTGTAAAATTAGGCTTGGAATGTCGGTGATGGAAAATTAATACCTTAGCTTCTACATTCATTCAGTCCTGCAAACATCATACTTTAAAGTGCTACATTTATTGCATCATTATGAAAATTTCATAGGGAGCCCAAGTAAGGTAGGACAGCTGAGGAGCCGCCGTCGGTCACCGACGGCGAGAATAAAGTCTTAGCTTTTATTAAAGAGAGACATAAAAATGGTCCGCCAGAATATGTAAAAATGACTAAATTATCCTTACCAAACTAGAAAATTAAAAAAACATTATACTTATAAATTTTATCAAATTAATATATGAAGAGATCAAAGATCACTATCCAAAAATATCAAAAGCTCCCACAGCTTCTGGAGATTTATGTCATTGTCGTACCTCTTGAAGACAAATTTGACAAATGAAATATTTCTTAAATCCGAATATATTGTGCTTATAACATTAGTCAATTTAATCATTTGTCCGTAATTGCAACAGTCAACGATACCTCTCTCTCTCTCTCTCAAGAAGCTGACCAGAAAACTATTAAAAATGGAGATCGTCTCCCTCGGCTGCACGTCAGCCGTACTGATTCCCACTGACTCTTTTAATAAAGGACGCGCATTACGACCGCACCGACCGGAACAGCGGACCAACTCCGCGCGTCCCTCTTCTCTCTCCATTGCAAATATACCTAGTCCGGATCTTCACACCTAGGAGGGCCCACTAAATCTACGGCGCAGGTAGATTGTCGCGCTGAACCGACGGAGCCGCGTCGTGGACTTCCGGATGGTAGGTGCACAAGCAAATAGTTTTAAATGACCGGCAAGAATACAAGTTCCTGAAGAACAGCGAGCTGAGGCAAGAAAACTCCGCGTCTCTGACGTACAGCTGGACAAGGACCTTCCGTGTGGACCTCAAGACTGTTAAGGCCATGGCCCAAATGCCTGGGACCTACGATAAGTCTGTATTCTCTCTCTTAATGCCAATTATGTTCGTCGGTGCGAAGTGACCGTCAGGGACGCCGGATCCAACGGGGAGAATCTAGACGCGTAGATCTGACGGTGCGGAAACAAGGGCAGAATCGGCGCAGTGTTTGAGAAGACGATCTTGCGGACTTCTTCTTGCTCTTCTGCGTTGAAAATACGGTAAGATAGAGCTAGGAGAGGGGCTGCGGGAGTTTTTCTCGTTGAATATTGGTTCATTCTTGCCATGGAATAAAGAATCTGGTAGTTTGAGAAGATGGGTAATCTTTGATGGCTTCTCTCGAAGGCGACGAAGGCGTCTCGCATTCTCGCGTGAACAGTCCGAGATTGGCGGCAACCATGACCAGACGCGGGCAGTCTTTCAAGCGAGGCATTAATGGCGGGGTTCCGGAAATCGAACTCCAGATCAATTCTCCCCGGTCTTCTAGTGAGAATCCGGGCAGTCCGGTCGCCGACGGTGAAGTTGGCGCAGGGATAAAATTGGGTCAGCATGGATTTCTTAGATTTCGCTTGACGGTGCCTCAGCTCCCAGGAAAGGGGATATTCAAGAAGTCGGAGGAGGCAGGTTTTACCCCTAGAGAGAGAAGAAAACTTCGGAATTTCATGTTCTGGTGCTTCTGCTTATTTTGCTTGGTGTTGGGACTACCTAAAATGTTCTCCGCGAGATTCGTCAGGTTCAGTGTGAATGATCAGGTTGGGTTCTCTATTTGTCCTTCTCTTGTTATCATGACCGTGAAGCTTTGGCAAAAAGTTTAAGAGCAAATGAGAAGCTCGGTGTTGGTTCGACATCTACTCATATTCTTTTTCTTCTGATTGGCAGGATAGATCAGAGGGCTACGTTCTCCGCGAGAAGGTCGATTTGCGTCGGGAATTCGAGTCAATCGACGGGACTGAGGGAGAACGAACACTGAAGACTGTACAAGATGCAAGTCTCTCTTTCTTTCGCACTACTCTCTTCCTCTCTCACCGAAAGTGGTCTCTGATGCATTTACTTTGCTCTTTTCAGCTCTCAGGCATCTGGGCGCAACCGGATAGGGGGAGTTTCGAGCAATGCATCGGACTCCAAGGACAAAAAAGCAAGTCTTTTGCAGACCTATTCCTTGAAAGTTACAACCCCGAAAAACCTTAAACCCTGAGTTCTGAACTTATCCTTGCAGAGCTTGATTCAAAGACCAACGGATTCTTGATGGTCAACGCCAACGGGGGACTAAATCAGATGCGATTTGGGGTCAGTTATGATTAATGATTCTAATTTAACGTCTAGTTTTGTGATGAATTCTTCTATTAGAGTGCAGATATGTGACATGGTCGCGGTCGCCAAGATCATGAAGGCAACGCTTGTTCTCCCCTCTCTGGATCACTCCTCTTTCTGGGCAGACGAGAGGTACACCAATTTCATTCTCTGGTTTGAAAAATATTGATCTCCTGTTCTTTCTCTGTTCAATTGCAGCGGGTTTAAGGATCTTTTCAACTGGAAGCACTTCATAGAGACGCTGAAGGATGAAGTGCACGTAGTTGACTCGCTGCCTGAGTCTTTGGCTGGAGTTGAACCTTTTCCGAAGACGCCAATATCTTGGTCCAAGGTAGAAAACTTCCATGAAAATTGAATATATGAGATCATGTACTGAAATTTTGAAGGGTTACAGGTTGGTTACTACAAGACGGAAGTTCTCCCGCTGCTGAAAGAGCATAAAGTAATGTATTTTACGCATAGTGACTCGCGGCTGGCGAATAACGGGATACCCAGTTCGATTCAGAAGCTGAGATGCCGGGTAAACTACGAGGCGCTGAGATATTCTGCTCCAATTGAAGAACTCGGCGCCAAACTTGTCTCTAGAATGAGTCAGAGGGGGGAACCCTACCTAGCTCTGCACCTAAGGTACGCATCATCATGGTTATCTTCCTCTTTCTATCACATTCATGTGGAAACTCTCCCCCTTTTCTCCCATTTCATTGCTAAGTCACCTAGGGTGCCCATCATTAACATCATCATCATCTCTCTCTCTTCTCTCTCTCTCGCGTGGGAACGAAACCTTCTTTGATTGACCAGTTCAGACTTTACCCAGTTGTTGACTGAATCACTCAGGCACCCATCAATTTCTCTCTCTCTCTCTCTCTATCTCTCTACCGATATATATATATATATATATATCCCCTTCTTCCCATCATCATCATATCGTCTATGCCCTTTCTCTCTGTCATGCATAGATTTCTCTTATGTAATAAACTATTTACCACGACACAAATAAAAAGCGTCAATTGACCCTTACAGATACGAGAAAGACATGCTTGCGTTCACCGGCTGCGATCACAGCCTAACAGCAGAGGAAGGGGAAGATCTGAAAAAGATGAGGTACGAGGTGAACCACTGGAAAGAGAAGGAGATCAACGGAACGGAAAGGAGGACACTTGGCGGATGCCCACTGACCCCGAGGGAAACCGCTCTTTTTCTAAAGGGTCTAGGCTTCCCTCGAAGCACCAGAATATACTTGGTGGCCGGAGAGGCGTACGGTAACGGCAGCATGAAGCATCTCGAAAATGAGTTTCCGAACATCTTCTCTCATTCGACTCTAGCCACCGAAGAAGAGATCAGCCTGTTTCGTAATCACGGAAACATGCTCGCCGGTCTGGACTACGTCGTTGCGCTTCAAAGCCATGTGTTTGTTTACACTTACGATGGAAACATGGCTAAGGCAGTGCAAGGACATCGCCGCTTCCAAGGGTTCAAGAAAACCATTGTTCCTGACAGGTCAGAGAGAAAAAGGATTCTAGCATGATAGAGAGTGTATACGTGTGAATCTAAAAAGGGTTGTTTGTGGTGCAGGGCGGGTTTAGTAAAACTGGTTGATGATCTGGACGAGGGGAGGCTGACGTGGAAGAAGTTTAAATCGAAGGTGAATAAGCAGCATAAGGATCGGATCGGAGCTCCTTCTCTTAGGCAGCCCATCGGGGAGTTCCCCAAGCTGGAGGAGAGTTTCTACGCCAACCCATTGCCCGGTTGTATATGTGAATCCCGGGATAAGTTGAGATGAAATATTCTTTCGAAGGACCCCGGAGATGATATATCGTGGGGTCCGAACGAAGAAGGATCGGGAGAGGAGAGAGCGATTGGAAGCGCCGTTTCCTTGTTCTTTTCTCTCCCTGATCCCTCTCGGGTTAATCGAACGAGAGAAGATCCTAGAGTGAGATTGATTAGCCACCATTATATTTCTCTGAACCTCGTAGAGAGCAAGTGGCATGCGTTCATGGGATGGAGTAAATGAAAAATAAAGGAAAAGAAGAGTTCCTACTGAATGAAGTCAAAACCAGGAAACCCCGTATATCCGCTTCAGGCTGGGACATGCTCTCCGAAGGTTTCGGATGTAGAGCGGGTAGACCTGCACGTTAAGAATAATTGAGTAATTTAGTTACAATGGCAATGACGATTATGATTAGTCACTGCCATCGAAGTTACCTTTGGGCAGTTAATGACGTAGAGAGTTTCCAGCATTTCGCATTTGGCGATCGCTGCTTCGACCGCATCTTCCGTAAGCATGGTGCACGTCTGGAGATTCGTTAAAATAAATCCGTCAAGGAATCTTCAGACACGTATAATGTTTAAAATTAAGAATCAAATCTTGACCAAGATAGTAAGCTAGATTACAATTAGTACCGTGAGATATAAGACTGACAATCTAGGGCAAACAAGCGTCAGAATCTCCAACGAACTGCAGTCGCTGTAAAGCAAAAAACGTCAACATAAAAAACCAGGTTATGAAAAGTCAACGCACGAAGACTAACCTCAGATTCAAGTAATCGAGCTTTGGGCATGCCACGTGGACCTCCTTCAGATTTGCCGCCATTCTCACATTCAGATGAGTGAGATTAAAACAGCAAGAAGTGGGAGGAATCACCAGTCTCCTGATGTTCCGGCATCCAACGCAGTTCAAGCTCTCAATCTGATGATCTTGCCGACTGCGATGACTTTCCATGGAAGTCGACCAGACGAGGTCGTGCATGTTAACGCAACCATTCAAGTTGACATGGACTAGATTTGTGCATGTTTCTAGAATCTTCTCAATGGCCTGCTTCCCCGCAGTCGAATAGGACAAATCCAACTCACGGAGTATTGGGAGAGCTCTCTCCTCAAAGAGAGCATCCAGAGAAGAATCAGTGAGGCACTTGCACGCGATCAATTTTAATGTCTGTACAAAATGTCAAACCCATGTAAGAAATAGATGAAAATTTAAAACCCGAGAGCAGAGAAACCCACATTGAGCTGAGAACATGTTTCAAAGACAGGCTGAAGATTGGTCAAGAAGGTGTACGACAAATCCAGAGTCTTCAGCTGTCCAAGCCAGACAAGAGAAGAGAGTGCTGTGGATTCAATGGATGTACAGGATGAAAGGATCAAGGTTTCAATCAACGGACAGGAAGCTGCCGTGGTGGCTAAGCTCTCATCTATCAGTTGACTGTCATCGGAAAAAATCAACTAATTAGAGAAAGTCAATGCGCTCATAAAAAAATAAGTCATGTTTCACCTGCAGAAAGAAGCATCTAATGATGTCAGATTAGGGCAGTTGATGGAGGCTTGGGACAATACACCACAGCCTTTAAGTTCTAGTCCCAGCATATATGGCGCCTCAATTCTGAGAGTGGTCAACTTCGGGCATATCCCTAGATTCAGAGACCAAAGTCCAACCTGTAATATAATGATTTAATCACAAGAAAAAACACAATTTTAAAAATTAGATATCTGATGCGCGAACACCACTCACAGGGCAAAATGATGCGTGTTCAAGATGATCGCATCCAGCTAAGTTTACTTTCTGAAGATTGGGGCAAGACAGCTCAAGAAGAGTAACAGCACGGCAACCAACCAGAGATAGACAGGTTAATGAGCTGCTGTTGAAGCCCACAAAAGTCAAACTCTGTAAAACAAATAGCAACAAATCGAAGCTCTGATAAAGTCCACAATAACAAGAATTTGGACAACAGAATTGGCTACAGTGGAACCTCGCAATTGTCAAGAATGAGAGATTTGAGCATTGGGCAACCGCCACCCTCACTGAAAACCTCACAAATGGAATTACTCAAAGACTCGCAGTCAGACAGGTCAACTTCTTGGAGATTGCGGCATTGCAGCAATAATGCCGTTAAACTCTCCTGCTTTTGTAATACCAGCTTCTGCAGACCATTAACATACCAGTGAGACCGATACATCAAAATCCCTTACATCAAAGATACTGGATGATTAACTCACCCGAAGTTCAGATGACATGATATTAATCCTATGAAGAACTGGGCAGTTAGAAACCATAACAGATGAAAGCAAGGGACACCGAAGGTTCAATTCGACAAACCTGCGAGTGGGTTTTCAGAAAATTAAAAATAGTATAGTTTCAACTTTCAGGTGAAATTTGCTTTTTACTTTCGGCAGTGTATGAGGCTGATGCTCTGCAAATGTGGGAGATCCAGAGTTACTGAAGTTAAGAGGGCGCAACAGTCAAGCTCCAGTGACTGAAACAATTTTAAGAAAACAAATAGGTAGGGAATACAGGCAACCAGAAAACTAGGTAAATATTCAAACCTCGAGCATGTAACAATGAGATATTGCGGCAACGGAGACAGAAGTGATGCCTTCACAGTTATGAAGCTTCAGATTTGTCAGCATGGGTAGTCTCACTGACTATCATCACAAGAAGTACTTAGAGCACTAGTTAATCCAGCATAATCAGCTAGAATTAGCATTAGACACAGAGAGAGAGAGAGAGAGAGAGAGTTTACCTCAAGTGAAATGTTGGGGCAAAATGATGCATCCAAGTGGTGGAGATTTGGGCATGCAAATGCTATTTCTCGCATTGTTTCATCACTGACACACCCGCAAAACGATATGTCCAGAGAAATCAGCATTGGGCATGATGTGGCAGCCGAACGGATAGCGGCATCGGACAGTTTATGACAGGAAGAGATATCTAAGAGATGTAACTTCGGAGTGATAAGCAAAGCCTGCGCCATGCTACTTCGCTTCAAAGACAAAATCTGTAACCGCTGGCATCTGCAGATTTGATGAACTTCAAGATAGTAATCTTAAAACACCTATGATGGAGAAAGAAAAGTAATTACCTGATTGAAACACGTAGAATACGACATTTGACAATTTGAAGATCTTGAAGATTATCATGATGAATTATTAGCTCTTGAGCACCACTGCCAAAAGCTGCATCGCTAATCTTCAGTGTCTTTAAAACAGGACAGTCAGTCAAAGCATGAAGGAATCCATCAGGTATAAGCCCTTTGCCCAAGGTCAATGATTCAAGTTTCCTAAATTGGTCCATCCAAGATATTAGATGGTGTTACGATAAAAATATTTAAAGAGGAAGACAACCTGAGGGAAGTCATTGCTGTCATAACAAGGACATCCACGTGAGAAGCACCAAGTACATTCACTCGAACAGCATTTGGGTAACGGCTACATATTACAGAGACTGCAACCAAATATATGAAATCTTTCAGACTTAAGAACAGTCAATACCAAAATGAAAAAGGTCACACACAATTCTCCTGCGAGATGTTTTGATCTTCAAAGTTTAAACTCCGCCAAAAATCTTCATGGGCACTAGCTATTTGCCATTGCTTACAAGTAGCGCCAGCTCTACAAATATCTTTATGATCCAAGAAAGAAAAAACCTACCAGAAACACCTTTCATCAGCAGCATAACAGAAAGAATCAAATAAAGATATTTTGAAATGGTTAATTAAATTACCATGTGCAACAGATCTTCAGTCAAATCCATCCTATGTCCACCGTCTTCATGGTTAGAAGCCTGGGAATCGAGCATATCAGTTTCCCAATCGGAGACGTCAGGTTTCCTCATGGGCATGTTGTCAATCGAATCATAACTGAGTAGCATCAAGCTTCCAGGTTCCTCAGGTATGTTCCCATCCATATATGATAGTGTGGCAGTCGAGGAAGACGCAGCAGGGTAACGGTCTTCTCCGTGAGACAACTTTGCCCACTTATGGGAATCTCTATCCTCGCCTCCCCAGTTCAACCCTAAAAGATCTGCTTCTCTCTTGGCCGACGAATTACCCAATAGATGTTCTTCCTCCAGATGAAAATGGCCGTGACCGTTACTTTCTACACCAGTCAATTTGCACTGAAGATCCCGGGTGGTACCACACGTTAAAGAGAAGCTCCGTTTGAGGACCCCGATTAACGAAATTCTCCACTTCCATGTTATCTTCACTTGTATCGATGTTTCCGCCATCCCCATCACCGGAAATCTCCATCCTCCCTAAGAGAACGCGATAAACCAAAATGCTGTAATTATCTGAAAAGAAAAAGGAAATCAGAGCCTAAAAAAGAAGCGATCGCTTCAAGAACACGGACAAGAAGCAGAAACGGATAGAGGAGAATATTTAACCGCGGGAGTGATCCTCTTGAAGTGAGCCGCGGCGCAAAGAAGTAGAGGAAAGTTGTCGGAGAAACGCCTAGGGCAAACCTCCAACGTTCAACTCGAATTAAAGAGCAATGGTTACGAATCAACTGATTCAAACGAAGATCTACAGACACTTGGCGTCGGGAGAAAGATCTCGCGCCGCTCCCGTCTGTCACGGCCTTCTTTACGTCTCCTCCCCCCTCTTCACCACGGCTACCTCCCGACAAACTTCCAGAACGGAGTTACAGACAGAGAGAGTAATTTGGCAAATTTAATTATATATTATAATGTCCATTCCCTAAGTCATATTGAATTGGGTCACCTGTCCGTCCACGTAAGCCTTGGGTCCCACTTGCATCGTTTCACGGGTTCACCCTCACAGAAAACAATTGTCGGCGAACTCTTTCCCACTTCAATAAAATGTGTGAATGAATGTACGGTGACTTTATTGGGCGGAAGGGTAACCCCCTCCTCTTCCGCATTTTCGCTGAACTTCTGCTTTTACCATTTTAACCCCCGAGTCCTTCGTATTCTTCACTTAATTTATACCCCTTAAATTAATTACATTTATATGAACCAATTAACTTGAAAAAGACAGCAGAGAGAGAACCCCGTTTTACCCTTTTAAACTTTTCAAACCCCGAAAACACCCTCAAATAATTATTAATCGAACCAGAGTACCAGACAAAGGGGAGAGAATCACTCATATTTAATTATTTCGCCGGCGACCGGAGCTTCACAATTTCGCCGCCGGTACCGTTTTTCGATCAAGAAAGGGATAATCCGTGAAACCGACGACGGGGTCCGGCGTGTAGAAAGTCGCCCTTTTATATGGATTCAACGACGCATCCACCCGGAACCTCTCCACCAGATCCGGATTCGAGATGAACAACCGCCCGTACGACACCAGGTCCGCGTCTCGTCGCGCCACCGCCTCCATCCCCAAATTTCTCGTGTAGCCACCACTGCACATAAACGTCCCCTCGTAACGCCGCCGCAAACTCCCTATCAGCTCCGCTTCTCTCTCTTCGCTCTCCTTCCTCGCCTCTCTCTGCGCGTCTCTCTGCGCGTACGCCGTGTACCTCGGCTGCGTCACGTGCAGATACGCCATCCTCCGCCCGAGTTTTCTCTGCATCTCGTTGACCCAGTCAACCACGGCAAACCCAAGAGCGGTAGGATTCGAATCGGACGCCTCTAGATGGTCAATCGCGGGCGACATCCGCACCGCCGTGCGTTCTATCCCTGCAGCCGCAACCACAGCACTCGTAACCTCTACCAGAAACCTCAGCCGATTTAAGATTCCTCCGCCGTAACCGTCATTTCGATCGTTGATTCCGTCTTTGAGGAACTGGTCGATTAGGTACCCGTGCGCGGCGTGGATTTCGACTCCGTCGAAGCCCGCTTTGATCGCGTTACTCGCTGCCCGTCGATAATCCTCCACGATAAATGGAATTTCCGCCGCGTGCAGCCTACGTGGCTTGGAATATTTTCCGACTTTGCCGTCCGGGAGGAGAATTCTCCACTGTCCGGAAAGCGGTTTGTCGGTAGAAGAGATCGGAGCTGCTGTCCCTCTTGGCTGGTACACTGCGATACCCAAAAAAATTCTATTATTTTCCGAGGGTCTACGATTTGTTCCCGATGATTGCAACCTTCGCTTGAAGCTCGACCCACGTGCCAGAGCTGGCAGAAGATGATTCCCCCTCGGCTATGAACTGCGTCAACGACCTTCTTCCAAGCCTCAATCTGCTCTTCAGTGTAGATTCCCGGGCAGCGAGGAAAGCTGAGAAGAAGATAGCGAAGAATACAGAGATAAGGGTAAATTTCTCGACGGAGAGATCTGATTTTGGGGATTACCCTCCTGCGGTGGGAGAGATGAGAGTGCCTTCACTGATGAGAAATCCGCCGGGGGTAGTCCGCTGCTTGTAGTATTCGACGTGGCAGGGCTGCGGAACCCCGTTCGGAGCTCTGCACCTCGTCATCGGCGCCAAGACGATCCTGAAAAGCGGTTGCAGAAGAAATTATTTCAGAATCCCGGAGAAGTTGTTTCGAAGAACGATCCTACTTCTCGGGCGAGGAGGAAGAACCTGTGGGAGAGATCGAGGACTCCCATCTTGTAGGAGGAGAAGAGGTTCGACTGCTGTCGGCTCGATGAATCAACTCTTGCCATCCCCGAGGATCGAATGGATACGCGGTAGAGAAACGTGGGTATATATTCTATTCAAGCCGACCAGAAAACGTGTTTTTTTGGGTAGGCGATTAGTATTGTAGAATCGATTAACTGATCATCGATGATGAGACGCACGTGTGAATCTCCTTCTTTCAACTCGATGCAGCCATTTCTCTCCGACGAAGGCCGACAAAAAGTCCTAGGGTTCAAATGAGAGTAAACCATTCCCACTGTCTGGCTCTCACCCGGTTCCGATCAAGACAAATAAAAGAGGGGAGATGATATATACATTGCAAACCTAAAGGCAGATGTTGAAAGGCTCAAAGCAAACATGGCCTCACCTCCTTCTCAAAATCTTGTACATTATTGCGTTACTTAGCTATCATAATTCTACTTCTTTTCAAAATTCATGGATTTTAGATTGCCGGGCCCCTGATTAAGTTCAACAATGGTGGAAAAAGATTTTAGAGATGGCGGGCAATTTCTACAAGTAATGTGCACTTGTGATGCCAATGTTTCACATGCGGACCATTTAAAAAGTGGTTTGCACATTCCAAGTTAAAAAGTACATCTGATATCACCACAAGAATTAGTCTCAAAGGGTTGCCTTTTCTCTTTGTGCTTGATAGTGATGGGTGCTTTCTGTATGACAAGGTGAAGGGCCAGTAATTAGACATGTTATAGAGGTTGGTGGATTCCTAAATCTTGATGAAGAGGAGAGCCTGTGCCTGAAATCACAAAGTTAAGATTCTACTGTTTCATGGAAACTAAAGATTGATACATTCTTAATTTTTTATCATAAATTCGGATGCTCTTCATGTGACATCTTTTTTATGGATAATATGTGGCCTATGAGGTAATCATACTATCATATATCTCGTTTATATTTATTCATTATTATTCTTGTGCGATGTTTAAAATTAAGGTTATGACCATATATAACGATTAAGTAAATTATGATGAGATTGTAATAAATTGATATCTAATCTTTAAAGATATGTTTTAAACATTCCAATTCATGGGATATTTAAGAAGGATGTCAAATTACTTGGAAAGAATAGTACTATCTGATTTGACTCATATGACTAATCCTGTAGCTATTGGGGTGGAGACACTAAAGATAGATAATCGATGTTCTTTGGAGAAAGAGTTAATTGAAATTGATCTATATGAATCCTTAAAATGACATTATACCTAAATTTCAATCAATTTGATTCCTATCATAGTTGAGTATGTGGTTCTTTGACTTGAGTCACCAAAGACATCTTGTAGATGGATGATCATGTTTTGATTGTGACTTGAGAATTCGTAGCCACGAGATCTATATTTAAAACATCGTATATTAGATATGGCATGAAGTCCTTAAAGACAATTGTGTGGTCAAGTTGGGATTGTCTGCCTTCGGCATTTGAGGAGATTGACTCAGGAAATAAGATGAGATGAAAATCTTTGGCCAAGGTAGTGGAAGCATTAGAGAAGGAGTTCTCGATGATTTCCTCTATGCATCAATAATAACTTGAGTGACTTATTAAGGTTTGATAGTTAACCATACCCTAACTAAACTATGAGTCTCGTGCGGATGAAAGGTTATATAAATATGGTAACTAAAGATAATAAGGTCCCATACATGAGTTCTTATATATTTTATATCTTCTAGAATACGTTGTATAGCTTGGCACTCAACAGGCTGGCAACTCAACTTATCAATTAAGTTCAATCAATCCTTTATTAATTAATCTATATGTTAATGTAGATAATTAATAAAGGTTTACTAATAAGGTGTTATTAGGGTCTATAAAGTTATTAATTAGTCAGATATATGAACTTAGAGGATCACACACATAAGGTTTATGGTTATTAATGGATATAAACATCATTATGAGGGTTGTTATGAAAAATCTACATATCAAATTTTTATAAGGGGACACCGATCAAAACTCATGATGCCCATGCAAGCCTTGTTAGAATTCTCTCTTTTCTTCTCTTTTCTCTCTTGGTGAAGAACTTTGAAGAGGAAATCCAACTATCTCGAGATCGTGTGGATACCGCTAGAGGCTAAACACTTGAATAGCTTCAAAAAACTTCTTCAAGTGAACCATGTAAATATGTTTTATCATACATACTAGATGATAGGATCATCTGTTCTTGGTGCCTCAATTTTTTTGAATATTCGATTCAATATATTCCATTGCATTAGATGTCTTGATTAAAATTTTGAAAGGCTTATCAACCTTAGATCCCAACACCTAATTCATCCTTTGAATAGCATTGGCCAATTAGAGGCTGCATGTTATCTATATTTAAAACAAGTTAAATTTGATGGATATGATCATGCCATATGGCGTGATCCCATAAATACGCATAAAAATCATTTAAAAATAAAATTTTAAATACAAAATGATTTTTTTGGTTTTTATAAATTCATTTATGAATGATTTTAACTTATGTAAATTCCCAAAAATGCTAGAAAATCTATCAAAATTAGAACTTCTTTGTAAAATTTTTTAATCATTTCAAACCAAGAGAAGTATTCATAAATATTTTCATATAAATAAATACATTTTAAACCATGATAAATATGCATTTGTGATCAATTTCATGAAAATAGATACATACCATGCATGATATCAATGAATTAATTTGCATGTTATCAATAAGTCACTTAATCATTGCATATGGTCTGGGAATTTTTAAATGTCACATAAGAATGCCAATGAAATAATTCATTTTGGTGAATATAAAGAATGGATTAAAGTATGATTGGCTAGTAGACTATATAATATCCATTGATCTCCCACTTGACTAAAGCCTATCACTTTTGTGCATCAACCCAATGCTTCCATAGTGACACTCAAAAACTTTTTGAGCTAAGGCTTATTTGGTGGATATATAATATTGTTGGTTGATAGAACTCTTTACATCAATACATATCCTCCAGCGACAATCTCCATAATCAAGCGAAATCACCTCAAAATGTTTTTTGATTTTTTATGAGAAGACTACTCTGTCTCTTGTACTATTGCACAATTGTGGTGGCACAATAGGGGAATATACTCTAAGATCAATGGGACGATGCAAGGTCTACAATGACCCTCTCCAACCATACTACTTAGTGACATCACTCGTAGTGATTCACTTTGCCTCTATCATCGAGTTTATTATGTTGGTTTACTTGGAACTCTTCTAAGACACTACTATTCCATCCAAAATGAACCTAAATCTAGATGTCGATTTACTATCATTTGGGTTTAACTAAAACTCAAGTCAATATAACATTCGAGCTTTAGCTCCTCTCCTCCACAAACTAGAAATAAATCCTCAGTGTTTCTCAAGTATTAGCTTAAAATTTTACACGTCAATTCATTAATCTTCGACGATTGAGGCATAATTCACATAATTATTATGCATGTTATCATGTTTTTACATTCAACATATCATATTATTCATAAGCAATTAATTTTATGTATATTTGACATTTGAAATTTTTCAAGGTGAAACAAGGATGAATTTATTGTGTTTGCATGAGTTTCATGATCATAGGCATGAACGAAAGATGATAGGGATGAAATCATGAAGAAAATAAGTATTTTTTAATAAATATTTTATTGTTCTTGCTTTCTTATATTTTAGTTCAGGTGATATGATGATAAAAAGATAAAAAAAGATCAAAACGGAAAAAAAATCAGTTACTAAAGAGCTTTTTATGAAAACATATGAATATTTTAAGTTTAAGGGGTTTCCTATAATTTTTATATTTTTTCTATTTTTCTGGAATTTATTTGAATTTTCTAAAAATTTTTAATGCTATTATATTTTTATAGATTTTTAAGGATTTTTAAGAGTTAAAAAAGAAAATAGGTTTATTTGTGCGTGTTGACATGACACATTGAAATGGTAGCATGGACACATGACAAAAAGTTATGGCACCATTTGGTATACAGCTAGCGCCACATGGTACTATCCAGGGGAGCATTAATGTTTAATTTTTTATTTAAGCATCATGTTACATCACTTAATCCTCTTAATGGTCTTGATATTGATAACATGTGATTTCATCCAATAATATCATGCATTTTGTGCACTTATCCTTAAAATTATAATCATAAGTGCATATTATCATGATTTTAAATGATTAAAATGCTAATTCTTTAAAAAAAAGATATTTTACATTGTGTTTATGAATTGATATAATTTTATGAACATTTAATGATATTGATTTGTTAAGAAGATAATCCTCTTTTTATTATAAAATGAAATTTCTATTTATTTTTCATTAAAAATGCATTTATTGACATGAAAATATTTATGAATGCATTATATCATGAGTTTTATCAAATAGATTTCTTTCTATGATGAAATTAAGATTTTTTTATTTTTGGGAATTTTTTGAGAATTTATAGAGGTTAAAATCATTAAGAAATGATTTTGTAAAATTTTGTGAGAATTTTTATTTTTTGATTATTTTTTTTAACGTGATGTGGTGGCCTGTGATTGACCGTTGATAACCTACAATTTATACATGTAATTATGTGATTATTAGTGCAAATTTAGGCATAAAACATTCCATTCATATACATGTTATCATACTTTGAGTGCATATCTATCATTTCATGCAATTTTAAGTTATAATATCAAAATGCACTATTTTAGGGATAGTTATACATTTTTAAAGATTATATTTTAGAGTAGATTATTCTCATCTATATGTGAGATTATAATTGAGCTTTAAATTTAAAAAATACGAGAAAATAATTTTTTTATACTCAGTTATTTTTTTTCTAAGTTTTAATTTATAAGAGAACTGAATGTATTTTTGAAATAAAATTTTATTCTCTAATAAATTTAAATTTTTATTTATTAAATTTAAATTTTTTAAAATGATAGATCATTTAATTTTTTTATCTAAAAAATAAAATTTGGATTATTTAGAGTTTTATTTTGAAAGTTATGAATTTTCTAACTTTTAGGGATTTTTCAAGAATTTTTACAAATTTTTATGGATTTATTTTTATTAAAAAACTTTAGAAAATTGGTTTTTAATGCATGGTAACGTGGCAGCTGATGTGCCGAGCGCATGATGTGTGCCACATGGCAATGAGTGCACGCGTCATGTGGCGCATGTGTGTGTACTTGAGCACATGTGTGGGCATGGGTGTGTGCACATGTGTGATTAGTGGGATAAGCATAATTTTCAATATTTTTACTAACCCACTTAGCACTCAATCTTTATCTACACAATTTTCTCTTAAATGTGCTAAATTTGCTTTATACCAACTGATAGTATATGTATTATACATGATAGTGTACACCCATTTGTAAGTAATATTTGCCTCTTGGGGTTGAGAAACAAGTTATTCAGTGTTTTTTGACGTTCATTCACCGATTTCATTATACAGGGCAGCCTTTCATTGAGGGACCCACTATGTCTCAAGAGGTTTTTGGTAATTGATTTGAAGTTTGGGCTAGTGGAAAATGTGTGGAAGGATAGAGAAAGATGGTCATAGGAAAAGAACTATATGTAAGATGTTGGTTATATGAAAGTTTTTCTTTCCAAAGGGCAATACAAAATTGTGAATCATTGAGGTGCAAAAATGATGGATATTGTGGTGATGACTTTAGTGAAGAAAATTTTAAAGGTAATGACCTTAGTCCCCTAATTTCAATTACTAATTGGCTAGGTAAGTTAGGTCAAAGGTCAAACACGAGCTTTCAATTTGATCCACTCACCCCCTCAGTTAGTGACCTCACTTTGTTACCATCCTTCAATATGCCGCCAGTCATATCATCTCCCACAGGCTGACTTCTAGAGCTCTGTGCACCTCTCTCTAGTCCCGTTCAACTCGTCTTGCCTCTCTAAAGTCTCAAGCCTCATCACCAATCCACACACACTCCAAGTAGATTGCTTGTCCCCGATGCCTCGGGTGATCTTGCTAGGTGAAGAGCAAGTAGGCCTCAAATTGACTTTCTACTCGTGTGTGTGTTGATGATTGATTAAATGATTTTGTGTGGCCATTAGAAACACACTTCCTCATGTCAAAATTATATACAAACTCACTAATTTAGAGAATTAATCATGAATTGATTAGCATAATGGTGCATAAGGGTCGAATCCACATAGAATTAGGAAAATTTTAGAGAAATATTTCCTTTTTTTATCAAATTGGATGATGAACAGGGGGTGAGAAATCAGGGAAATTGATATTTTTAGAAAGAAGACTCCAAGAAGAATCCACTAAATTAAAAATCACTCAATTTGGATTAATATTCACAGAGAAATCAATGAGCAAAATAACGAGATAGAAATTGTTCACAAAGAGAGGGAAAATGATAAAATTTTATAAAATTAAACTAATCTACTGATGGAAATTAAGTCTATTGGTATATGATAAAATATTAGGAAGAAAACATGTAATAGAACTAAAGACTATGCTCGAAATGATCTAGCTAATTGCCAGATCAAGGATTTCATTCCACATTTTGAAAAACAAAAAAAAAATCAAAGTTCAAGCAGTTGATTCTTCCTTCTCCCTCAACGAAATCTTGATTTCAAACACTCCTCAGACACATAAATGAGTCTAGAAAAGTAAAAATAAAGAGATTCAAGGATTATATTGTAGAAAAGGTTTGATAGATAAAAAATCTAAGAATTTATAACATTTTAAAATTGAGCATGACCGTCACATCTTCTCTTTGATGAGATCATTATGGTTAAGTTTTGACTGTTGAATCTCCATTAGAGTGTTAGAATCATGCCATGCATCCATATGAAGAGAGAGTGTTGTCGAATCTCAACCATCCGATCATGATCTAACTCATAAGACGCTTCGAAGCCTAGCCTTTATAACTCTTCACTTAAGTGATTATCAATGGCCTTGATTAAATCTGAAAATCAGATGCCCCTCAATACATCATGTCATGTGCCATAAAACATAAATAAACATAATACCACATTGGACAAAGTGCAGGAATTTTTATAAATAAATATAAATACAAACTTAGTGGTTAGCCTATGCCTTTAAAGGGCCCTTAACCACTAATGACATGCTAATCACATGCCATGCTGATGTAGGATAATTTAGGCAGTGTATGATGGTGATGATATGTTTAAGGAAATAATCCTACAAATGGTTGAAGGATCTATGAAATGATATCACTGTGAATATTTGTTTACTTATCAGAGAATATTTATAGAGAATGTTTATAATTTACTTATTTCGCCGGCGGCCGGAGCTTCACAATTTCGCCGCCGGCACCGTTTTTGGATCAAGAAAGGGATAATCCGTGAAACCGACGACGGGGTCCGGCGTGTAGAAAGTCGCCCTTTTATATGGATTCAACGACGCATCCACCCGGAACCTCTCCACCAGATCCGGATTCGAGATGAACAACCGCCCGTACGACACCAGGTCCGCGTCTCGTCGCGCCACCGCCTCCATCCCCAAATCTCTCGTGTAGCCACCACTGCACATAAACGTCCCCTCGTAACGCCGCCGCAAACTCCCTATCAGCTCCGCTTCTCTCTCTTCGCTCTCCTTCCTCGCCTCTCTCTGCGCGTCTCTCTGCGCGTACGGCGTGTACCTCGGCTGGGTCACGTGCAGATACGCCATCTTCCGCCCGAGTTTTCCCTGCATCTCGTTGACCCAGTCAACCACGGCAAACCCAAGAGCCGTAGGATTCGAATCGGACGCCTCTAGATGGTCAATCGCGGGTGATATCCGTACCGCCGTGCGTTCTATCCCTGCAGCCGCAACCACAGCACTCGTAACCTCTACCAGAAACCTCAGCCGATTTAAGATTCCTCCGCCGTAACCGTCATTTCGATCGTTGATTCCGTCTTTGAGGAACTGGTCGATTAGGTACCCGTGCGCGGCGTGGATTTCGACTCCGTCGAAGCCCGCTTTGATCGCGTTACTCGCTGCCCGTCGATAATCCTCCACGATAAATGGAATTTCCGCCGCGTGCAGCCTACGTGGCTTGGAATATTTTCCGACTTTGCCGTCCGGGAGGAGAATTCTCCACTGTCCGGAAAGCGGTTTGTCGGTAGAAGAGATCGGAGCTGCTGTCCCTCTTGGCTGGTACACTGCGATACCCAAAAAAATTCAATTATTTCCCGTGGGTCTACGATTTGTTCCCGATGATTGCAACCTTCGCTTGAAGCTCGACCCACGTGCCAGAGCTGGCAGAAGATGATTCCCCCTCGGCTATGAACTGCGTCAACGACCTTCTTCCAAGCCTCGATCTGCTCTTCAGTGTAGATCCCCGGGCAGCGAGGAAAGCTGAGAAGAAGATAGCGAAGAATACAGAGATAAGGGTAAATTTCTCGACGGAGAGAACTGATTTTGGGGATTACCCTCCTGCGGTGGGAGAGATGAGAGTGGCTTCACTGATGAGGAATCCGCCGGGGGTAGTCCGCTGCTTGTAGTATTCGACGTGGCAGGGCTGCGGAACCCCGTTCGGAGCTCTGCACCTCGTCATCGGCGCCAAGACGATCCTGAAAAGCGGTTGCAGAAGAAATTATTTCAGAATCCCGGAGAAGTTGTTTCGAAGAACGATCCTACTTCTCGGGCGAGGAGGAAGAACCTGTGGGAGAGATCGAGGACTCCCATCTTGTAGGAGGAGAAGAGGTTCGACTGCTGTCGGCTCCATGAATCGAATGGTTCGACTGCCATCCCCGAGGTTACCCCGAGGATCCAATGGTTACGCGGTAGAGAAACGTGGGTATATATTCTAGGGGTTTTATCACTAGCTACCCCAACCTTTCCCTCGATTCCTAGACCTACCCCAACCTTTCAAAAAGTTAGTGAGATCTACCCCAGCTGCTGACATGGCAAAATCTTAGTCCAATGTGCATCGACGTGGAGTCCACGGCGGAGGCTGACGGGACGGAAGCCACCTGGCCGCCACGTGTCAGCCGAGGGAAAAAAATTAAATCACGAGGGAGAAGAGAGAGCGGCGGAGGGGCTCGACTCTTCAGTTGCCGTTGCGGCGCTGCTTCGGCGTGGGGCAGATAGCAGGCGGCGGGTTCGGCGTCGCCCAGATAGCTGGAGGGAGGGAGGCGGGAGAGAGAGGGAGGGCGCGAGAGAGAGAGAGAGACGAGCGGGAGAGAGGAAGACTTTCCTCCTCCTTCCCGTTAAGCGCGCATGTGCCCGCATGCAGGAGAGAGCTCGAGAGGGAGGGAGGCGGGAGAGAGAGAGAGCGGGAGAGAGGAAGACTTTCCTCCTCCCGCCTCTTCTCGTGACGGAAGCAATTTCCGTCGCGAGGAGAGAGGAGAGGGAAGAGCGCGGGAGAGAGGGAGGAGAAATTTTCCTCCTCCTTCCCGCTAAGCGCGCATATGCCCGCATGCAGGAGAGAGCTCGAGAGGGAGGGAGGCGGGAGAGGGAGGGAGGCGGGAGAGAGAGAGAGCGGGAGAGAGAGAGAGCGGGAGAGAGGAAGACTTTCCTCCTTCCGCCTCTTCTCGCGACGGAAGTAATTTCCGTCGTGAGGAGACGCGAGGAGAGAGGAGAGGGAAAAGCGCGGGAGAGAGGGAGGAGAAATTTTCCTCCTTCCCGTTAAGCGCGCATATGCCCGCATGCAGGAGAGAGCTCGAGAGGGAGGGAGGCGGGAGAGAGAGAGAGCGGGAGAGAGGAAGACTTTCCTCCTCCCGCCTCTTCTCGCGACGGAAGCAATTTCCGTCGCGAGGACACGCGAGGAGAGAGGAGAGGGAAGAGCGCGGGAGAGAGGGAGGGGAAATTTTCCTCCTCCTTCCCGTTAAGCGCGCATATGCCCGCATGCAGGAGAGGAGGAAGGAAGATGGGGATGGGGAAGAGAGGGGCATCGCGAGAGAGGGAGAAGAGAGAGAGAGAACGTGGAGAGAGGGAGAGAAGGTCGGGGGAGAGAGAAGAGGACAAAGAGAGAGATAAAGAGATTGCGGGAGAGAGGTTTTATGGGAGAGAGAGAGGTTACGAGAGAGAAAGAAGTTACTGGACGGAAATCGCTCTTCCCTCTCTTCTCTCCTCGCGACGGAGAGTACGGTGAGTACAAGGACGAGGAAAAAGGAGTGGGGAGAATAGGTGAAGACGGTGGCTAAGTGGGTGAGGCCACAGAGAATGATGAAGACGCCGAACTGGACGAAGATCCAACGGAAGGGGAAGATGGCGGCGCAGGTGGCGAAGTAGAAGAGCTCGAGAGGGATGGAAAAGTAGGCCAGGGCGATGAGGAAGAGATAGTGAGAGAGGGAGGAACAGAGTGAGAGATGGAGCCTCCCTCCCTCTCTCTCCCGCCTCCCTCCCTCTCTCTCTCGCCTCCCTCCCTCTCTCTCTCTCGCCGCCGCGGACTACTCTCTCTCTCTCTCTCTCTCTCCCGCCCTCCCTCTCTCTCCCTCTCTTCCATCTCTCACTCTCTTCCTCCCTCTCTCTCCCTCTCTTCCATCTCTCTCTCTCTCGCGCCCTCCCTCTCTCTCCCTCCAGCTATCTGGGCGACGCCGAACCCGCCGCCGGCTATCTGCCCACGCCAGAAGCAGCGCCGCAGCGGTGCTTTGTCACCGGTCTCGAGAACTCGTCGGCGCTTCTCGAGTCACTCGACTCTGCTGCCGCTTCTGTCGCGATCGAAGACGAGCAGATGAGAAGAATAGCGCAGATGAGGAAAGTCTTCCTCTCTCCCGCTCTCTCTCTCTCCCGCCTCCCTCCCTCTCGAGCTCTCTCCTGCATGCGGGCATATGCGCGCTTAACGGGAAAGAGGAGGAAAATTTCTCTTCCCTCTCTCCCGCGCTCTTCCCTCTCCTCTCTCCTCGCGTCTCCTCGCGACGAAAATTGCTTCCGTCGCGAGAAGAGGCGGGAGGAGGAAAGTCTTCCTCTCTCCCGCCTCCCTCCCTCTCGAGCTCTCTCCTGCATGCAGGCATATGCGCGCTTAACGGGAAGGAGGAGGAAAATTTCTCGGGGTAATAGTCTAGAAACCCCCAATGTTTGGGGTTTGTCCTCTTTTCACCCCAACGTTTCGAAACAGCCGCCTCCACCCCAATGTTTGACAATTGTCCTCTTTTCACCCCGACTCTTCTATCGTGCAGAGATGGCAGCGACGTGGACGCCACGGCAGCAGCTGACCGGACGCGGAAGCCACGTCGCTGCCATGTCACCACAGGGGCAAAAACAAAAGACTTTTTCTTCGTGACTGCTTCGCTAACGCTAAAAGGAGAATGCCACAGTCATCTTCCCCCTACAGTAGATTACTTCCTATTCCTTGAACTCTACAGTAGGAGAGTGTCAGCGGAGGGGAGCGGCGGCGAGAGGGAGCGGTGGCCAAGAGGAAGCGGCCTGCGGCAGAGGGGAGCGGCGGCAGGGAGATAGAAATCTATGCGGCTCTGTTTCTCACTTTTCTCTCTCATCTCTCTCTACCCGATTCCGCTCTCCCTGTTCCGGCCCGCTCTCTCTCAAATTTCTTTTTCTCTCTTTCCGTGTCCTTCTTCTATGTTCTTGCCGTTTCTCCCTTCCCCTCTAGCTCCTCTCACTTCTTCATGTTCCGTTATCTTCACTCTCGCTACCCTAGTGTCTCTCTCTTTTTCCCTTTCGTCATTCCTCTTCTCGCTCTCCCTCTCACTCTATTCCTCATATTCGATATTCTTTTCCTGATACTTCTTTATCTCACTCGTCCCTCCCTCTCTTTGGTCTTAACATTTTCCACTCTGTCCTCGACGTGTCTCGACCCACTTCACTCTCAAATTGTCTCCTCGCAGTTTCTATCTATCAACCATTTCTCTTACTCTTTCTCACTTCTCTCCCACCCGATGGCGCCATATTTTCCCCAGATTTCTATTTATTTTCTTTATCTCCTTTATCTTTTATCCGTTCTCTTTTATCCTTCAGATTTCATCTTTCTGCTCTACGTCTCTCTTCCCGCATTGCTATCGATTACTGGCGTCGCCACCCCGACGCCACTCTCCGCGGCGTCGTCCTCTCCGTCCGCGCTGACGAGGCCCATCACCGCGACGTCAACCACTTCGCTTCGGTATCAATCTCTACCTCTCTCCCTCTAGATCTACTATACATGAATTTATCTATATAATATCTATCTACTGAGAGATTTATCGATCGTTTATCTAACTGTTTGTGATTAAATCTGCAATGCTGCTCGGTGTGCAGGATATTCACCGCCAGGGGCTTCAGCTGAGAGAAACTCCAGCGCCAGTGGGATATCACTAAGAGTTATCGTCTTCTATTTTCAATAAAGGTTTGAACATCGCTTGGTTCACCAACCTAGATGGTAACCTGAAGAGCGAAGAGACTGATGGTGATCATTCCCAGCCAAGAGTGGAGGCTCGACATGTCTGGTATGTTCAACTCTGTGTGATACTTGAAGGCCGCGTAGACGCCGAAGATTCCCATGGCTAGTGAAGCGAGCTGTAGCGTCATGTGCGCCGCCTTCCGCAACTTCTTTGGCGCCGGGATTATCTTGAACCCCATTATCGCTGCCAGCGAGTGGCTTGTGAGTATCCTCTTCCACTAGAGAACCAACGATAAAACCCTACCTTGTCCTGCTAGAAATATGAAGCCCATGAACATAACCATTGTGTGCGCCTGCAAGAGAAAGAAAAGAGTGAGAGAATGCTCCTGTAAGGGAGATGGGAATTGAGGGAACGTTGAGAAGGCGCGTCTTGTTGGTGGAGTGGAGCGAGATTCCTCCACCGAAATGGATCGTCCACACTAGAAGAAGAATCGCTGCCACGAGTGCGAAGACATTTGCTGCTGCCGCGATGTGGGTGCCCATCAGGTCCATTCCTTCCATGAGAAAGAGAGATGGAGGGCAAGTAGAAGGAAATGAGTCGTAAATAGCATAATCGGATTTGGAAGGCTGTTGGAGACGGGTTTGGTATACCCTATTGCTTGGGCGGTGGGGGAGATAAAAGAAAATGAGAGAGGAGAGGTAGAGAAAGAGATCGCGGCATGGGGGGGGGGGAGAGAGAGAGAGAGAGAAAGGAAGAAAGAGGGAGCAAGAGACAAGAGAGAGGATTTCAGGAGGCTCTTCTCGCGCCTCTCGTGACGGAAGGCTCTTCTTGCGCCTGGCGCTTGGTTCACCATCGTGAACAGGGCGGTCCACTTCCCATTTTTGTATGTATCAGAAATCTGTACATGAACAGAGAGAGAGAGATTGTTACCAGCAGCCGGTCTGAAACCCCAAGGCGATGAGGAAGGCAACGAAGAGGAGAGATAGGAGACTTTATGCTGGACTATGATTCCTTCAACCACGGGGCAGACGAAGGAGAGGAGAGAGAGAGACGTTACGGACTTACGCTCGGCGAGGGAGAGAAGTTACAGCTGACCTATTCGGTCTGACCAGAAATAATGATTTTTTGTTTTGCCTTGTGCTGACATGGCAGCGACGTGGCTTCCGCGTCCGGTGAGCTGCTGCCGTGGCGTCCACGTCGCTGCCAGCTCTGCGCGATAGAAGCGTCGGGGTGAAAAGAGGACAATTGTCAAACATTGGGGTGGAGGCGGCTGTTTCGAAACGTTGGGGTGAAAAGAGGACAAACCCCAAACATTGGGGGTTTCTAGACTATTACCCCAAATTTCTCCTCCCTCTCTCCCGCGCTCTTTCCTCTCCTCTCTCCTCGCGTCTCCTCGTGACGGAAATTGCTTCAGTCGCGAGAAGAGGCGGGAGGAGGAAAGTCTTCCTCTCTCCCGCTCTCTCTCTCTCTCTCTCCCGCCTCCCTCCCTCTCGAGCTCTCTCCTGCATGCGGGCATATGCGCGCTTAACGGGAAGGAGGAGGAAAATTTCTCCTCCCTCTCTCCCGCGCTCTTCCCTCTCCTCTCTCCTCGCGTCTCCTCGCGACGGAAATTGCTTCCGTCGCGAGAAGAGGCGGGAGGAGGAAAGTCTTCCTCTCTCCCGCTCTCTCTCTCTCCCGCCTCCCTCCCTCTCGAGCTCTCTCCTGCATGCGGGCATATGCGCGCTTAACGGGAAGGAGGAGGAAAATTTCTCCTCCCTCTCTCCCGCGCTCTTCCCTCTTCCCTCTCCTCACGTCTCTTCGCGACGGAAATTGCTTCCGTCGCGAGAAGAGGCGGGAGGAGGAAAGTCTTCCTCTCTCCCGCTCGTCTCTCTCTCTCTCGCGCCCTCCCTCTCTCTCCCGCCTCCCTCCCTCCAGCTATCTGGGCGATGCCGAACCCGCCGCCGGCTATCTGCCCACGCCAGAAGCAGCGCCGCAGCGGCAACTGAAGAGTCAAGCCCCTCCGCCGCTCTCTCTTGCTGCTCTCTCTTCTCCCTCGTGATTTAATTTTTTTCCCTCGGCTGACACATGGCGGCCAGGTGGCTTCCGTCCCCGTCAACCTCCGCCGTGGACTCCACGTCGATGCACATTGGACTAAGATTTTGCCATGTCAGCAGCTGGGGTAGATCTCACTAACTTTTTGAAAGGTTGGGGTAGATCTCATGGTTTTAGAAGGTTGGGGTAGATCTCGGAGTCGGGGGAAAGATTGGGGTAGCTGGTGATAAAACCCCTATATTCTATTGGGTTAACATCATATAGTGGCACGACCTTTAGGGTAATCATCAAATACTGGCACGACCTTTTTCCAGGCTCAAATATTGGCACGACCTTTCTCGGTGGCTCAGAATACGGCACCACCTCAGCATTCCCGCTGAGGTGGCATTTTTTATTCTTTCCTCTCGGTATCTTCCGCAGGAAAGACCTCCATTTTCCTCGCGTAGATGACGATTTGTTCTCTCTCCTCTACGGCGCGGAGAAGGGTCTTGATCTTAGACTGGCCGGCGGTGATGGCTCGCACCGCCGACCAAGGGGGAAACCTGGAATTCCCTGCGAGGTGCGAGCAGGTCGCGGGCGAGAGTTTGTTGTAGTCCACTGCGGCACAGATCTTTTCTCTTTCCTCGTCTGTGACTAACCCGGAATGAACCTGTATTAAGAAAGAAGAGATTTATTTGGATAATGAAAAGGAAATCAAAGGTCATAATAGAAAAAAGCGAATGAACACAGAGCTATTGAACAGTAGCCATAATCACTCGAAGAAATAATGAACATGACTTCTCCGCAGAATCTCGTCGATATCCTCTTCGCGGCGGCAGATCGATCTCCTTTCGGAAATCCGTCGCGTCGCTGATTTGGAGGCCGTCGACGAAGAGTGAGCGGATTTCCGTTAGATCTGGCGTTCTCCTACTGTTGAAGTCACTCTGATCTCTTCCTCTCTCTTCATTCTCTCTCTCTTCATCTCACGCGGTCCTCCTTCCTCTCTCAATCACAACTCATCAATTATTAGTTCTTCGTTTGTAAATCACCCCACGATCGCAAAATTCATCCTCCACTATCAAAAATTCAAGCAAAACTCTTCTACGGAAGAGAAGAAAAAGACCGTAGAAACTGTCATTGACTTCCTGTTCTTCCTCGAGAGCTCGCCCACAACATGCAAATCCCTATTAGGGATTCACCATTTCTCTTTCGGACTGAAGATAGCGAAGAGCTGCAGAGCCAAGCTGGAGAAGATGATCGGAGGGAAGTTAGATGAAGCGAGTTTGGACAATCTCCTCGTTCCCGGCGCGAGGGGGATGTACGACGTAGATTTAGTGCTTAGATTGGTTAGGGTTTTTGTCTCGGAGAGGAGTTCGTCGGATAGGATGAAGAAAGTGGCTGCTCTGGTTGACGCCTACATGGGAGAGATAGCTCCGGAGAAGAGTCTGAAGAGAGAGAAGTTCATGGGTATGTTGAGGGCTCTGCCGGATGGTGCGAGAACATCGTACGATGGGGTTTACCGGGCCGTTGACGTCTTCCTTCAGGTGAGAGAGAATTTTCTTTTACGAGTAAGTCATGTTTTACGGATATTTTTGTCTGTTCTTCAGGGAATTATGTTTCGTTCGTTCTTGAGATTCGTTATTTCTTTTTATTTTTAAAAAATAGTGCAAATTGGTTGCTGATTCATTAATATTTTAAAGCTCGAAGCTGTCTTCGAGGAACTCATCTCTCTCTCTCTCTCTCTTTTTTATCGAAAAAGAGCTATTTTATCATGGGAAATTCGCTCGAGATTCTGCGGAGAAGTCATGTTCATTATTTCGTCGAGTGATTATGGCTACTGTTCAATACCTCTGTGTTCATTCGCTTTTTTCTATTATGACCTTTGATTTCCTTTTCATTATCCAAAGAAATCGCTTATTTCTTAATACAGGTTCATTCCGGGTTAGTCACAGACAAGGAAAGAGAAAAGATCTGCGCTGCAGTGGACTACAGCAAACTCTCGCCCGCTACCTGCTCACACCTCGCAGGGAATTCCAGGTTTCCCCCTTGGTCGGCGGTGCGAGCCATCACCGCCGGACAGTCGAAGATCAAGACCCTTCTCCGCGCCGTAGAGGAGAGAGAGAACAAATCGTCATCTACGCGAGGAAAATGGAGGTCTTTCCTGCGAAAGATACCGAGAAGATGAGAGCTCATCTCCGGGGAATGCAGTGGAAGGTGGCGGAATTGGAGAAGATTTGCCGAAGAAAAGAGCGCGAAGGAGGACCGCGTGAGATGAAGAGAGAGAGAGAATGAAGAGAGAGGAAGAGAATGAAGAGAGAGAGAATAAGGAGGACCAGGTGGCAGCCAGATGGGGGAGGAAAGAATAAAAAATGCCACCTCAGCGGGAATGCTGAGGTGGTGCCAGTATCTGAGCCACCGAAAAAGGTCGTGCCAGTATTTGAGCCTGGAAAAAGGTCGTGCCAGTATTTGATGATTACCCTAAAGGTCGTGCCACTATATGATGTTAACCCTATTCTATTCAAGCCGACCAGAAAACGTGTTTTTTTTGTAGAATCGATTAACTGATCATCGATGATGAGACGCACGTGTGAATCTCCTTCTTTCAACCTGATGCAGCCATTTCTCTCCAAAGAAGGCTGAAAAAAAAAGTCTTATGGTTCAAATGAAAGTAAACCATTCCCATTGGCTGGCTCTCACCCGGTTCCGATCAAGACAAATAAAAGAGGGGAGATGACATATACATTGCAAACCTAAGGGCAGAGGTTGAAAGACTCAAAGCAAACATGGCCTCACCTCCTTCTCAAAATCTTGTACATCATTGCGTTACTTAGCTATCATAATTCTACTTCTTTTCAAAATTAATGAATTTTAGATTTCCGGGCCACTGATTATATGACCCCATTTGGCTCTCGCGTATAAGTTCAACAATGGTGGAAAACGATTTTATAGATGGCAGGCAATTTCTACAAGTAATGTGCACTTGTGATGCCAATATTTCACATGTGAACCATTAAAAAATGTTTTGCATGTTCAAAGTTTAAAAGCGCATCTGATATCACCACAAGAATTAGTCTCAAAGGGTTGCCTTTTCTCTTTGTGCTTGATAGCGATGGGTGTTTTCTGTATGACAAGGTGAAGGGCCTGTAGTTGGACATCTTGTAGAGGTTGTGGAATCCTACATCTTGATGAAGAGGAGAGCATGTGCCTGAAATCACAAAGTTAAGATTCTACAGTTTCATAGAAACTAAAAGTTGATACATTCTTTATTTTTTATCGTAAATTTGGATGCTCTTCATGTGACATCTTTTTTATAGATAATATGTGGCCTATGAGCTAATCACACTATCATATATCTAGTTTGTGTTTATTCAAGTAAAATTTATTCATTATTATTCTTGTGTGATGTTTACAATTAAGTCCATGAGCATATGTAATGATTAAATAAATTATGATGAGATCATAATAAAGTGATATCTAGTCTTTAAACATAAGTTTTAAACATTTCTATTTATGGGATATTTAAGAAGGATGTCAAATTATCTGGAAAGAATAATACTATTTGATTTGACTCATATGACTAATCATGTAGCTAATCGAGCGGAGACACCAAAGACATCTTGTGGATGGATGATCGTGTTTTGATTGTGACTTAAGAATTCCTAGCCACGGGATCTATATTTAAATATTGTATATTAGATATGACATGAAGTCCTTAAAGACAATTGTGTGGTCAATTTGGGATTGTCTGCCTTCGGCATTTGAGGATATTGACTCAAAGATCAAATGCGATAATGAGATGCGATGAAATCTTTGGCCAAGGTACTGGAAGTATCAGAGAAGGAGTTCTCGATGATTTCCTCCACGCATCAGTAATAACTTGAGTAACTGATTAGGGTTTGATAGTTAACCATACCCTAACTAAACTATGAGTCTCGTGCGGATGAAAGGTTATATAAATATGGTAACTAACGATAATAAGGTCCCATACATGAGTTCTTATATATTTTATATCTTCTAGAATACGTGGTATAGCTTGGCACTCAACAGGCTGGCAACTCAACTTATCAATTAAGTTCAATCAATCCTTCATTGATTAATCTATATGTTGATGTAGATAATTAATAAATTTGTACTAATAAGGTGTTATTGGGTTTATAAAGTTATTAATTAGTGAGATAAATGAACTTAGAGGATCACACACATAAGGTTTATGGTTGTTGGTGGATATAAACATAATTATGTGGGTTTTTACGAAAAATCTACATACCAAATATCTATAAATAAGGGGACAACGATCACAACTCATGATGCCCATGCAAGCCTTGTTAGAATTATCTCTTTTCTTCTCTTTCTCTCTTGGTGAAGAGCTTTTAAGAGGAGATCCAACCATCTCGAGATCTTATGGATACTGCTAGAGGCTAGACACTTGAATAGCATCAAGAACTCCTTCAAGTGAACCATGTAAATATGTTTTCTCATACATACTAGATGATAGGATTATCTATTCTTCGTGCCTCAATTTTTTGAATATTCGATTCAATATATTCCATTGTATTTGATGTCTTGATCAAAATTTTTAAAGGCTTATCAACCTTAGATCCCAACAACCAATTCATCCTTTGAATAACATCGACCAATCAGAGGCTGCCATGTTATCTATATTTAAAACAATTTAAAAAATACGCCTACAAATCATTTAAAAATAAAATTTTAAATACAAAATGATTTTTTTGGTTTTTTCAAATTCATTTCTAAATGATTTTAACTTATGTAAATTCCCAAAAATGCTAGAAAGTCTATCAAAATCAGAACTTCTTTGTAAAAAAAGTTTAATCATTTTAAACCAAGAGAAGTATTCATAAATATTTTTATATAAATAAATACATTTTAAACCATGATAACATGCATTTGTGATCAATTTCATGAAAATAGATACATACCATGCATGATATCAATGTGTTAATTTGTATGTTATCGATAAGTTACTTAGTCATTGCATATGGTCTTGGAATTTTTAAATGTCACATAAGAATGCCAATGAAATAATTCATTTTAGTGAATATAAAGAAGGGATTGAAGTATGATTGGCTAGTAGACTATATAATATCCATTGATCTCCCACTTGACTAAAACCTATCACTTTTGTGCATCAACCCAATGCTTCCATAGTGACACTCAAAAACTTTTTGAGCTAAAGGCTTATTTGGTGGATCTGTAATATTGTTGGTTGATAGAACTCTTTACATCAATACATATCCTCCAGCGACAATTTCTATAATCAAGTGAAATCACCTCAAAATGTTCTTTCATTTTTTATGAGAAGTCTACTCTGTCTCTTGTACTATTGCACAATTGTGGTGGCACAACTAGGGAATATACTCTAAGATCAATGGGACAATGCAAGGTCTACAATGACCCTCTCCAACCATACTACTTACTTGGTGACATCACTTGTAGTGATTCATTTTGCCTCTATCATCGAGTTTGTAATGTTGGTTTACTTGGAACTCTTCTAAGACACTATTATTTGGGTTTAACTAAAACTCAAGTCAATATAACATTCCATACTACTATTCCATCCAAAATTAAACTAAATCTATATGTAGATTTGCTATCATTTGGGTTTAACTAAAACTCAAGTCAATATAACATTCGAGCTTTAGCTCCCCTCCTCCACAAACTAGAAATAAATCCTCAGTGTTTCTCAAGTATTAACTTAAAATTTTACACGTGAATTCATTAATCTTCGACGATTGAGGCATAATTCACGTAATTATTATGCATGTTATCATGTTTTTACATTCAACATATCATATTGTTCATAAGCAATTCATTTTATGTATATTTGACATTTGACC
Source organism: Lemna minuta (assembly GCA_024174645.1). Lineage (NCBI taxonomy): Eukaryota > Viridiplantae > Streptophyta > Magnoliopsida > Alismatales > Araceae > Lemna > Lemna minuta. The sequence goes on along the minus strand of CM044104.1, from coordinate 2,300,652 downwards.
TTTTTCAAGGTGAAACAAGGATGAATTTATTGTGTTTGCATGAGTTTCGTGATCATAGGCGTGAACGAAAGATGATAGGGATGAAATCATGAAGAAAATAAGTAATTTTTAATAAATATTTTATTGTCCTTGCTTTCTTATATTTTAGTTTCAGGTTATATAATGAAAAATAAGATAAAAAAAGGATCAAAATGGAAAAAAAAATTCAGTTATTAAAGAGCTTTTGATGAAAAGATATGAATATTTTAAGTTTAAGGGTTTCTACAATTTTTCTATTTTTTTTCTGGAATTTATTTGAATTTTCTAAAAAATTTTCATGCTTTTCCTATTTTTTTTTAGATTTTTAAGAATTAAAAAAAATAAGAAAATAGGTTTATTTGAGCATGGTGACATGACACATTGAAATGGTAGCATGGACACATGACAAAAAGTTATGGCACCATTTGGTATACAATTAGCACCACATGGTACTATCCAGGGGAGCATTAATGTTTAATTGTTTATTTAAGCATCACGTTACATCACTTAATCCTCTTAATGGGCTTGACATTGATAACATTAGATTTCATCCATTAATATCATGCATTTTGTGCACTTCTCCTTAAAATTATAATCATAAGTGCATATTATCATATTTTAAATGATTACAATGATAATTCTTTTTTAAAAGGATAGCTCACATTTTTCTCATGAATTGATAAAATTTTATGAACATTTAATGTGATTGATTTTTCAAGAAGATAATCCTCTTTTTGTTATAGAATAAATTTTTTATTTATTTTTCGTTAAAAATTCATTTATTGACATGAAAATATTTATGAATGCAGGATATTATGAGTTTTATCAAATAGATTTATTTCTATGATGAAATTGAGATTTTTTTTTGGATTTTTGGGAATTTATAGAGGTTAAAATCATTACAAAATGATTTTGTAAAATTTTGTGGGAATTTTTATTTTTGAATGATTTTTTTTAACATGTGATGTGGTGGCCTGAGATTGGCCGCTAATAACATACAATTTATACATGGAATTATGTGATTATTAGTGCAAATTTAGGCATAAAACATTCCATTCTTATACATGTTATCATACTTTGAGTGCATATCTATCATTTCATAGAATTTTAAGTTATAATATTAAAATGCACTATTTTAGGGATAATAATACATTTTTAAAGAATATATTTTAGAGTAGATTATTTTCATCTAGATTTGAGATTATAATTGGGTTTTAATGTTAAATAATAAGAGAAAATACTTTTATATACTCATTTATTTTTATAAGTTTTAATTTATAAGAGAAATGAATGTATTTTTGAAATAAAAATTTATTCTCAAGTTATTTATTAAATCTGAATTTTAAAAATGATAGATTATTTAATTTTTTATCTAAAAAATCAAATTTGGATTAATTTAGAGTTGTATTTTGATAGTTATGAATTTTCTAATTTTTAGGAAATTTTCAAGAATTTTTACAAATTTTTTTGGATTTATTTTGATTGAAAAACATAAAAAATTGGTTTTTAATGCATGGTAACATGACAGCTAATGTGGCGGGCGCATGATATGTTGCCACGTGGCGACGAGTGCTCGCGCCATGTGGCACATTTGTGTGTACATGAGCACATGTGTGGGCACGTGTGTGTTCGCGTGCTTGATTAGTGGGATAAGCATCCTTTTCAAGACTTTTACTAACCTACTTAACACTCACTCCTTATATACACGATTTTTGTCTCAATTTTTGTCATGTGAGTCTATCTTTTGGTTTATTTTATCGCAGGCGATGTGTTGCACTTTGGAGCATTCGATTCTCGTATTAAATCAAAATCGTCGATCTTCACTTAAGTCGAGGGGTACGCGACGCATTCTAATTGGATGATGATTCTTTATTTTAAAATATTTTAATCTCAGCCGTTCATCTGAGGAGTCATAATGGTTGAGATTAAATGCATCCAATGGACTTCTATGGACGCGTTTGATGAAGATCAAATGGCAGGTGTTACACGACAATCCAACTTCACGCGAACATGTGGCTTCATCTAGGCGCTCCATTTTGGATCAAACGGATGTGACTTAAAGATGACAATTTGCATCTTGACATTTCATCTCAGCTGTTAATCAAAGATGAAATGCCAAATCCAACGGCTATGCCCAAATTTGCCCATTTATACACATGTTCTTTGACAGAAAATGTATTCTTGGATGTTTTGAGTATATCAAATTATTTAGACAACTGATTCCTTGAATCTCTTGATTTCTTCCTCTTCTAGACTCATTTCCGCGTCCAGTGAGTAATTGAAATCAAGATTTCGTCGAAATAATAGGGAGAAATTGCCTCTTGAACGTCAAAATTTGTCTTCGAATTTACGGAATGAAAAGCCCTTGATCCGATGATCAATTGGATCAATTTGAACGTGACTTCATGTTAGATTATGCGTTTTCATCCTAATCTTTTGTCTCATATCATTATCTTTCAATTTCAAATCGTAGATTAGGTTAATTTTAGATTTAACTTTGGTTTTTCTCTCTCCTTACAATTGATTTTCTACCTAATTTTTACTCTTTGATTTCTCTACGAATCTTGATCCAAATTGAGTGATTTTTAATTACATGGATTTGTCTTTGAGTTATCTTTCTAAATTTATCAAAATCCCTAATTTCTCACCTCAATTCATTGTCCGATTTGATTGAATTTGAGGAAATACCTTGAAAATACCTTAATTCTCCGTGGATTCGACCCTTATTCACCACTATACTATTTAATTCATGATTATTTATCAAAATTGGTTAATTTTGGAAATTTTTGGACACGTCTTTACGTGTATTCAACGACTGCACAGATTCTTCTCGTCAGCCACAATGGTTTTCTTCTTCTTCGTCTTCTTCTTCTTCCCGTCTTCTTCATCCCGTCCTCTTCTTCTTCTCTTATTCTCCCTCTCCTCTTTGGTGGCTTCTCCTACCTATTTCTCTCTCACACGATGAAAATTTTTTGTCGCGCATAATTGCCATTTTTTATAACTACATCTGCTTCTCTCTCTTGCTCAATGGAAATAAATTTGTGTCCTGTGATGGAATTCCCAGCCTTGCTGCCTCTTTCTTATGTGTTTCCACAGCCTTTCTTCTCTCCTTATTTTCTTCTTCTTCCTCTCCTTCTCTCCCTCTTTCCCTTTTTTCCTCGTTCCCTGCCCTCTCTATCCCTCATTCTCTCGCGTAGACACAAAGTTTTTTCCACCTTCCTTCATCCACATCTCTCTCTTTGGCAAATTTTTTTTCTCACACATGGAATTCTTCCCCACAACAAGAAAAGTTCACTCTTGCTCTGTCTTGTGTCCTACCCCATTCTCTCTCATGTCGATATCTCCTTCTTCTTCCTCTTCACATTTTCTTCTTCCTCTGTTCCTCTCTTTCCCATCTTCCTTTCTCACTCTCTTGCGCGCATGCGTGTATGCGCGTTGATGGAAGGGAGTTGTCCTTGATTCTTCCTTCTTCTCCATCTTCTCTCACCATCATCGACGCTTCTTTCTCTCCATCCTTCTTCACTTTCCCCTTCTTTATTGATGAACTCGATCGCGTGTATTTTTCGTCGTTGTTGTGCGTCGATTTCATGCAATAAAATATAGTTCCTTACTTAGTATAGTGTCAGCAAGGGTTGAATCCACAGGGAGCTAAAGTAACGAGGTTATGTGTTTAAAAGAAAGATGAGGGCGAAGGAAGATGTGTGAGTTAGAATGGAGTATGTGGAGGTGAGTATGAGAGATAATTTTGAGTTTATCTTAGAATTAAGATAGAAATTAGAAAATAGATGAGAAAATTAGATTAATAGAGATGAAAATAGAGATAATATGATGGAAAGATGAGAAAATAGATGTTGGTAGCAATGGATAAATGCACAGCGAGGGTGAGAGTGAGAGATGCACGTAGAGATGACGTCAAAGCTACTACAATAAAAGAAAAAGAAAAAAAAGAAAAAGAAATATATGTCTACTGAATATGGAGATGTTCCCAAGCCAAAATCTAATCTAGATCTTTGCACAAACCCCATTGGTGTGCCCGTCCTAGGCCGGATTATGCTCGATCCGCTCCGATCACGATCTTTGCTTGCTCCCTTCTCCACTACAAGGTTGAGCATAAAAAAATGCTCCTCCTTGGGCCTTGACCTCCTCTCTCTTTCCTTCTGGTAGCCTGATGCTAAGAGAGAGACAAAAAAATGCAAGGAGAGATAAAATGAAGGCTTTTATAGGTGGCTTCCTAGGGTTTGAGTGTAAAGAGGGGTAAAAGAGTCCAATTATTATAATCATTTGTTAGAGTTCAAATTTGATCCAAGGGTATAGATGGATAGAGGGTTAAAAGATGAATCTAGAAATAAAATTTTAGCTCAAAACTTCATCTAGATCATAAGATATCATGATTTTAATTTAGAGAAATCCTAGCCTTTAATTGAGATCGTGAAGAGTGGCATTTCTATAAATTTCTGACTGCTAAAATTGAAGAGATATTTTTGTAAATTTTCACTTTAAAAATTGAAAGGGTATTTTTGTAAATTTTCATTTCAAAAATCAGAGGGGCATTTCTATAAATTTCCATTTCAAAAATCGGAGTGGCATTTTTGTAAATGTTCTCAAAATCAGAAAGTCCCTAAAAAATTCAAAAAAATTCCAGAAAAATCCCGAAACTTAGAAATTGAATATCTCACAAAATACAACTGCTTTTCCATGAAATTTTCTCCATTGGATCAAGAATTTAATCCTCTATCTTTTCATTTAAAAATATCTAGAAATATTTAAGGTCTCATTTAATAAAAATTAAGTTCGGTCCAACCTCCTTAAAAATAAAGAGGTTGACCTAATATTCACTCTAAATCAATTTTGGATCATCCTAAAAACCTTATGGTGATCCATCTACCAAATACAAACCTCATTTACCACATTTCAAACAAAGATGGTTGGCTTGGTGTTCAAATTTAGTAGGGAGTTGTTTCATTTTTCCTCTTATCGTCATTCATATCCATGCTTTCCTACTTGCATACCTATATCCCCTACATCCACATCACTTATAGAAAATGTGAGAATTCAATCACTTGAGTTTGAACGAGTCAAATGGGGTTAGTCTCGTTGTATAAGTAATTGAAAAGAATGATGTATAATTGGACATATTTATTTTTTTACCAAATTAGCGCTAAACAGATGCAAGTTTGGAATATGAGTGGAATGAAATGATGAATATAAAAATATCATAAAAAAATGATAATGTGCATTATATTAACAAGAATTATGTGTTAAAACCCATTTTTAATGATGAAAATGAATGCATCAATGACACGTTATCATTTATCTCTCTCATTCCTCTCTCTACCCCATGCTCTCTTGTGGGTGTGTGTGAGCACTTGAGCGGAGGAAGTTTTTTCTTGCTGTGGCCATTGCCCACCCCCACGCTTAGATCGCGCTTCTCACCATCGCTTAGAGAGATAGAAGATAGAGAGAGGAGAGAGGAGAGAGATGAAGACTGGAGTGGTTTAACAATTTTTATGTGCCTAGTTTGATCAGAGTAGTTTGACTGGAGTGGTTTGACCTGAGCGTTTGATGAGAGAAAGCTAAATCAATTGTCCAAATTTCTCCAAATTAAAAATATTGTTATTGGATGATTGTGATGGAGTTTGGAGCTGAAATTGCGTGGACATAATCTTATTTCATCTCCACATCCTCATAGTGACTGATTATAAATATGAGATGAAAAAGTTAGGTCCTTTAATGTTTCATTTTTTGCTTCTAGCATTGGTTAGCTAGGAAGAAAGAGGGCACCGATTGATTATTCTTCTTGTATGGAACATCATTTCTAGTGAGTTTATTCTCTTTTCTATTCATTCCTTGTGTTGATGTAGTACACCAAGTCCAAACAAAATGTACGGGCTCTCGCGTGTTTTGATTTGAGAGCATCACTAGAGTGCGTTTTCATAGAAAATCCTTAAATTCAATCATTTTCCATTGATCTTTTTCATTTTTCCCATATTTTTTATCAACATTTTCATATTTTTGAACTCTAATTCATATCTCCACCATTGAGAAAGGATTTTTAATCATCAAATAGACTTTGGAACCATTTGATTGGTTCACTTCATTTCCTACATATATATTCTTCTTTTCATCAATCATCTTTGCTTTCTTAATCTATAAATACTAAAAAATTCCTTGATTTCAATATTTAACCTTCCTCATAAATTCAACCTCAAATTGCCACTATTCTAAATTTCAAAATTGGATTCGAAGAGTTGAGTATAATTTTTGATACGTGAACATGCGCATTAAATGATTGTAATTTTATGTATATCAAATATTAAAAGCCCACTCTTTCATAGGTACATGTGGCATCTCTAGAGTTGCCCCATCCTGTGGACTGATCCACAAGATCACTTACTTGCCACCATGAATAGATGCGAGACACATGACAAATTGAGGATCATTGGATGTATAAACCATGAGATCGACCCTCCAGATTTACTTTGATATACTCTCTATTCGTGGTGAACCAAATACTTGTGAGGATCATTGGTGCGGATCTTGTCCATCTCAACTATGATGCGATTCATTATCTAGCTACTGCAAATCTCACTCTTTCTCTCTCTTTTCAACAAAGCAAACATGAAAAGTGGCATGATTTTTAAGGCTCCCAATCAAGATATGATGGAAATCAATGGAGGGCAATTAAATCATATATTTTTAAGTAATATTCAATGGCTAGAAATTCTCCAAATTGAAATCATGATATCTCATGATCCCTATAGAATTAGAGGTCGAAACTTTGTGAGTGTGACGGTCATTTCATGCTCTTTGTCTGTGCCATGGCAGCTTTAAATTGAGGCAAAAATATAGTTTTTTTAAAATTTTATTGGTAACTCCTAGAATTTTCTAGCGAGAGGAAAGAGACCACTAATTGATCATTCTTCATGTACCAAATATAATTTTTCATGAGTTTCTTCTCTTTTCTATTTATTCTTGTTTTTGGGTGCAAGTTACCAAGTTCGTGCGAGATGTACGGGCTCTCTAATGAGTGATTGAATGGAAAGCATTTCTAAAGTGAGTTTTTTTATCGCAAACCGTTAGATTAAGATTTATTAATTTTGATGTTTTCATTTTCTCAATCATTTTTGTCCCTATTCTCACTTTTTCAAGCCTTAATCACCATTCCATCATTTGATCAAGATTTTTTATCTTTGAAAGGAGATCGGAAGTGTTTGATTGGATCATCGCATCTTCATATGTGTCTCCCTTTTTGTCATCGATCATTTTTGTTTTCTCAATCTAAAATTCCAAAATTATTCCTTCATTTCAATTTTTTAATTGTCCTCATTATAGATTAGACCTTGACTTGACACTACTTTAAAGTTTAAGATTAAAGTCAAAGATTCGAGGATATTTTTTGATATGTGAACTTGAGTTTTCAACGAATATGATTTTTCACTTATGAATGATGCATTTCATGACTTCTCAGTGTTTCTCATCCAAGTCAGCTCAAAATTTTCTTATAACACTAATAGTACAGTCAATACCCAAACAATACTTCGGCTTCTCATGTCCTTCAACGATGTGATTTTGAATATATATTTTAACTAAGAAATTCCATCACAATCCCTCATTTTCTATAAGATATCATCAATATATGAAGATAAAAAGGACATTATTGAGAGGTGCCTGATAACATGCATTTATAACTTGAATTCTTATCTTAATTAACTCATATTCATGCTTATTTTATGTGAATATGATGCATGTTATCATACTTTTTAGGAATTTTCTCCATTGGCATGTCATTTCACTAAATTTGATATTTATGCATAAATTAGGGATACTTTCATGCTTAATAGATGATTAATCTTTTTGATGGAGAATGATTTTGAAACATGAACACAAGGGTTCTAAGTGAACCTATCCTCCTCATCCTCCTCCTCCTTATCTACCAATTTGAGAAATTATCCATTCCTTAAATGGATGAAGAAGACCTCTCTAAATAATTAAAGAGAGTGTAGATCTTAAGGGAATTATCTTCCCTACTTCCCCTATTTTACACTGATCTAAAGATTGACTTGGTCAAAAGAAATTAGCATTATCCTTAGACACTTAGAATTCCTTGAATGAACCAAGTCAACCACCTTTTACCTTTGATATAGGTTCCTAATTTTCCAAACCATATCCACCATATCATAGGTACCTTATATCATTTTAATTAATGATCTCAAAAGAAAAATCAGTAGGAATCTATTTGTATTTTCCCTTTCTTTGAAACCACCCTTAGTTAGAAAGTAGGAGAGATCCACTTATTAGTACTTATGGAAGCATTGCTATCGGATTCTACTTCAAGTCAATCTCCCATGCAAGAAGATTTCAAAGTCAAGCTGATCAAGCATTTATATGTCTCTAATCAGTATGAAAAGATCTCTCACTAATAAAGGCAGTCATGAAGACTATTTTCTTCTCCATCTCCTATTCAAGCAAGGACATCACAATTGAAGATGGAATATCTACAAACCAAGTATGAAGAATCTTAAATAAAGCTCCCTACAAGGGCAAATCCTACCTACGAGACAGCTAAGCCAAGTATGAGATAGCATGACACATGAGCAACCTAATTACAACTCATATAAAGAAGACTATGGTTCCACGTGAGATCACATCTCATAAGTAAAGCTATTTCTATCATTACATCTTCTGCCAAAGGACCGACATCAAAGTCAGAATAGTCCAACCCCACCTCGTCTTACTGTGGTGAAATAAGGTGAACCCACATGAAGCATTCCATGGTCAACTCACCCTACTGAAGTGGAACCATGAAACGATGTGAGGTTCTCTACGTAAAGCAGTGATAACCATCGTATTGACTCTACGCAATCTATTACTACCAGCGTGGAACATAGGAAAGCCATTCATGAAGACTGACGCAAAGTCAAACCCGGCGACTCCTTATTTCCATGAAAACTCCTTGCGATGTCTCCCGCATTCGAGCCCTCATCTATCCCCGAAAGATATTTCGGAACCACCTGTTGAAGAATCTACTCAGCAAACACAACGTTTCGGTAGCAGTGGAATCAAAATTTTGCGGAACTGAAGTTTTCTGGAATATTTTCGTGGACAGGCTCTCCTCTTACCCATCTCTGCCTTCTCACCAGTTAACCATAGAACCTATCAACATCAAGGTTTTCGCAGCTACCCAACAAGCTAAACTACGGTCTTTCCACGGAACCGCCGGGTCAACCCGACAAACCACGCGAGAAGTAACTGTCACGCCACAATGCTTTATCCTGACCGCCCTTCTCTTATTTTCTATAAAGCAGAAATTACGGCCACGCGCCTATCTATCTACTTCCCGCGGAAATGCTACAGGACACCTCGCACGGTCAAACCGATAACCGGCGCGAGGAATAACTGCCACAAAGCGACTCCTCAACGGAAATTTTTCGTCTTTCATTCCTATAAATTGGAATCTGTATGGGATGAAATGACAGTATTATTGAATGAAAATTTGGGTTACCCTTGGTTCGTTTTTTTTACCTTTGTGTTCCATTGTTCCTCGTATCTCCATCACTCCTTTCCCCAGGCATGGTCGTTCTATTCGCAATGTGAGAATGTGTGCGATTTGTGCGTTCTGTTCTCTTTTGAGAACATAACATTTTCAAATTCGCACACAGAACCGCACACACCCGTGTGCGGTTCGTTATGTGCAAATTTGTGCGAATTTTGCACTTAGATTACAAAAAGCTTGAAATCAGACCTTGCGATTCTTAGACTCCGGTTGCCTTTCTTCAGCATCTATTGATCCAATCCCCATTTATCCCTCGTCATCGCCCCCGATCTCTCCGTTAACCTCCTTGGGCGCTGCATAATCCAAGTCCGGTGAGAACGGTCGTATCCCACCAAAAAACCCCAAATCCGCACCCGTATAGAACTCGCCCTAGCGCCGATTGCCGCAGGTAATATATTCTCAATTTATTTTCCTGATTATTTTATATTTGTTCCTTGCGTAGATTGACAATAATGCTTTTAAGCTTTGTGACTCCATGAATTATGGGAATTCATGAATTCGTAATTTCGGTTTTGTGAATTCTTGAATATTTGTAAACTCTTGAAGTTGTGAATTCGTGAGGGGACGCAGGAGAGAAATCGCGGAAAAGTAGAAGGATGTGAGGAGGAAAATCGGGAGGGGAAGAGTCGGCGGAGAAGTCGAGAGGGGGGGAGGTGCTAGCGATGGGGACGGCGTTGATGGGGAAGGAAATCGGTCGGGGTAGGAGAGAGAGGCCAACAGAGGTCGAGAGAAGGGGGTGGCAGGCTGGGAAGATCGCCGAAACTGGCGATGGGAGTGGGGGGGAGCAACGTCGAGGGGAATTCAAGAGGGGTGTCGGTTTGGCTCCCAGAGGGGTGTTTCAGGTGGAATTCATGGAGGGAGGGGTTTCCGGATTGATGACGGCTGGATGAGCGATACGGGACGGATTCACGACGGGGAGAGAGGGAGAGAGGGGTGAACTCGCGGGATGCGAATTCGGGATGGAGAGTTTTACATGCAGGAGAATAACGCTGGATCATTAAAAAAATTCAGAAAGTGATGTCTGTTTAGCAGACGAGTACAGTAGCCTGGGATGACTTGTTCATCTCACTACTTCTTCGACGGCAACACGAATATTATAATGAAGTTATGATGCCCTCCTTGATGTGACCTCACATGCAGCCGCCGCCATGCCCCTCTCTCTTCTCCATATCAACCTGTTCTTCCCGTCCCCTTCTCCGTGAAGCCTCGTCGGAAAATCTTCCCTCACCTTGCTCCCCTCGACCTCTGCCCTAGGCGGCCTCTAGGAACTCCTCCGTCCTCCTCTCGACCTCCCGTGGATTCCCCGCCTCACCGTCCCACGGAACCTCCCTGCAATTTACATCATTCGCTGAAGGTACTGGAGAACCCCACCGAACCGTCAACAGCAACTGCCCAGCTTCCATCCGGAGACGGATCGGCTCATCTGTCCGATCCTCTCCTGTGCGCTTCCGCTTGACCAACGACCATCGTGCTTGACAATATGAAGCTGCGAACTAACCTGTCTTTCTATCCCTCTATCCGTCCCTTTATTTACCCGTCTATCTATCTATCTATCTATCATCTTTACTGTACCGATCTATCTATCTATCTCCCATTCTCTCTCTATTTACCTATAATCTATCTATCCATCCATACATCCATCTATCTATCTGTCTATTACCCATCCACCTTTCAAGCCATCTCGCTGAATCAGTTGCTTCTTTTGAATTGCTAATGAAAGAATGATTATATTTCTTGGTTTCATTTCTTTACATGTCTTATAAAAAACTAGCCCTATCTCATCTATCCATCAATCTGTGTTTCCATCATATTTGTCTGCCATCTAATCTGTCTACCGATCTCTCTCCATTCATTCTCCATCCATACCTATCTTTCTATCTTTATATCTGGATCCAATTAATTTTTAAAATATCTGTGTCCCTTATCTATCCAATTATCTCTCTCTCTACCTCTATATTTTTGGCGTGTCTCTTGTCCTTTTTGTCTAGACCTAGAGAGGGAAAGAGGCGAGGGGCAAATCGGGCTTAGAAAAATCCAGAACTAGAGAAGGAGAGTAGCCGAGGGAAAGCAAAATCTAGCTGCTAAATCTGAACATTTACTGACGTGGCCATCAAAATGGGCTGTTGTGATCCTCCCATAATGGGCCATCAAAACTTGAACTAAGTCAGCTTGACCACCCTCCTAAGGATCCAGGCCCACAGTTATCTTCTTTTACTTTGCGAGATAATACAGAAAAATAGATTGAGATGTCCTCCATTGGGAGATACCCAAGAGATTGAGAGTTACCCAATTTCTTGCATGTCACTATTCGATGGGGATGATTACCGATCATTCGACCGTGATGTGTATGATAGAGATAATCGATTTGGTGTCGATCAAAAAAATTTCTCGAGAAATTTCAAATGGAGTTTTCAAGACGAAATTATAGTCATCTTTTAATCTTACAAGGAAATGATTTATAAGGAAATGATGCATGAGTAAAATAGGATAATTTTATGGATGATGATGTTGCGAATCATATCATCTATGGAATGCATTGGTAATAAAAATTATTCTCTCTATCAATTCTTCTCTAAAAAAATCTTCGCAGAAATATGATTGAGTCTCTAAAACCACATATTAGTTCCATTGAAGTATGTGCAATTAATTTCTCTAATTCATTCCTTTACCAAGTTTCTTTATTTTCCTTCCGAACATGTTTTTATTGATGCGAGGAGTGCAGGATGCCTAGACATCCTTTATCTCGTACATCTGCTGCCGATGAAAGGTCTTCATCGGCTGAGGGAAGTGTTGGCCAAAGCCAACCAAAGAAGTCGAGAAAGAATGAATGCACTGCACGGATACATTTCACCCAGATCGAGCCAAAGGTTTTTAGATGCAATATATGCGTTGTGACTATAGAGCAAAATAAGTACAGTTGCAGCACGGTCCTATGGCGACACTTGAAAAATGAGCATCGTAAAGAGTATAATGAGTTGAGGGCACAAGAAGTTAGATCCCCAAGCCAACCATCAGTGGCTAACTACTTTGAGCGAAAAGTGAATACGAAACAATACTACACTGGTCGCACGACGGAGGACACAAAAGAAGAGCTTGTACGCTTCATTTGCCAGTCAGCCTCACCATGGAACATTGTTAGTAAAAAAATACTTCTTACGATTGCTTCGATTTGTTGCACAGGAGGAGATATCCCTTCCATCGACAAGGGTCGTGAAGGCAAAAGCTTTTAACCTTTATGCAGAGTTGAAGGCCAGCATTTGTGATAGATTAGAGAGTGTTGATCGACTGGCCATTACTCTAGATTGTTGGACGTCTGATAATCGAATTTCATTCATCGGTCTCACAGTTCATTGGGTGGATACAGAATGGAAAATGTGTGAATGTGTTCTTGGTATACGCCAGTTGGAGGGATCACACACTTGGGAGTGCTTGAGCGCTGCTGTGTTGGAGGTTCTTGCAGAATTTAATTTGAGCGCAAAGGTTTGTGCTATTACGACGGATAATGCTTCGAATAATTCAACAATGATGACTATATTAGAGCGAGAGTTGCGGCCAGTGAATCCACATTTCAGTGCAAAAAGACATGTCTTGTGTATGGCGCATGTGATTAACTTAGTGATGCAGGCAGGGTTGAATGCACTGGATGTCATCGAAGATAAGCCCGAATCAACTTTCATCGATGGAGTAGACATCACTAACCTTGATGGTGTGGTGAATGGTGGCGAGATGAATGTTCCATCTGATATTTCCTTGGGAGATGTTGTTCAGCGCCTTAGAGAAGTTGTCAAAGCAATACGTGGATCGACGAAGCAAGAAAATAAGTATTTTTCTTATTGTAGACAGTCAAACATGCCCAATACGAGGAGGATCCCACTAGATTGCCCAACCAGGTGGAGCTCTACTTACAAAATGTTACATGAATGCCTTGAAAAGAGAATAGTCATCGATGTGATGATGTCATCCGCTTTTAGAAAACCTACTTTACTTGATGAGGAATGGGACCTAGTACAAAAATTTGTAATCTTATTGAAACCACTCAAGGACGGTACCTCTGTTGCTATTCAGAGCAAGGCACCGACTTCAAATGAGGCCATACTAATTATTAAGGGATTAATGAGGCATCTTGAGAGAATTAAAGTAGAAATCTCAAACTCATCCATGCTTCCAATTGGACAGTCTATCTCTCCTAGGCAAAGGAATGCCTTAGCTAGTGTATGTGGTGCTATGAAGGTGAAGCTAGATAAATATGTGTCAATACTTGCACAAAACGAGGCTTTTACTATTGGTTCTCTATTTGATCCGTCGATGAAGCTTCGCCTAATTGATCCTAGCTCAAAGAATGGGATTTTGTCTACTGTACGAACTATCATGGAATCATATTCACTAACCAGGGACCTTCCGAATGTGTCTGTTGAAATTTCTACTGCATCCATGAGGCATGAGTTTCTACGAGTAGAGATGGAGGCATTGCTAGATCCGTCTGAACTATCACAAACAGTTGGTCCGATGGAGGAGCTTGACTTATATGCGACAGCCCCCCCCCAGTATTGGGTACGGAGGTGTTGCATTGGTGGAAGACGACATGTATCTATTAAATTATCATATAATGTGCTTCATTAGATTAAGAAACATGTTACTTCAAAACTTAAATTTTTGTTTTTTTATCCCTATGATAGGTCAAGTTTCATACCCCTTATTAGCATTGGTTCAAAGGAGTTTCTAGCCGTTCAAGCAACAAGCGCCGCGTGTGAGCGACTTTTCTCAGAAGGCCGCCGAGTAATTAACTACAGACGTTCCAGGCTCACAGCAGAGAGCGTTGAAGTTCTGATCACGTTGAAGTCATGGTATAGTAACGAAGATTTGAGAGCGGAAGATGACGATGGTTATAACAGTGATGATGGACCATTGGTCGTTAATGTCGATTCATCTAATATTTAGATTTTGTTACTCTTTCTTTCTATCTAATGACAAAGGTTTCTAAATTTTTATGACTAACATTCATTTTTCATATTAATCTTTCATCAAATGGTGGACCTCTCCTCACACAACGACGCATTAGTGATCGTCGCGAATGGTAAGTAAAGGTAAAATGAATTAGTTTTCATATGAATGTAACGCAGAGTACAAGATGGAGCGAGAAACCGATGTAAATAGGGGAGGCCATGTCAACTTTTTTCCAAAAATATAAGAGAATAAATATATCTGTAATTTTATTTTTAATGTCAAATGTATATTATAATGAATATATCATTAATACATACACTAACTAAGGCCATTAATAACTAATTCGCATAAATTCTCACAATCCGAACATATCATATATATTATACTAGTATACATATCTATCATATATATATAAAAAAAACAAAATGATTATAACATATTAGCTATACTAAATGATTAGAAGATATAAATATAATAAGAACAATTAGCTATACTAAAATCCCTATATCTTCAATTGCCTAGTCAGTGATTCTCTCTTTTAAAATTAGGAACCCATTCGGGTTTCGGCGTTTGAGGGACACGTGGATATGCACGTCGAAGAGGAGCATTTCCACGTGGATAATAAATGTTATCATCAATTCAAATATTCTTATAAATTTATCTACTCTGATTGAGAAGATATAGGATTGGAAGGATCTCTCTCTCTCTATCTCTCTCTCTCTCTATGCATATATAATAAGAACAAATGAATATAATAGGAACATATCATATATATATTATAATATACATATATATCTGATAAATATGATAAATAAAAATTAATTATAGTGATTTTGTGTTAATTTATGTGACTTTGTTCAAAATTAAACAGAGTGTGCGAATTTTGTTCGGATTGTGCGAATTTTGCGAATTGTGCGAATTTGTTCGGATTTTATATAGTGTGTGAATTTTGTTCGGATTGTGCGAATTGTGTGCGAATTGTGCGAATTGTGCGAAAGGCTGTTCTAATTTTCGCACACAAAAAGAACAGAACAAAGAACAAGGCCATGTGCGGTTCTTTTGTGCGAATTTTCTGTTCGTTTTAAAAGAACAGAACAGAACAACCATGTCTATTTCCGCTTCATCTTCTTCTCCGGTTCTATCTCTCTTTCTTTTCTCCCTCCCGTTCTTTCGCTTTCAATCCCTGTAGTCAGAAATTCGTGGAGGATAGCCAATATCTGCGGGAGTAATCCAAGGCATCTCTCCTCGTCTTCATCAGGTAATTCATCCTCATCTTTTTGGTGAATATAGTTCATCCATATACTATCTGAAGTCCAATATTACGCCACCTTTTCTCTATCTATTTTATTCGCTTTTCCACCGATTCCCACTCTTCCTCTGTATCAAAATAGATTTTATTTATCCTACGTATTCTTGACATCTACCGCACCGTCGTAACGTCTTCATACCCATCTTCTCTATTTTATATTCTCTCCTGTTTCATTTCCATGTTACTCTTTTCCCGTCACATCATTTTCTCTCTTCGCCGCTCTCTTCGCCTACATCTGCTCTCTATTATCAATTATCTGTAAGTCTTAATATTAAGGTATTTCCCATCTCAGTCGCATCTTCTACCTTTTCTCTCTCTCCCCATTAAATATAAATATCTCCCCTCCTTTTATTCATACTCCGAGCATATTACCTCCCTATTAATCCTAATTATATCATCTAATATATATTATCCTCTCATCGATATTATCTCTTTCCCTCCCATCCTTCTCTTTTCTATTCATAACCACCATCCTCCTCATACATTTATCACCTATATTATTAATTATTCTTAGTGATATCACTTCATAGATCCTCATCCCTTTGTAGGATTATTCCTTTAACATATCATCATCATACATAGAATTGCATTAAGAAATATCCTACATCACTTTTGTTTAAATTAATAGAAGTTAATCTATGTTATTGAATGAGTTTTGACTTTAGTAAATGTTTGGAAGGATGATTTTATGATGAATTTATAATTTAAAATGTTTAATGAGAAATGATTTAAGTAAATTATAAGTCATCTTGATTTCTTCTTTCTAAATATATTTTAAATGACATGATATTAAAAAGAAAAGAATTTGTGATCCAATGGAGAAAATTTGGATTAAAAAGGAGTTGTATATTTTAAGATATGATTTTCTGAAGTTTTAGCCCTTTTTCCGATTTTTTATTTGAATTTTAAAGTAATTTTTTGATTAATTTCCTTGATAAAATCGCGAAAAAGGGGGTATTTTGGTCCACAGGCCCCGTAAGCTGATGTGGCGAGGCAGTGATGTGGCGAGGCAGTGACGTGGCACGCGGGACCACCGGCGGATGCGACGCGGCTCTAAGGCCACGTGGCAGGGCCGCGGATGGCCCACGTGGCGCATGGGTGACACGTGTACACGCGTCATATACATTATATAATATGCATAATATAAGCCTATTCTTAGAACTGGCTAACCTCTCTAATCCGCTCCCCTATTTATACGCATCATTCTCCTTTATTTTCTCCGTGTGGGACTATGTTCCACACGGTTCTTACCTTGCAGGACGCGTGGCGGCACGATAGGCGTCAGATCCGGCCGGCTCAGATTGCAGGGCGTCGATCGCGTGGACCCGAGTCCACGCGATCGTCAGATCAAGCACGTGCTACAAATGGGGAGTAAGTGGATCAGATCGGAGCGCTTACCTGACGCCACGTGGCGACGCGAGGAGCGTCGGATCGTCATCAAAAAGGGATGCCGCTTGATCGCGATCTGACCGTCCATTCTCCTGACGCTTCATCGGACGGAGGCGGAACATCATGGAAGAACTCCACGATCTCAGCCCGATCGAGCCGCGATCGCGGCGCGATCGAGCCGCGATCGAGGAGATTCCGGCGCGGGATCGTCGGGGATTCGTCTCCCCTCGATCAGCAGGCGATCGACGGCGACTTAGGGTCATGATTAACCCATGATCGTGGCCCGATCGTGACCCGATCGTGGCGGAAAACGTGGTCTTTTTGAGGCTACTTTGAAGCCAAATCCACGCGTATTTCAAGCCGATCGGGAAGCCACGATGCCGCCCCAAGGAATCGCTCCCATGACTTCGCCAAACCGCTTCCACGACCGCTTCAATTGGCCACGATCTTCGGGCCAATTTCCTCTTTAAAACCAATGTATTTCTCCCTTTGAAACTCAACTTTTGATCGATTCGTGAAGGCAATTAAGCGAATTTCAAGGAAGATCTCTAGTTCATCGTGATCCCCCCGCGTTTAGACTCGATTGCGACGCAATTGGAGCGGGATTAATCGCGAATTCCTCTTTGATTTTATCGAATTTTCCCCTTGAATTCCGAAAGTCCGCGAGGAAGAATCCGAGCAAATTCGCTTCAATCCACGAGAATTGAAGCCCCATTCTTGCGGCAATCGGGTTAGTAGTGAGATTCGATCGATTATCAGGAGGTAATTTGAGTTTTTATTAGATTTAAAAGTTTAATTTTGCAAATTAGTTCATAGTGTTCTTCATTTTCCCCAATTTTAGGTCCGAAAAGACGCTGATTTTGAAAATAGGATATCTCTTTGATTATAACTCCAAATTACTTGATTTTGGTTTCATTGGATTCCGCTTTTCATCAAATTCCGAGTTCATTTGTCCCTCCAATTTAATGTTTGACCAAGGACTGTTCATCTTTCATCAGAAGTCAAACGTTGCCTTTCGGGGTCAATTACTTTTGATTGACAAATCAGAATTTGATAATTTTGGTCTTTTCGGATTCCTCTGGTTCTTAGCTTTCCATTTACATAGAAATTGCAAGATTTGGATTTCATTTGGGCATTCAATTTGAAAATTTCCTCTGAGGTGTTAATTTTGGGGATTTTCTGATCATTGATTTTCAATAATTGATAATAAATCCATTTCTTATTCAAAAATTACGAAATATATATAAATAAATTCCATTTTCTCTCTAGTTTCCAAATATCTAATTTTCGTAATCTTCTGACTCTGTTTGATTCTCTGATTTTGCAGAACACTTACTGCTAGTCAAAGTCAACGCTTTGACTTTGACTTTTGACTTTTCTCTGTCAAATCCGAGATTTCAATTCTTAAAACTTCTTATTTACCTTATTTATATCATTTCCATATCTTACATCTTATTTTCTCTCATTTAAAACTCCTTTTAAACCTAAGTTTGACCAAGTCAACTCTGCGATTAAAGTCAACCCTGCTCTCTGTGGATCGACCCAATACTTACCCAATACTTGATTATTATATCTTGTCTTTGTGAGTTCAATTTTATAAATTTTTTTTGACCATCGTCTTTGTGTTTTAACGACGCACGAAAACGACACGTTAGTGCCCTTAATAAAAATAAACATATTCTTCTTTAAAAACTTGAAACCAAAAAGAGGCCACAATGTGGCTAAAAATTTCAAGCTGAGCTCATGGACTTTGCTTAAGATTATAAATATCTCGATTAAGTTTGCAAGCCTTCGTTGACCCACCCCCCATTCCACCCCAAAGAAAAAAAAGCTCTGATTGAGTATTCCATTGAGCCACCTAAGAGAGTTTTAGAGAAACCAATGCCATAAAATTGGCTAAAACCCCTGGCCACTAAATGTGCTTTATACCAACCGATAGTACATTATGTATTAAACGTGATAGTGTACACCCATTTGTAGGTAATATTTACCTCTTGGGGTTGAGAAACAAGTTATTCAGTGTTTTGTGATGTTCATGCACCAATTTCATTATACATGGCAGCCTTCCATTGAGGTACCCGCAATGCCTCAAGAGGTTTTTTGGTAATTGATTTGAAGTTTGGGCTAGTGGTAAATGCGCGGAAGGATAGAGAAAGATGGTTATAGGAAAATAAATATATATAAGATGTTGGTTATATGAAAGTTTTTCTTTCCAAAGGGCAATAGGAAATTGTGAATCACTAAGGTGCAAAAATGATGGATATGGTGGTGATGACTTTAGTGAAGAAATTTTTAACGGTAATGAACTTAGTCCCCAATGGAAATTACTAATTGGCTAGGTAAGTTTGATCAAAGGCCAACACGAGCTTTCAATTTGATCCACGCACCCTCTTAGTTAGTGACCTCACTTTGTTACCATCCTTTGGTATGCCGCCACTCATATCATCTCCCACATGCTGACTTCTAGAACTCCGTGCGCCTCTCCCTACTCCCCTTCAACTCGGCTTGCCTCTATAAAGTCTCAAGCCTCATCACCAATCCACATACACTCCAAGTAGATTGCTTGTCCTCGATGTCTTGGGTGATCTTTCTAGGTGAAGAGCAAGTATGCCTCAAATTGACGTTCTACTTGTGTGTGTGATGATGATTGATGAAATGATTTTGTGTGGTCATTAGAAACACACTTCCTCGTGTCAAAATTATTTACAAACTCACTAATTTAGAGAATTAATCATGAATTGATTAGAATAATGGTGCATAAGGGTCGAATCCACAAAGAATTAGGAAAATTTTAGAGAAATATTTAAATTTTGATCAAATTGAATGATGAATTGATGGTGAGAAATTAGGGAAATTGATATTTTTAGAAAGAAGATTCCAAAAAGAATCCACTAAATTAAAAATCACTCAATTTTTTATTCAAAAATTTAATAATATATCATTCTAAAAATAAATTTCTAACTAAAAATTATACTCATTTTCTTTGGAAAATAAAACTTAAAAAAATAAATGTGTATAGAAAAATATTTTCTCTCATTATTTTACATTTAAAACTGAATTATAATATCTAATTTTTAATGATGATAGTCTACCCTAAAATATTAACTTTTAATTATGTATGATTATCTCTTAAAATAATGTTTTTTAATATTATAACTTAAATTGCATAGACTGATAAATATGCACTCAAAGTATGATAACATGCATGTGAATGTAATGTTTTATGTCTTAATTTGTATTAATAATCATGTAATTATAAGTATAATTTGCATGTTATCAATGATGATGTTCATCCCTAATTCCTAAAATAAACTCTCATGACACATATAAAAAGGGAATTCAAACTTAATAAAGGAGAAATAAATAACAAGAAATAGTCTAAATTTGAAATATTTAAACTAAAAAATAAATTTCTAAACTAAAAACTCTCTAAAGAATTTCTTTGACTTTTGCCCTTGACTTTGATTTTTGACTTTGATCCTCAACGTCTTCACCGTTGAATATATTGATAACATAGAGAATGGCAATAGTTACACGTTGAATGATCTGCTATCTATGCTTAAGGCAATCCCATGAAAGAGTCTAAATGATGATCATGATAATCTATATGATGAATGAGCAATATAACAAAAATGCTTAATAGTAGAATGTGAATTATTTATGATCAAACCTGAAAGAACACTCTTTAATGTGGCCATAAAATAGGTCAAATAATAACTTAAATATTTTCTTCAATCCACTCTAAAAAATAATATTCTCATAAGAGAGATAATAACATCCAATATAATCTAGAGATAGTCAAAAATTTTACACTAAGGAAAGCTTCTTGAAATTTTCTTAGTTAGAAAACAAATGTAATGCAAAATTTAAATTAGTTAGTTCTTAAAAGTAGAATTGAGCCTAACTGGCCTCAAAATAGTTTTGATAACGCCCAAAAGTTGGTCTACGATCTTGGCTTTATAATTCCCTTGTGATGCCTAACCAAGCATGATTGTGCGGTCATAAAAAAACACACCCACTTGTCTAAATAAATACCAAACTCCCTTAAATTATGGTTTAAATAGGATTCAATAAGAATATACGTGAGTAAGGGTCGAATCCACTGAGAATTAAGGAAATTTCTTGAGATGTTATCAAATTCGATCAAATTGGACAACCAATTGTGATGAGAAATTAGGGAAAACTATATTTTTGGAAAGAAAAATTCGAAGATCTATCCGCCGAATAAAAAATCACTCAATTTGATCCATCCACAAAATCAAAACTCAAATTTGAATTAGTTAGTAATACATTCGTGAAGATAAGCAAAAAGACAATCAATTAAAATTAATTTAATCTATGCATTGAAATTATAATGTAAAATATGAATACAAATAAGCAATTGTTGAAAGGAAATCAGAAGTGATTCGTTGAAAGGATCACTTTGTAACTGTTGGACTTTGACATTGCTTCAACAAAAAGATTCCCCATTGTTGAAAGCTAAGGAGGGATCAATGCTTGTTGAAATAGAGTAATTAAATTAAATTTAAATTAGAACTAAAATAAATGGAAATCAATTGACATTGACTAAATACTCTAAGACATTGATTAAATAAGTGGTTAATTAATAATTAATAATTAATTATAATATTGCTAACAAATGATTAAAATGGTAAAGCTTATTCTTCATGGTGTCAAGGTTCTAATGCCGGTGTGGGTGGCTGCTCGAGCCATCGGTTCTTGCAATCATAAACATACCTTCTCACACTATTTTGACAAAGCTTAAAATTATTTCATGATATTAATAAAACTAAGACTTAAATAATTAAACTCATGTTTAACTAACCACCTTGGATGAGCATCTTAAAGCCTTTTCCATTTTCATGACCCAAGCTAATCCTCTTCGTGATTTGAATGTCTTGGAATACAAAATGAAATGGTAAACAAAAGAGCAAACTTTGGTGATCACATTGACAGATAAAGTGTTAAGTAGAAAGTCAAGTACATAGAAAACACTGTCTAATGGAGGCTTTGAGTGGTACATATACATCCTTGACATTTCATGGGGTAAGAATGACCATCAACTATAAAAATTGATGGAATGTTCAACATAGTCTATAGTACGGAAAACAATTTGGCACCTAGCCCCTGGGTTGAGGCTCTATCGTCACTGGCCTTCATTTTTGTGTTGATCAAAGTGTTTCAATTTCTATGTCCTCTCTTTTCTCTCTTCTCTCGCATATAAGAGTAAATAGAAAACATGCACACATATAAACAGAAGTGCAAGACGGAGATGGAAGAGGAGTAACAGAGGTGAGGAGAAAGAGAGATCATACAAAGAAGAGAGAAAATTAATAGAAGAATTTCTCTAGTGCACAAGAGAAGTTCTCCCACTCACGAGAGAGAAAA